>JAUYWG010000047.1:11083098-11095620 GCA_034779775.1 Enteromius afrohamiltoni
TTTAATACCATTAAATATCTTATTTACTTTTGAACGGTAGTGTATAATATATATATATATATATATATATATATATATATATATACTAATAGTGTAAGATACACATTTTCTATAGCCTACTTTGGATGTTTAGTTTGGATTTTACTGAAGTAACAAATAAAAAAAAAGTATTGGAGATGATGTATGATATGATATAAAAAAACATTAATAGCCTTTAGAAATAGTATACTTTTTATTTAGGGTGGAGAGTGAAGATGGTCTTTAGGCAATTTCATAAAATGACTCACTCAGTTTCCTGTTTGTGATCTTATGAAAGTCACGTCCATATCTTAGTGTTCTCCACCGAACAGTCTGACATCATGTTTAAGGTATAGTGTGGTTTCCTCTTACGAAGTTGTTTATCAACACACAGAAGCCAGTTTGAAGCTGAACATTTGGGAAATCTGAGTGTCTCAATACTGTGTTAATGTGTAACTAAGTGAAATGGTCATCATGCAATATATGTTGTTTAAATACTGGGTAGACCCTCAGTCCACCATAGTCCCGCTCTAGAATCAGCAAAGCATCTGAAGGTAAACAGGAGATCTGTCTTTTTATCTTTTTTGACACCTTTATGACTGATTATCTCTATGACTGTGATAAAAAGAGTTATAATTAAATAATCATGATAAAATGTTTGGCTTAGTTGAATTAGACAGTGATAACTTGACAGTAATAACTGATCCAGACATATTACTGCATCTCAGTTTTACTCTGGAACTTTGGACGGTAATCTTTGGCATGATAAAATAAACAACTGTAGATATATATATATATATATATATATATATATATATATTATATATATAATTTTTTTTTACCGTAACATAAAGTCGATTTGATAAATGACAATATTTGTGCTATTTTTCCTCAGTGTTTTCACATGGAAAAATGCAAATAAAATAATTGCCCATAATGTTGTTACAGACAACAACAAAAACATAATAATGTAAGAAAGCACTTGTCCTGCTTAAAATATATATATATTTTTAATTTTTTTAAACTGATTTTTAAACAACAGCATTTATTTGACAGAAATCGTTTGTTCAAAAAATAAATATAAAAAATCAAAATAAGTGTCTATTGTTACAAAGGCATTTATTTATTTATTTTTTTGTGTGTGTTATACTCTGCACCGTATAATCTAAGAGCATTTGAACTACAATAAATCTGAACTGGAATGTACTCATTTGGCTCTTTGCTCCTTTATCTGAGCCATGTGTTCTCTGCTCTTTGGTTCAGTAGGGTTATTGCCCTCAAATGCAGCTCAGTACAGAGACCTCAGCTGCTGTATAACTGGTCAATTTATTCTGTGAAAAACGGGGGTGGAAGAGCAGAGATCAGTCAGTCATAGCAAATAGCCCCCTGTTGGTTCATCCAAAAAAAGTGCTGATACCTCCATTCTAATTCCATGGAATATGCAATAAGCTTTGCTATGGTTTATTTAATCCTCAAATCAGTTTAATATCCAATAGGCACACCGGAAGGTTTTCTCATTAGGATGAACAAGATGTTCCTTGCCCTCTTAATGGTTTCCTGCTTTGCGATGGGAACAGCCAATCGAGTGTATGTCCACCCCTTCACCCTCTTTAGCTCTGAAAACTTCAGCTGTGAGGTTATCCAGAATGAGGAACACAAGCCCATCGAGACAGTCCATCCACTGACTCTTCAAGACAGCACGGAGCCAGATACACGATCCAGCAGCACCACAGAGAACCTGAAAAACCTCACCCAGCAGACTGCAGTGTTAGCAGAACTGCAGAATTCACTCGGGCTACACATGTACCAGGCACTTAGTCGTACACAGATGCACGCCAACACGCTGCTGTCACCCATAAATGCCTATGGGGCTTTAGTGACCCTGTACCTGGGAGCATCTAAAAAGACTGCTATTTCCTACCAACAGCTGTTAGGACTCAACCTGGAGTCTGAGCAGGCAGACTGTGCATACTTCATTGATGGGCACACAGTGTTGCGTACGCTCCAGGCCATTAGTGCGCAGGTAGACCAATCACGAAATGTGCTCAGGACCCTTGTGTGGACTTTCATTAAAAGCGATGCTGACCTTTCCAAAGACTTTATACGTGGAATGCAAGATTTCTCTGATGGCTCTTTTGTCCGAGCAGTGGACTTCTCGAAGGGAAAGGAAGCTGAGGTGCAGGTGAACAACTTTATTCAGAAAACATCAGACAGCAAGGTCAAGGACCTGTTTGAGGGTGTTACTCCAAAAACAAACCTGCTGTTTGCTAGTTCAGTACATTTTAAAGGTGAGTGATTCAATGATGATGCAAAAATGAAAACGACCTGCTGTAGTTTGGAATTTTGAAAAATGAGAGAAAACAATGTAGGAAATAGACTCATTGAGATAAAATAAAAACAAACTTTAACCTGTAACTTTCTCCAGGTAGCTGGAAAACTGCTTTCCAACCTGAAGCAACCAGTGATCAGAAGTTCTGGACTCATGAGAACTCGAGTATCGAAGTCCCCTTCATGATGCATACAGGGAACTACATGTACTTAAGTGATGCTGGCAGGAAGTGCTCTATAGTCAAGATTGGTCTCAGTAAGAGGACCTATCTGCTGCTAGCGCTGCCTCATGAGGGAGCTAGCCTGCAAGACATTGAGAAGCAGCTCCCGGCAGTCATACCTGCATGGCATCGACATCTAAAAGAAACGTGAGTACAGGTTTGTTCTGAGAAAGAGCACACTGAATGTTGTAAATATGACCTCAAAGACCAATCAGAGTTACTTGTTTGTGTTGGCAGATTTCTGGAACTGTCTTTGCCCAAATTCTCCTTGACTGCTGTGACAGACCTGAGATCAGTTCTTTCAGAAATCTCAGTGGAAAAATACCTCATGGGCTCTGATGCCAACTTCAGAAGACTGAGCAGCAAGGAGAACTTCACCGTTGATAAGGTAAAGTTCTTTTTATAGCAAATTAAAATCAATTAGGACCAGTAAAATCAGACTATAACCAGTTCTGTAACAATTATAAATAACTACCTTTATAATCAACATGATTCACATGGCTCTTTTCAATACTGTTAACCAAATGAATATCTTACAGGTTCTCAACAAGGTCATTTTTGAGATAAATGAAGGAGGTTCTGAAGTTCAGAACAGAACTGAAGATGAAACGGTTCCCCATAAAGTTAGGGTCAACCGGCCGTTCTTCTTTGCTATTGTAGAGGGCAACTCTAATGCCATACTCATGCTCGGCAAAATCGTCAATCCAACAACCTAAAAATCTGTTTTGGTAGTGACTTTACATTATATGACAGTATAAACAGTGTTTTAGAGTTTCCATTTAACTAATAACCATATGTTAAAACAATGAATAACATCAAGTCAACCGGTTATATATCTTTGTTCAAACTATCTTTTTATGGATTTTGAGGACTTCGATGTTTTATACTGTAGTATCTGCTAATTCAAAATGTTTCATATAGTTTGTTTCTATGCATAACATGGTTACTTGAATTAATTGCAATTATTTTACTGATGCATTCATAATAAGAAATATGTATAAACTCCATTTATGTACTGTTAAAAGAAATTAAATCTGAATATTTATGAATAAATATGACTTGGAGGGGTGTTCATTTTTATCTAAAACTGCAAAATCATTATAGAAGAATGTTAGATAGCAAAATAAATAAAAAAATACAGTATGAAATGTCATAACGATCATTGAACATCCTACACTTACATTACTCAGTAAGGAGTGATTCATTTAAGCAGGTGAATGAAAACAATTATTAAGGAAACTGCTATGAAGAGACACCTAAAATCTTAATCTTGCATATAAAACACACACCCACACACACACTTAAGAGGTCACTGACCTTTCCTAAATGTTTGACAAGGTCATTTTAGTAACAAATGAACTTTACACACACAGCACTCACAAACATTTCATGCTGCTCTTTTTTTTTATTATTGTTAAATCTTAGTAGTCCCATTCTTTCCCAGTGAAACACAAATTCCAACACCTATTTTGTTAAAAAAAAAAAAGAAAAAAAAGAAAGAGGTTATTTAAGCATTAAACCTCTGTAGCGTTTGCACTGTTTATGGCAGGGTTCACCACAGCTAACGTCTGAGAAAAACATTTGCTAACAAATACAACTCCAGTCAAGCATCTGTGTTGAGTGCATTTTTTTTTTTTTTTATGTAACCACATATGACAGAACACAAGAGCACTTTATATGTTGAGTGTTGATTGGTTCATACAAAAGAAACTCTATTCATTTGTTCAATAAGTCTGAATGATAAAATATATGGCTTTTGGCCATATAATCCCATGTAGTTATGTAGTTAAAAAAAAAATAAAAACAAACAAAAACATTTTTTTAACTTATCAGAGAGTAAATCACATTCTTTTAGTGTGCTGTTCCTCCAGACAGGTCGAGATAGCTGCTGTTAGAAGAGTTGAGGGATGGCAGAACTTCATAAAAACACTCCTGGAGCATATATTGAGCCATGTGGCATCATTCAGATCAGTAACCATTTTGGACCCTACTTTTGATCTGGCCACTCAGGGCCATTCTGGTTTAGGACCCCGTCTGCTCAGCTGAAGCGAGATCTCTTGCCTCCTGTACCAGTTCCAGCAGAGAAGAGAACATGGTGATGTCACTTGGCTGAAGACTCATCTTCTGAATCTTGAGTAAAAAAAAAAGAAGAAAAGTATAATAAAGCAAACTAACAGGCACGAATAGAGAAAAGCCAATCATTCATTAAGAACCACGTTCATACCTGCTCTCCAAGATACTCCACATCCAGTGCCAGCTGCAGGCGGATCTTACTGTCATCTGATGGCCCTGCATTGATGCCTATAGTGCTGGTGGTGGTTGTTTTCCTTGCCTGTTTCAACCTTTTTAGACTTTCCTCCATCTTTCTCACTGAGCTCAGCACATCCGATATAGTCTCAAAATATCTATTAAACCGAGTTCATATTAAAACAAAAGATTATTTAATCTAGAACTGATAAACTAGTTTACCTAGACATTTCTGAATTCTAAAAGTACCTGTGGGTGCAGTCTGACAGTGTGACCCGGAGCCACTCTTGGATGATGGAGTCTTTCACCACATTTTTGGAGTCGGTGACCAGCTGATGGAGCGGCTGAAGTGCGTTGTCCATATAAGCTGATGCTCTAGTGGGCACTTCCTGTTAATGAGAGCAATTAAAGTTCAGGCCACAGTACTGAGCATCTTCTTGTAGAGGAAAATGCAAACTGGCACTTTTATGTTTTTAAAATATGTAACTTCTTTCACATTATGACATGCATCCAAGTTAACCATATTATCAAAATTTTTTATAAACATTTCAAAACAAATCTTTCCAGCCTGTCTTAAATCCTGATTCACTGTTTCTTGCTACACAACCTTTAAATACTATATGGGCATATAACTCAACCTTGTTAGTCCTCCGATAAAGTCGTGGAACTTCTGAAGCGTTTTTCAGGAAACGAACGCTTCTTTCTGTTAGATGCTGAGTCATTCTGCTGTTCAGCGTGGGGGTGCAGCTGGACAGGGACGCGCTGGAATCCAGCAAGGCTTCTGAAGCACCAAACAAGTTCAAATGGCGTTACAAATGGCATCAGAAACTTACAATATCAGAAATGGCTTCAAACTCCAGGACAAACCTGAAACAACAGCAAAGTTTTTGAACCCAATACTCTCCAATTTGGCCTTGATCATCTCTGAGATATCTGGAATCTGGTAAAAGAGTGAAAGCATTTCTCACTCAATCCTAACAAGATCATAATTAGTGTGAAATATCAAAAACCAGATGTACCTGTCCTTGTAACTTATCAACATCAGCTGCAATGAAGACAAGCTTCTTGGTAGACAAAACAGTGGGGCCGCTGGTTTCGCTGTCTGCATCCTGTGATGTGCGGCTGGATGTGGAGGAGGCAGAGCTTGGGAGCGGTCTTACTGAATCCTTGCTAGTCTCTGGAGGAGGTGATTTTGTAAGAACCTGTGAAACAAAAAACAAGACATGAACAACAATCCTACTGTTCATAATAATTCTGTCAGGAATGCTTTACCTCTGTTAGAAAGGTGGCGTATCTGGAAATCAGCTGCAGTGTTAGTTTCCAAAACCGATGAGCAAGCGGTGGCAGGTACACCTGGTCACCCCAGCACCTGCACACACAGCTCCACAACACCTCCGTCACCTGCAGGTGATAGCTGCTGCCCGCTGAGTTCATAAACACAAAAAGCAAACGGGATGTCAGTGGTGATCAGTTACCCTGTTACCCAGTTTCCTTTTTACACACTGACCTGGAGCAGCCTCTAATCCATTGGAAATGGCACTTTCTAAACTTCCAGCAATCTCTTTGAACCTGAAAAACAAGTAGAGGCCAAGTCAAGAGACAGCTGTTGAGACAAAGATTTCAAAGTGTCCTCTGCTAAATAGCAGTTACATTAATTCTTAATGAAGGTCTCAATGACTTCAAACTTAGAGATTTTAATACACAGCACATGTTATGCAAAGATGATTTGGGGCTTTTTATTGACAAATACTTATTCTATATAAAGCAGAACATTAAACAACTGATTTGTGACCTGAAAGGTCAGATTGGTAATGGAGAAACCATCACACAAGTCTATTACTGGCTGTACTGTATGTGACTTCCAAGTGGGCTGATAAACAGGAAGTATGGTGGAACAAAACAACGTGCCCCCCCCCCCCCCCACACACACACACACTCACATATATTTCAGAATGTGTTGGAAGATTTGCATAAAACCCCAAAATGTTTACGCAAAGAAAGACAGCATATTCTCTTTTATCAGTTTTGTAAAAATCTTAAATAAAATTTAAAAAGGTGGGACAGGGAGGAGCAACAATAATATATGGTATATGTGGAAAATGTTGAACCCTAAACCACAGACACATTGCATTACACTGAATAGCATTTTTAGCATTATCATATGACCCCTTAAAGATAACTACAGTAAACAGCACACAGTTTTAACAAATCCAGTATGTTAAATCATTAAACAAATACACAAAAGCTTCCTGAAGTTCACCACAAGACCTTAATTCTAAGAAAAAGCTAATCAAATTTACAGGCTTAACTGGCTTAAACAAACTAAGATAGCAGTGGACTTTATAACCAGCAAATAGTGACCAAATATCAAAGAGCAAAGACTATCCAGACTAAAACACAGATCGATTCATAGCCAGGGCAGTTATCCCTCTCTAAATTTATTGTACAAAGAACAGAATAAAAGCTGCACATAAGATTCCAAAAAAGATTGAAACTATCCGGGTCACTTCCAACATACACAGGGTGTGTTTACAGAAAGCAAACAACCTTTTAAAGGAATCTTTAACTCTTTTAATTTTTGTGTAGGATAGACTGTTTAATGTCAATGAACTAGATTACTGTGTAGGAAACAAATGAGTCACATAATGTTCAGGTTTTATTGACAAAGATACAGCTAAAGCACTGGAAAGTTATACCTGTGGCTGGATTTCTAAGTCCTCATACTCACCGCAGCTGGAAGTACACAGGCAGGTTCCATTTGTTGTGGAAACTCTGGTAGCAGGGATGTGCTCGCAGCCTCTTCACACTGGCTTGAGAACCACACTGCCTCTCAAACCTACGCACAAAATCCATGGTGATAGTGTATCGCTGCAAAACAGAACATAGAAAAGAGGAAAAGTTTTTAAATTATTTCATTTAAAGAATGCAACAAAGTTAAAAAAAAAAAAAAACGTTTTTCTTTGCTTACCTCGTAAAATGCATCTGGGTTTCCAGGATTGAAAAGAGAAGGGACTCTTTCCTCAACACCTCTAATCATCTCAGGCCAAACAGAGTTCACCAGGAAGTCATATCCTGGAACAATGTCGGCTTTATCGCTGGGCATACAAAAGGGTAAACACATTAAAATGTACTGTGTGTAATATGACAGCAATGGCACAATGTTGTAATTGTTTTGTTTTTTTTTTAATTAAGATTTACTTTTGCCATATTTGCCTTTAATTTGATAGGACAGGTCATAGTTGACAGGAAGCAAAGCGGTACGGGGGTGGGGGGGTGGGGGATAGTTGGTGGGGGGCTGGGGGGGTTATGGGGGCAGACATACCTAGAGATTGCTCCACCAGTCACCTCTCGCAGCAGACGACAATGGTGAGGCACAAACTCCAACAGTTTTGAGTACATCATCTTAAGACCATTAGACTTGACAAACTGCTCAACTATAACCTGACAAGAAAGAAGGGAAATATAAATTCATACATGTCCACGAATTTTGTCTCTGTTTGCTTGAATCCCATTTGCAAAGCTCACAACATTGTCAATAATGACAGATATGCAAATTACATTTACTGTACTGCTGTATCCTAGTGATATGCAAAATTTACCTCATCCATGTATGGTTTGACTAAGACCTGTCCGACCAGAGCCTCTGCATCCCTGGTCTTATCAATGGTAGCATATGTCCTAAGGCAATGCCGCACCATATCTATATTTGACGTCTGCAGGCCTTGAATCAATAAGCCTTCCAGGGACTGCTGAAGCATAGCTGTGATACCTGCTATTCTCTGAAATACAAAATGAAGCCCAAATCAGTAAAAGTAGATATTTGCTATATGGACAAAAGTATCGGGACACCTGACAATCACACAGAGAAAGATATTAATACATTCCACATAAATATTAATGTGAAGTTGGCTCTCCTTTGTAGCTCTAACATCTCTTCTGGGAAGGCGTTTAATAAGGTGTCTTGTGAGCTCCTTTTCACCTGCTGTTTTCAAAATGAGTTGCATCACTTTGTTATTTTTTCCCCTCCTTTCCCATAATTGAAACTAAAACACAAACTGTTCTCGTTGTGTCACTGAGACTTTATGAGGTCAATATGTTAACCTGACATATTATTGACTCAAACTCTCTGAGGTTTGAAGCGTGATGTTTCAATGAGGTGCTTTTGGACATTTCCAACCAAATGTGGCATTAGACACCTGTTGCAACAGGTCTGATCAAAACTGAATTCCATACGCATGTCCTAATACTATTGTCTATATAGTGTAAATAGATTCTCCTACCTCTAAAAGCTAAAACAGAATGGGTTATTTTAAGATTGGGAGCTCACCGGTCGGACTTTATCAAGCAATGGCATTCCTTTGCTCTGAACTGCATGAAACTGTAACTGGTTGAACTCTGTGGCAATCCGCTCTAGAATCTGACCTGCTAAAAGAGAACTTAAAAACAAAGAACAAGCTTGTCATTTAAATGCAAATTAAAATGTAAATAGTTCGCAATCTAAAATCCTTTCCTTAAGCCAGTACTTTACCATTTGGAGACAGTAAGATATTTTTTAAACAGTGATTAACCATGTCATGTGACATTGAATACTGGATTAATGACTGCTAAAAATTCAGCTTTGCCAATAAATTACAATTATAAAATATTTAAACATAAAACAATTATTTCACACACACACACACACACACACACACACATACATACACTACATTGCAAACATCTTAGTATACCAAACAAAAAATGGTTTTAAAAGCTACCTGGAAAGCTACCTGGAAAACTATGTGCAAGTGTACCTCGGAACAGCAGCTGTTTTACCAAAAGCTGTAATACCAAATATTTAATTGATTTAGTTAATAGAAGTGAAAATACTGCATTTTTACACGAGTGTCTAAAACTTTGAACAGTACTGTAGCTTTGCAGGTAGGTTTTTTTTTAAGCATCTTGGAGACGTTGCCATAGTTCTTCTGGATTGAGTCTGTCTCATGTCGTTCCAGACAGGCTGGATGATGATCAGATCTCAGTGGCTGGTGTCACACTTTTCGTGCAGGCAATAATCATTATTACACTGAATGACAAAAATAATGCTTGGAAATGCGGAATGATATTTCCAACTGACACGCTACCACAAAAAAAAAAAGAAATAACCCACTTAAAACCATATTTCTAGTGGCCTAAGAGTTTTGCACAGTACTGTGTGTACACACACATATACATATATATATATATATATATATATATATACACACTCAATGTGAAATCACGCACAAAATCATGCACCTGATGGCATTTACTGCTGATTACAGAAGCGGCTTTACTGACAAAATGCACGTTACATATCGGCCAATGATTATCGGTACATCCCTACTTTTTGTCTCTTTCACCACCTTTCATACCTGCTGGTCTCAAGTGATGTTGTATCTTTGGTGTTTTGGTGAAGAATTTTCTCAATCTTCTCCACTGATCTCACAACTTGGATAAGTCTTAACACACTGAGCTACAAAAGAAACAATGTTAGACAATATCTGCATAGTTGCATAGCATTGTAAGTTTCAGCACCATAACGCACCTTCTTTTTTTGAATATCATCTTGCTTGGATAGCTGGGTGTCTATAGCTTCAATGACTTCATTCACAGAGGATCTCAAACTCTATACATGAGAGGAAGATACTTAAGAAGATACTCTATACATGAGAGGAAGATACTTAAGATACATTATGACTAAAATACGACCAATCCAAATGTATTCACTGATGCGTTAAGCACTTACCAGCACCTCTTCACGTAACTGGCCAAGAGGGACAGAGAGCTGATTAAGGGCTTTATCCATTCCAACCTAAAACACAGATACAAACAATAAGCAATAATCATTATTTTCAGTAGCACACCAATTCTATAGACAATGTTGTATTATGTTCGAAAGATTCAGAGACTCACGAGATTTGTGGAGAGGTTAACAAAATCTGCATAGTCTTTATTGATGAGCTCAACCATGGCCGTTTTGAGAAGTCTGTAATATTGCTCCAGATCTTCACGCATCTCCTCCAGCTGGACACGCTTTCGGCAATCGGCCACAAATTTGTCCACGTCAAAGTCATCCTGCATGGAAATGTACAAATATTTAAAATATTCAAAATTAGAGAAAGGTGGCAAATGATGTCAAAAACACCAAGAAACTGGAAAATGATGCTTTGAAAAGGTTAAAACATCTGTACAAACAGTCTGAGCCTCCATTAACACTTTGTCCTGTTTTGGAGCTGAGAGTCACAGCCTTTTCAAATACATTTCATAAATTTCATTTTGATTACAGTCCCCAAATGTCTTCTATGTAAAATGCTATACGGTGTATGTCTGAGGATCTTTGACACCCCAGAAGTTGATAAGGTAGAAAAAGGTCACTCATTTTATCAATTGCGTTTTGGGGTTTGTTTAATATTAAACTACGGTAGTCAGCCACATTTTTATAGGATGGGTTAGTGATGTTTAAAACTTTATTAGTAAGTGTCCAACAGGCTTTATCTTAATCAAATGAACATACAGTACATACTACTATTATTGTTTTTTGGACGCGTAACGTTACTTCATTGGGGTCCCAAATTTAAGTTAATCTAAACACCGCTGCAAACACTTGCTCAGGCAGTACTTAAAATATAAATATAAAACAGAAACTAAATACACTGCTTAAATTGACAGCTGAATGCAGCTCTCTTTTCAGCTGATGCATTACTAACAGCTCACTCACCTTCATAAACTCGTCTTTGTCGAAACACAAAGAATCGGGTCCCTTTGGTAAGGTCATCATTCTTTTTGGACGGGCCCCCCCCCCCCAAAAAAAAAATCTGAAAATATATTTGTTTAAACGTGAAAACTTCTTGCTACATTCCGTACAAATGACAGCGCAATCGATTTAACTTCCGCAAACATGGCACACGCTAAGGAGTGTGCGGAAAATACAAAACCCTGCGGTTTCCCAAATAAAAGAATATCGGAGCGTAGCGCCCCAATTGGCTCCCAGCGGCACTGCAGCAGCACTTCACAAACAGTGATAACTTACTTATTACATAATTAATAAATAATTAAAATTATTTATCATAAGACCATTTCTTATGGTCTTGTATTTCTTGTATTCCTCTTAGGTAACCAGTGTCATAATAGTCTTATAATTAGGCTACCAGTGGCTCAGGAAGACTTGGAAGCTGCATGCTAGTGACATAATTAAATGTTTTTACTGTCAGTATTTAAATTTTTTTTTTTATCTTTGCCTTACTTTGGAAATGTAATAGATTACAAGTTACCCTATTTAAAATGTAATAAGCAACATCATTAATGTAACTGATTACGTTTGATTACTCTTTTTATAATAATAATAATAAAAGAAACATTTAAAGCACTCAACACTATATCAGACAATTCTTCATCACTTGAATTGGGCTAAGACTACAAAACATTTATTTTAAAACAAAGGCACCACAAAATTAGACTTAGCACTGCTTTTTACTTTGAGATCGCTCTGATGATAAAAACAGGTTAAAAACCTAGCAAAAAGTAGTTAAATAGCTATGACACTGTTTTTGAAATCAAATCTTTGCACAGTCATGACTGGAAACATATACTATTATTTGGGGATAAAACAAGAAAGAAATCAATCAAATCTGTATGTGCATGATAACTTTCAGATGTAGCCTAACCCTTTTGTAACGTTAATATTTAA
>JAUYWG010000047.1:11097378-11108053 GCA_034779775.1 Enteromius afrohamiltoni
AAGTCAAGCCCAGAAGTTTGTTGTAGGGTAAAATCCTTAAAATGCCAGGATTGTCCAGCAGTATTAAGAGAATGGTTGACATGAAATCATCCATGAAGTTAAAAAACAAACAAACAAAATAAATAAATAAATATGGATAGATAGATATATGGGTCATTCCTGGTATCCAAAAATATTGTGCCTTAAGCTGTTTTTACAAAAATAAACATTTTCACAATTTATGTGGATAAGTCGATGAAGTTCAATCTAGTCCATAACTTAATTAAAAATATATATTTTTATAATTTCATAATTTAAATTTCTAGTGGAAGTTGACTGCTTTGCAATGAGGACATGATAAAATTGAACGCATATCATATAAAAGGTTTGTAAAAAAAAAAAACATCACATTTTTTAATGTTATCTCTGTTTCAGTGATAAATTAGACCTACAATGTATAATTTCTTATAATTATGTAAAACATGAGTATGTAAATCAAAGAGTCAGAAAAGTCACTGTATAACGAGAATGACATACACACACATATATGACTATATTTCTCCCTGAATCCTAGATGGAGATGATCAAGGGCTAATGCTAGGCAGGTGGTTTAATATCTAATTGTGGTGGTGTTGTTTTTTTTCTAGCATGGATGGTTGAGAGTTTTATGCTATTCTATCTATATGCTCTAATTGCCATTTAATGGCAGTCTAAATATTGTCATAAAGATGAGTATAGAGACTCCTTGGCTTCACTTACAGTACCAACCCTGGCAGCTTGACATGTGGATCAATAGACTGATACTAATTTCATGCTTCATTTCTCTCAAGTCAAAGTGACCCAAGAGCATCTTTAAATGACGCATGTTTGAGTCTGCTTTTAAATGTCAGATAAAGAGCTTTCATTCCACATATTTGGGTAATGAAAGAATGATGTTAAATGAACCAAAACATACAGAGAAATATGTTAGAATGCCACGATAATGTTTTAGAAGAAAGTATCCTAATATGCAAGGAATATTTTCTTATTTTGATTTGAACATTTTCCAAACTGAGTAGATGCCGTGCTGTTGATAAACGACACATATTTCCATCGTGGTTGCTCAGAAAGTTCTGTCTGTCACCATGGGGGGAAAACAGGCCATCTGGTTGCTGCCTTTGCTTTGGCACAAGCTGCAAAATGAAGCATGAAAGATACACAAAGTCACACAACAGACATTTTGCATTTCATGTGATGGGTCATTTAATAAGATGTGACACTTGTGGATACCAACAAACAATGCTTCATCAGAGCAAGCTGTCAGTACTGTTAGTATAAGGCAAAGGTCTGGCACAGCACTCTAGCCTGACTGTGATACTTATATAAGGTCAATATTATTTAGGTCAACATAACACTCTTACGTTTTTTTAGACTTTGTGTTAAAGTGTGTCTTCTAATATATCTCAAGTAATGTAGAAAGCTAAACCAAGTCACAATAAAGAGCTATAAGCTATCCCGTATTTTGCCTATAGCAGATCGTTGTCAAAATCAACCGTTTTGAGACATGATAGTTAAGCAGAGACACAAAACTTGGACCGTTTGAGAGCCATATGGTGTGATTCTGCATCTGCTGTGAGCTCCAAAATAATAAGATCGATTTATATCAGCTTGCTTATTTGTATAAAGGAGGTGTAGAGAAGGTACAAGGACTGCTGGTTCTTCTCCTTAATAATTAATCTAGGGAACTATGTGGCACACCAGCAGCTGTTCTCCTGGAAGACTGACTGTAGACATAGGGATGAATAAATACAATTTGATGTTCTACAGAACTACTGGGTGTGGAAAGAAAACCTTTTTGAACGCAAATACTTAAGTCCATGAATGCATTTTGTGTTAGTTAAATATTTTTTAGCATACTGGTAAAATGTTTATATAATCAGCAACTTTGGAGATGTTTTCTCTCTCTTTTACTGATCTTATTTTTTGTTTGGTAAGTAGTTTATACAGAAGGCACAGATGAATGAACATGATACACTGTACAATGGGCTTTATCCTGGGGGAATGTTTGCTTTTGCTTTACAAGCTTCTTCGAGGCCTTAATAGGAGATGAGCTACTGGCTGAATTGCAGCTATTATGGTTAGGTTAAGATGTTTGTCATACAGACATATGACTGGATGAACACGTGAGGCTTTTGAAAGCATGACAGAAGTATTTGTTCATGAAAATGACAAATATGAAACTGTGTGTTTTGTTCTATTTCCCTCTCAAGACACTACTGTACAGTACAAGTACAGTTTTTACTCACAGTTGTATATTGCTGTCAAATCATTTACACACTCTGTTACTTTTCGGTCATTGGGCCACTGTGGCTCTAAATAAAAATGTGTCAAGTGCGGTAGCTGGACAGTGCTGTGCTTTGGGGTTTCTGTCACTACAAAATAGTAATAATAAAAATAATAAAATTAAAATAAATAAATAACCACATTAGGTCAGCATACTTTTATTTTCGTCTGCTGTTTATGGGTGTTTTGCAACACATCAGATCCCAGCATGCAATGCAGTATGCCAGTGTGAAATGATTGATTTTAAATTACATTTAAAGGCACAATATGTAAGATTTAAAATATTTTATATTTTAAGATGATAAAATATCCATCACTTGCACTGTGTTATATATCTCATGCAGTCCTGTACTTACATTATCTCAAAAATTCAAAACAATTCCAGATTTAAATAATGAACCGTCCCTGTTCCTTATCGCATATCAATAACGCAATATTCGCAATAACCTCTGTGTCCGCCTATAAATACTACCGAAACACTCGTGGACAAATGCGGAAGTGGTTACTGTGCACTGATTACACTTTCCACAATCCCAAAAAACGTAGATGTATACAAAACAGAGGCATGAAGATATTGCAAGAGTCAACAGAATAAAGCAAGAACAAATTTCTGTGTGGCGTTTCCAAAATGGAGAGAGCTTGGCGAAAACCTCGGCCTGAACAAAGACTCTGCTCTCGCATGTGTTTTAATAGACGGGTAAGAAAATCTATATTATTCATCGTGCAATGGGTCATGGGCAGATGGTTAGGTGATAAAACAGATATGAATTAGCTTTTCATCCGTGAGCATAATTTGTAAAAACGTCATATCCCAATGTTCTATGCTCCGTCATTGAATTTCGCCTCTGTTATTGTTTTTGGAAATGTGCCCTCTAGTGGTGTAAACTTACATATTGTGCCTTTAAGATCAATACACTTTCACACTAAGCAACACTGTAAATGTACTTATTTCACAGTGTAAGTTAATGCACCATGGAACCCATCAGCTATAAAGAGCTAAAGACACGTACATTTTCCTTCTTAGCTGTTTGCTACATTTATGGGTGGGCTGCTTGGATTAATGAAATGTCCATTAGTGGCAGTGGAGTAAAGATAATAAGGGAACAAATTAAGCTTTTTCTGAGCCACTTTCTACGACTTTTGTCATTAGCTGATAAGCTCAGCCTCCGCAGATCAGTGTTGATGTGCCATATGCTCATTAGTTGTTACTGAATGCGCCCTATTAGGTAGATGGTGAAAAGGGTCCTGATAAAAGTCATTAGATGTTCTAGCACCCAGCCTATAAAGTTAAAGGCATACTACACTCAAAAATGATGTGTAATTATCTATTCATTTTCATGCTGTTCCAAACCTGTATGACTGTGGGGTTTCTTTTCATTTGGTAAAAAAAAAAAAATAACTAAAGAATTGAAATCATTTCTGTCAAGATAATAGTTACTGTACATTTTCTGAAATTTTCATTTTATTTGATCTATTATTTGTAGAAACCCATTTCTGCCATATGATAAAATAATATAAAATGTAATTGCCACTTCAGAGTTTACGTCTTAAACTTATATCTCGCAATACTAATTGAGAATTATATACACGCATTTTTTGAGAGTTTATGTCTCTCAATTTGGACTTTACTGAATATATAGAAATGCTGAATTTTTTAATTGTAAGAAGACATTATTGTGTATATAATCTCAGAATTTCCAGAAAAAGTCAGAAAATTGTGAACGTTACCATAAAATGTTTTTATCCTAAAACAGGCTTTCATAAATATTTGTAATTATAAGTACTGAAATGTAGCATTATTATTTGGAAGAAATGCTGACCTAAAATATATTTTTTTAGGGCCGGGACTCGATAAAAAAAATTATATCATTAATTAGAGGCTTTGTAATTAATTAATCTAAATTAATCAAGTCCAACCAATATTGCGCCGTGCGTGATTTCACATCGAGCCGTATATAACACACACAGCCATTGTTCACTGACCAGCTGCTAAAAACCATGTTCATTATCAGCGTGGATCTGCGCAGCTCGTCAGTGAACAACGGCTGTGTGTAGCATATATACGGCTCAATGTGAAATCACGCCCCTGATGGCATTTACCGCTGATTACAGGACCGAGTTTACTTCCAAAACTCGCAAACAGATCGACCGATTGGATCGGGACATCCCTATTCAGAACATTAGAAACGCTAGTTCGTGCTCCACTATAATCAGTCCACCGAAACTCATTCAGTGAGAAACGTTCCCAGGTGCAAAAATAAATAAAAAATTACTTTTTGTGTAATTAATTAATCTAAAATAACGTGTTAAAGTCCCGGCCCTAATGTTTTTAATTAAATTATTCATAGCTCTTCTGTAAATTAGCTGCTCGTTGTTTTAAATATTTATACATGTATAATTAAAGTTAGGGCCAGGACTTTAATGCGTTAATTTAGATTAATTAATTACACAAAATGTATTGGTCATTTTCAACACATACCGCTTATCATGGCTTTAAGAACAGTGTGTTTGTTTGTGTGTGTGTGTTTTTAATTAATAATGAATCCTTTATAAACAACAATATAAAACACCAATACATATTTGCAGTAGAATATAAAAATCAGGAATAAAACAGTAGTAATTCCATGTAGAACCGCAACTGGATAAGAGCATGGTTGTGTGCAAGCTATGCAACAAGCATTTGCACATCACCGCAGCACATCGAGCCTCAAGTATCACCTCTATGCTAAACATATAGCAGCTAGCGTGGTTCTCAGGTCAAATATTTATATGCGATTAAAATGTGATTCATTTTGCTTAATTAATTACAAAGCCTCTAATTAAATAGATTATTTTTTTAATTGAGTCCCGGCCCTAATTAAAATATTATGTGTTTCCATAATTTATTTTAGAGATTTCAACCTCTTTTTTATTCAAAATCACTGGCTTTGTGAATCCTAAAATTATGCAATTGCTCTTGTATTATTCTCTGCAATCTTCAGCGCACCAACCCTGGTAAAATCATCCCTGGCTAGATAAGAAATGTAAGAATTTAAATACTATTCTGTTTTATTTGCAGGTCCAACACAGAAAATGCCAGCCACTGCCACGGCCATGGACTTCTTCCAGCTGTTTGTCCCTGACAACGTCATTCAGAATATGGTGACCCAGACAAACATGTATGCCAAGAAGTACCAGGAGCGCTTTGGCAGCGATGAAGGCTGGACCAATGTGACGCTGGCTGAGATGAAGGCCTTTCTGGGCTATGTTACCTCTACTGGCGTAAATCGGTGTGAGTCAGTGCTGAGCATCTGGAGCAGCGGATTCTTCAGTAATCGCAGCATCGCGCTCAAGATGAGCCAGGCACGGTTCGAGAAGATCCTTAAGTACTTCCACGTCGTAGCCTTCCGCTCCAGTCAAGGTGGCAGTCAGGGCCTCTATAAGATCCAACCCTTCCTGGACTCTCTTCACCAGAGTTTCTCCTCATCCTTCAGGCCCTCACAGACACAGGTAAAGATTCAGCTCACTGTAGAAATCACTCAGTAGTCAGCAAGAACCAATTTGTTGAAGGTACAGAACGAAACTGCCCAAACCAAATCTTCACACAAACTTTTTGGAAACTAGGACTAGCAAACATATTCAGTTTCTGTGCCAGTAGAAAGTGGGTTTGGGACAGAAATCAGAGCATGTTCTGCTGTAACTGGGAGAGCTTGGAGTCCCATCACATGTCCCCAGGCTGTGAGTTTTATGGTACTATCGAGCGGTCTGAAGGATTTTTTTGGAATTTAGAATTTTTCTGAATGCAGTACTCAGAGTTGTATTTTGAATCCTAATAAGTAACATATATTGACTGAAAATGAAAAAGTAACATCTGCTCTGAAGCACTACTGTTAAAAGCACAAATGCCTCAGGCCCTTAAAGACATTTTGAGTTATTCATAAGCTCAGAAGTCAACATTCTGACCTTTTATTCTTTGTACTCTTTCATTAGTCCCCCAGGTTCTTCATGTATCCAGCTTAGTTTTATTAAGTGTCTGGAACTTATTTAATTAAATTCCTGCTTTCATGAATTGAATGAAACAATTTAAATGAAGTTATGAATAAATATTTAATTAAATTATTGATTTATTTGATTATTATTTTATTGATTGTGTTATTAAATTCATATTTTAAAGAGACATACATTAAAATTAATTGCACTATTGTTCAAAAGCTTGGGGTCAGTAATATATTTTTGAAATAAATTATTGCTTGTACTCTATTCATCAAAGAATCATGAATGTTTCTTAAAGAAAATCGTGGTTTTAACAAAATATTAAGCAGCACAGCAACTCAGTATATTAGAATGATTTTCAGTTTTAAATTGTAATATTATTATACAGTTTTTGTTTTATTTTTTACTAAATAATAAAGCCTTAACAAACCCTAACAAACTTATTTTAAAAACATTTAAAAATGACTGATCCTAAACTTTTAAACAGTATACATATAGGGCCGGTTTCCTGGATAGGGATTAGATTAAGTCAGGACTAGACCTTTGCTAATTTAGGACATTTAAGAATTTTTAGAAATCTAAATATTTTTATCTGTGAGCATTTAAGACCAAACAATAGCAATAATGTATTTTAAGATATCTCAGTGAAAGCTTTTTCCAGTTTAGACAGCTCTTAACATTTATTTTAATCTAGGACTAGTCTTAAACCCTGTTTGGGGGAAACTGCCCCTTACTGATTACTTAATCTAATTGTTTCACAGTAAATGCATATGTTTTTTAAATGAGTGTACAGTGGTAACATCAACTGAAAGAGAGACTTTAAATTTCCATTTCAAAACTGCTGTAAATAAACACGACAATTAAGTCAGATTTCTGATTCAAAGTAGTAGATTGTAATTGCCAGTTCTGTTAATCTAATACCACCAAATCTCACTTTAAAAGTAGTCTTCTGTTAGATAAAATAACAATAATCATGCACTCATTGTGTCAGGCATTTAAATGTCAGACTAACATCAGGGAGTTTACTGTTAAATGACAAGAAGATTTCTAAATGAGCACAGCTGTGCCAAGTAAGCCATTCCAACACCCTCCTACGTTTGTTCTGTTTTTTTCTCTCTCTCTTTTTCATTTGGAAAATGAGTTTGGATTCACTGATCTGGGCTTCTGCCTTCAGATAAGGGACATAAAATTGGAAGTGAGCTGTGAGAAGTAATCTAGAAATATGGACTAGAATCTGAGCAGTCCATTGTTCAGCAAAAGTGAAACACATTTATTACATTCGGCCAAATTAAAGGCCTGATATACAATTCGAATAAATGATTTGCCCTTCCTGACTCAAGATATATTTCTCAAACAGCATGAATAATTCACAGGGTATAGTGCATCTTAGCACATTTATTTTTTAAACAGCCATCAGGGCTTTCTTTTAGTAGCTAGCTTTTGGTGCATTTCCCTCTTAGTATGTGAGAATACAATGCATATATTGATTAACTGATTGATTGATTGATTGTGTAATTTAATATAAGGAAAATGGTTCCTATACATGTACAGTTAGCTAGGCTGATTAAATTAAATTAGATTAAAATGTCCTTTTAGAAAAGTGTTTCTCCTTTTGTATGATTTCGTGCTAATTAAGGTCCTTTGAACTCCTGCCCTTTTGAAAACCCCATTAATTACCATTTCTACTGAAGTGCTTTTGAGATTTTTAGGTCCTTTTAATTCTTCAGGTAAAATGAATAATCTGCCATGGTGGAAATTGAAGGTTGTCAACTACTACATTTCCAATTTATTATTTTAAAGGGATAGTGTACTCAAAATTGTCATTAACCTGCATTATTTCTACCAATAGAATCAGCTTCAGCTCCTAAATTAGAGATTTGCGTTTAATGAGGCCTTGTGTTACCCATCTCAGAAACACCCCTCAATTGCTCGCCTGCCATGAGTAAACTAAGCACCATCTGTGTCTCTCAGCTCTCCCAGTGCCATGGTTATATCACCTTGACAGTGTGTACCATCTCGCCCCCTTTTTTGACTGTCACATTGTGGGTTTGGTTCTTATGCCCTATTGGCAAACAAGGAGGTATTCAGCACAGCCACACATGCCCCGTTTAACTACTTCAGCTCTGACAGAGGGCTTACTGAGTCAAACACCTATCTATAATGAAAGTAGCTGGTTAGTTTTAACAGATCTATCTTACATGACTCGATCTTTTCACAGGATCCTTAATCAGCATGCATCTCCTGCAGGGAACTAAGCTTTAAAAGCAACTTTGGATTGACAAGTGATGCGTTTGAAGTGTTATCATGGTGGAGTTTTCAAATCAGACATGCTGCTTTCCCTCAGGTCCTCCACGAGCCCTTGATTGATGAGGACCCTGTGTTCATTACCACTTGTACAGAGAGGGAGCTGCGCAAGAGGAAGAAGAGAAAGTTCAGCCTGTGGGTTCGACAGTGCAGCTCCACTGGGTTCATCTGTCAGGTGAGTGCACAGCAAAGAAGGATATCACCCAAAAATCTATCAAATCTATCATCAATCACATTGTTTCTAATGAGAAATAATACTTTGTTACTCTGTTGCCCCAAACAAAGCTACTTTACACAATTCTCTGATATTTGCAAAATAAATTAGACTATACAAAGAAGCACATTACTAGATGGAATCAATAAAATATCATTTATAGAGTCGAAAAAGAAAGATCACTTAACATACTGTACAATAACTGCATTGCGCCTAGGGAGCGAGTCAAACACAATTTAATGTCCTTTTTAATGTTTTTGAAATCTCTAATGCTCACCAAAGCTACATTTAAGCAATAAGAAAAGTAATATTTTGAATTAATATTGCAATATAAAGAAATTACTAACATAGATTCTAACATGCTGATTTGCTGCTCAAGAAACATTTCTTAGTTATTATCAGTTTTGAAAACATTTTTGTGGAAACTGAATTTTTTTTTTTTTCTCAGGATACTGAATCAACAGAACAGCATTTCTATGAAATAGAAATATTTTGTAACATATTCTTTGTAAAATTGAAGCATACATTTATTTTAAAAAAATCTCAAACTTTTAAATCGATGTGAAGTTAAAAGTATATTGAAAAAAAAAGATTAGATTGATTTGATAATGTAAAGAGGGCATCCCATATCAGAATGCCAAATCATTCACTGTGTCATCCAGAATGTGAAATGTAAATACTTGATTTCTTAAAAAAAAGTAAATCATTTTGATGTAATGTTTTAAACCCTTATACACGTTTTTTCTTCCTCACCAGATCTACGTCCATCTAAAGGAGGGTCCAGGTCCAGATGGTTTGGACACGCTGAAAAATAAACCCCAGCTCCACAGTCTGGTGGCCAAGCAGCTCTGTCAGAATCTGGCTGGCCGTAATGCAGTCATTTTCACTGGCCCAAGCATCACAAGTCTAAACTTGTTTCAGGAATTTGAGAAACAGGGTAGGTGCTATAACTGCATCTGTCAGCGGTTCCTTGCATCCTTATCTGCTCTACTTCTCTCAGTGAATTCTGCCTTGGCTTTGCTTTGCTTCTTTTTTCCCTTCTCTTTAATCTTCTCTCCATCTGATGTTCCTCATCCCCTGCAGTTTTTAATTACACGGCGACAGCATCCTGTGGCAAGAAATAAATGGAGAGAGTGAGAGGAAGTTGACCTTGAGTTCTCACAGCAAACGTGTGTTTCATACTCAAAGATTATTTGAAAGCCTCCAGCTGGGCAGCAAAGAGTGAATGTTAACACAGCTAGAGTGGATTAGGCTAATGGCCAGCTTCTTTTTTCTCTCTACATTTGAATCAACCCTTTTACGTTATGAGAGAAGTAGGTCATAATTGTATGTCATGCAGAATTTATATATCAGTTTCATATAGCCTTATTCAGACTCATACAGTACTGTCCTGTAGTATTTAGGAATTATTAACTAAAAGTAGTGACTTTTCAGTAGTGTGACAGTAGCTGAGCTGAACCAGTGTAGCTTTTTAAAAAAGTAACATCGTAAAAAGCTACATCATTTTTTTAAATATCACAATTACAGTAATTTCCAGTTTACAGTAAGTGTAATAAATCATATTTATTTTTGCAAAAATAAATAATAAATTACTATTATGAGGGAAAAAATAATATTATAAGGCAGTTCTGTTTTGATGAAGGCTATAAAAGACAAGTTATTTAATTTGAAAAAGAAACTAGCATACCATATTATCTTATCTATTTTAATTATATCATTGTAATTAATTCTTCTCTGGACGAATACATTTTATGTTACATATATATATATATATATATACAGTATTTACTAAAGATGAATAGCTTCAATGTACAAACCGGATTCCAAAAAAGTTGGGACACTAAACAAATTGTGAATAAAAACTGAATACAATGATGTGGAGAT
>JAUYWG010000047.1:11114349-11130247 GCA_034779775.1 Enteromius afrohamiltoni
CATTCCAAGTGGATCTAAACCTTTCATCAAAGTTAAAAATCTAAAATCTAAAATCTAAAACAATACCTATTCTGATCTTAGGCGAACTTTGATGAAAGTATGAGTGAGTGAAATATTGCCAAAAGTGTTCACTCGCCTACCTTGACTCGCATATATCGGTTCACCCTTTGCAGCTTCAACTCTTCTGTGAAGCCTGTCCATAAGGTTTAGGAATAACAACATTTATTTGGGAATAATAACATTCGTCCAGAAACGCATTTGTGAGGTTGAATAAAATGTATTTATATAATTATAGTATATATATATATATATATAAAATCTTGGGAGTTTGTACTGCATTTAATTAGCATTTTTGAAAAAACTAACTATTCTTTTGTTTTAACTGTAATACAATAAATATAATTTACCATGTGTATATGAAGGTTCCTGTAGTACATTATATTTTGTTAATGCACCACATGTAAAAACACTTAGGACACTAATTATGTATATAATGTTTTTTTTATTTAAGTTAATTATTTTCTGTCATTCAAACCTTTGCAATATCTATAAAACAATGAACAATTACAAGCGCTGTACAGTTGACCAAATCACTATAACTGCAACTGAATGTGTAAATGTACATGCATGGACATACATACTGTATATACACACATATACACTATAACAACTGTTGACCCCATGCTGTTTCCTTTGCCATTTAATGCAACATCAAGATCTTTCTAAATCTGGCTTTTAAGGAAATCAAAGAGACAAAAAAAGTGTGGGGGGGATTTGGGGGTCACATGTCCTTCATTTACTTCAAATTAAACTGTCCTAGTCTGGAGTACTGCGTTTCCATGTATTAGTCAAACAGCAAATGACTTTGGCACACTGTGCTATGTAAACATTTCATCCAATTCAAAGATTAGCCATCATGTATTGCTCCGAATTTGGCCGAGTTCTTCAAAAAGCCCATCGTTTCATTGGCTTCACCTTTTAAGCTGGAGAAAGGTGGCATGACTCACTATGGCAAAAGTGCAGTCCACAACTACCTCTGCTTTTCTGGTCCAGCAGAATCAACTGACTACAGGAACCTGATGATGCTGCAGAATGCAGACAGCAAAATACAGGTAGGTGGACTGATTTCCTTCCTAAAAGGCCACACAAACTCTGCCCAGACTCAAGACAGAGAATCGTCCGCATGTTTCCGTTGCCGTCTTCATACTTACTGATGGAGAACTGTTGATTATGGGACAATACAGAGAGGTGCACACGAATCCAACATATACAAGTCTAAGATTAACATAACACTTACTGCTGATACATGAGGAGAGCTGACTGAAAGCCAGTCAGGGACTCATTTAGTCTGGATTCCCTAGCCTACAATAAGTTAGTCAAAACTGCTATGGTGTTATACATGAAATGCAGGTGGGTTAACTGATTTGTTTCACATATCACAGGCTTCTTTGTCTGTTGGATTTACAGCAACACTAGTTCTGTTAAAAACAACCCAAGTACCACAATAATTCACAAGGTATGGATATGAGAAGTATTTCGGGGCATGGATAAATTGCTAATTAAAAGGACAAACACAAACCATGTTGCATTTCTCCGTTGTGTTTTCAGATGCTTCTCTAATGCACACTTCTTTGAAAGCTGCTTAGGAACACACAGTCACACACACAAACACACAAAAACAACTCACATTTTCCTTACAGTATCATGGATAACAAAGGCAGTAACTTTTAACCATGAAAAGTAGAAGGATGCTCAAGTAATGATATAATGTGCCTTGTGTGGCATCAGCTGCTGAGGATCAAGATTGATCTGGAGAATGAGAGATCCAAGACTTTAAGGAGGCAGGAAAGAAGCCTTTCCAACTGCCAGGTTATGATGTCAAAGTCAGACGAAATCATGGAAGATGAGGAGTAATGCACATCCATCTTTGCTCGAATCCCAAAGAAGCAGAAGCAAAGCCTCAGATCAGCCTCTGCTTGGAGTTACCAGGTTATTGACATTTTACGAAATACACTTGGCGAAGAAAACAAGGCTACATAGAATTAAGAAATAATGTGGCTGAGAAACATTTGTTTGTGTTTGAAGACGTGTTTTAAGATACTGATTTGTTAGCAGCCAGTGCTACAGTATGTGAATCCAGCAGTCACGTTCTGTACAATGTCTCGGTTCTCCTTCAGAACACACCAGGGGCCCTTACGGGAAACGGGTTGAATCTTTACACATTGCACCTTTAAACAGAAAACAACAGATTGACAATTTAATACAAACTAGAAAAAGAAAAAAAAAAAGTCTTGATTTTTTCCCCCGCTCCTTTTGAGTGAGCACCGCGAGCCGGAAAAACACGAGGCTGCCGCTGTCCTCCACAAAGTGTGACGGTGCGCACAACAAATGAGTCCTCCCCTCAGTCCCATGAGCCCACAAATTAAACCAAAGCCAAACTAAAAATCCAGTCAAATCACAGAGCGGGAAGGGAGCCTCCATGAAACTTCATTTACATTCAACAATGTTGGTAACGTGACTAGAAAAATAAAAGAGCAATGGATGTCCATTGTAAAAATAAAAGGAACTGGAATTCAAGAAAACGAGACACGAAAAGGCCAAAAAATTAAGAAGAGACGAAAAACAGATCCTTTGCATTGGAAAACAAGAAGAAAATAAAATCCCAAACATGGTTTAAGATTCACTTTCCAAGAACTGGACTACAGATGAAACAGTGAGGTATATAGTTAGATGGAAATAGTCATCATCTTGTTTGTGTTTTCATTGCCCCGTGGCCCTCGGGGACCAGCAGACCACACCATGGCGGCCCTGAGTCTGTATCTGGGCAGCGATTATCTCTCAGGGGTGAGTGCGTGCCCAGCACGGGCTGTCCGAGGGCGAGAAGGGGAGGGCTGGGATCGGCGTGTCAAGCTACGGCTGCAGATTGAGAGTGAACTTCCACTGCTGGGTGAGCGACGGGCTGCACACTTCCACCGTCAGGCCGCCGTTCCTCGCGCTTCGGCTGTCCAGGCACAGATTGCTGCCCACGTGCCGCAGTTTGGAGTTGTTTTCGATCTGCTCCCATTTCTACAATGGAAACATAGTGATGGTGAGAATCTGAGCAGCGGCGCCTCCTCCAAACCCCTGCTTTGAGCACAGCATGCTCACCTGTCTGCTGTCGTTTTCCCTGCAGCCCTGCAGTTTGATCTGCGAGCCAGCGGTGCGATCCACCACTGTCAGGCAAAGGTCCATGTGTTTGACTGATTTGTCTTTAGTCAGAGCCCATTCCTGTTCATGAGAAACATGTTAGCTGGGAGCATTTGCTGAAAATACACCCACATATATATACACATAAACATACACAGTAAAAACAGCTTAGCGAGAGGCAGCTTTTTTCTTTTTTTAAGCAGTTTTTAGTTTAAGTAGTTTTGAGAGATGGAATCCACCCAAAAAGCATGCTGTAAATTTATTTGAATAATTAATAAAAAAAAAAAAGCAATTTATTACTGTTGCACTGAATTTTTGTTCAAATAAATGCTTATATGAATACACATTAAAATAAAAAATGCAAATAAAAAAAAAATGGAAAAGCATGTTGACGAATCATTCAGTTAGTTTGCATGCATCCTTATAAATCCACACCTACATTAAATTTTTGTATATTGAAAATTGTATACATTTTTTTTTAGAAAATTTTTTCTATATTAGGTTTCAAATTATTTCACCATTAGGGAGCTAGTCACATTATTATTCTTGTCATTACACTTGTCACTTTAACTAGTCAAATAGACAAGCATATACAGACCAACATTTATTCAGACACCTTCAACATTCCTCACATTATCAGTTTATTCACTATAGTTTAGCAAATTAAACTGAATGAGTAAAAATCATGACAATGTCAGATAACTTTGATAAAAAGGTATGTAATGTATAATTAGTGTACAATTAGATCAGCCATGTAATCAATTACTAATTTTGTTCAGTCTGTTCTGTACAAAAATAGCAGAAAAAAAATAATAAAAATAAATAAATATAGTCGTTTCAACTGAAAGAAACTTGCAATGACTTATCTTAATATATATCAGTGTCTTTGTTTTGTCTCAAGATGCACACCAGTATTTTTTTTCCAATGCATGTTTTTCAAAAATGACTTAAAATGTCCTAACTGTGATCAAATCCTAGCTTAGTCTAAGCCCCGTCTGTGAAACCTGGCCATAGTGTCCTGCACCCACTAGTAGAAAAAAACCCAATTAAATAAATCCATCTGGTGTCTGAATAATTTTTGGTTTCACCGTTTCATGTGTAATCAACCACTTATATCCCTGACTTGCTCACTGTGATGGTAAACACCGATCAAATAATTTACAAACAACCATGTGTTCCTAATTCATGTGTCACTCACGCTCCAGTGCATTGTACATTTAAACTGACCCAAACTCACTGCTGAGTCCATCACCCAGTGCTCCGCTGCCACACCTGTTATAAGACAGCTCAGTACCTGAAATCGGATTGGTACCTGATTGCCTCCTGCATTGTGGCACTCGTACACCCCCACCACGCCATCTGCAAAGTGTCCCAGTGTGTCCAGACAGTTCTGACCCTGCTGTAGTGCTCCAAAGGCTATGTCCTGATGATCAGGGACCCTAAACAAGAAACGAGATACCAATTACACAACCTTTTGAACTGCATTGACTAGTTGTTGAGTTTCAGAAAGTTTACACATTTAGACTCATCCAACAGCTATTTTTTTATTAGACTGAGGTCAGACACTCACCGTAGCTCAGGGTAGACATTCTCCAGGTACCACTTAAATGGTTTGCAGCCCAACCTTTTCTTCATTTCCAACCGGCTCTGAATGCTGCAAATAATGAGGGAAGGCCAGTCATGTGGAGTTCATTCAGAGGTCTAAATCTTTCAAAACTGAGAACTATCTAGAACTAGATATGTCTGAAATGAATAGCCTCTTGTGGCTGAAAACAACTCTCTTCAAAACTTTTCCTTAGAAATAAGGAAAGTCAAATACACACTTACTTGCCATAGGGAACGTTACGGGCTGAAGGCACAGCAGCGTAGTAAAAGTTCTTAAAATCATCCATCCAAACCTCTGCCGCTCGCCTTGTGTTCCTGCGAAGACAAACAAGCACACGAGAGTAAATAACACACTTTATGTAGAGATACTGCTGGTCTGCTAATGACCACAACATGCCCACTACATTATTCCTGAATCTAACCCCGACACTAATGGACCTTCTGTAGCATGCCACTGGGTGCTTTAGAATTATGACATCATTATGTCACTTTAAGTTTCAACTGCACTGCCTCACAAAAGCTCACTTATTTCTGGCTGCAATGCAACATTCACCCACTGGGTGGAGTACATCAACCAAAATAACAAAGGGCTAGTGTGACTTTAGCAATCTCAAAACCAAAGGTGAATAAGAATGGTGTTCTTCAGCTCCAGTAACGTTGCTCACTTTGTGTAACCAGGCATATATGCAACATCTAGCAAGACTGCAACAATCCTACTGTTAAGTAGGATTAACATAATCTCACATAATCCTTAAGAAATTATTATAATATTCTGATTCTGATCAAGAAACACTGCTAAATATAATCAATGTTGAAAACACCAACATAATATTTTTACCCAAATGTGAGAATATAGAGTTCAAAAGAACTTTCAATTTTGATTTCTTCTCATGTCATAAGTAATTACTAATCCCAAACTTTTAAATGCTAATGAGATAATTCCATGTATACCTGGCAAAGACTGTGCCGCTGCCTCCTGGGAATGTGTATGGATGCTGTTTTCTAAAGACGTGACCCACACGACTGCAGGGAATGATCTCCAGGCTGCCTCCGCACTGCCAGACCCGGAATGAGATCTCTGATCACAAGAGAAGCCAGAGATTAACAACAAACATCACAGAACAGCCTTAATTGTACATTTCCAAATGGGAAAATAAGGGAAATAAGGGATAATTCCACCTGTTTTATACAACAAAAAAAAACACTTCTTTGTGAAACTTCTTCATCTTTGCAACTTCTTTAGACACACACACACACACACACGCAAAATACTACTTTATTCCATGCTGATGGATCATTTCTGGAGCTGCTGTAGACTTTTCCACAAGCAGCCCAGCTGAGAAAAGTGCTGTGTTCGTGGAATGAATCAGGAGTTTCTTTCGGAATCCATCATGCCACAGACATTTTGACAAAACCTAAAAAACTCTACCTCATTGAGTCTTACGCTGCAGTTTTCTATTCAAGTCTCGTTGCTAATATTATAAAAAATGTAATACTTCTTTAGAGGTGACCTAAACTGCCCCTTACATTTCTGGTTGAGTAAGGCTTTCTCTCATATAATCTATTGATACAGAAGTACCGTGATTTCATTTTCAGCATTTATATACAGAGACGCCACATATTTCTGGCACATTACCGAGACAGGAATTTAGGAATTACACTGCATTAAAACGGACCTAAAATAATTAGGAAGTATAAATTCAAACTGCCTTCAATCCCTCATAAATAGAACCTATTAAAGAGATCATAAATAGCAATTACAAAGTAATATGTATTCAACTGAATTTAGTAGAAATAAAAATATGCATTAGATAATTTCCCTTCAATATATTTAATGTGATATGAATCCAGTTACTTTTTGGGGCTACTTCAGGCAAATCTTCGATTCAACTGAAAGACTGAGAAGGTCCACTGTGTCTTCTGTCAGTCAGCTTGTCCCAGAACAACACAAGAAACGGAGGGCATTTAGAAAAGCATTCACTCACCGAGATTCTCACCGCCCCACACGTCCATCATCATGTCGTACTTGCCCAACTCCTCAAAGTAGTTCTTGTCCATTACAAAGAGGCCACCGGCAATCATGGGAGTCCTGGACACAAATAACACAACATCAAATCTTGGACTTTATACACTTCATAGAACTTACCAGTCGTTATCTGATACACTGGCGATGTGTTTTTGTTTTGTGACTTTAAAAACATTGTGCTCATTTCACTCTCCAATGCCGTGATAGAGCAATCTGATCACAGCCTCATAAACAAAGTCATTAAACAACACTGGAATCATTAAACAAGAATGAAGAGTGCTGTGTCATGAAGACTTTTACACAGCACATCCCATAAAGGCACCACGCTGTTTATTATCTTAATGTACTTTTAATGTAGTCGCTGCACGGTGATTGAGATTTCACATCACAGAAATGCACCCTCCATACAATCCCCCATTTCGGTTGCTTCGCACCTTACTTTCTCTTTTCTGCTCGCCTTTAGCTGTTAATGATTTGAGTCATTCCCTGGAGAACAGACTTTTCCCAAACAAGCAAGCAAGCACATGGGCTCCTTGGACAAACTTGTGTTTTGTTATTATTACAAGAACTTCAGGGGATTCTTTTCCCCATGTTGACAGCAGAATTAACATTTGGAGACAGAACCCTGCGTGCATTATTTTATTTTTATTGAAAATCTTAAAATATTATTTTAAATGTGACATTTTTTAAATGTCAACTTTGCAAGGTTAAGACGAAGCACATAAAATGCAAAAACTAGAACATTAAGCTTAATAAAAATGGCAAAAGCACACATAACTAAACTAAACTAAACTAAACTAAACTGAAAGCCCAAATCTTTAAGAACACGGTCTTGATAAATCAAAAACAAACTGGAGCTCTGTTTCAAGAGAGTCTATACATTAAACAGCTGACATTGAATTAATTAAAGGCAGTGTGTGAAGAATAAAAACTAGTCACTGGTTCATTATCTAAAACGTTTGAAGTGTGGATTTTTAAGAAGAGAGACTCATTCTTACTTGATGGGAGCAATGGGGTTTCCCTGCCGTGCTCGTCTTTGTTCCAGGGTCATGTAGTCCCATTTAAAAACTAGATTCCAATCAAAACCTGGATAAAGATTAAACACATTACATTAGGATGAAGTCTGACTTTAAATGTAGGTTGGATGCATTGCTCGTCCATGTGTCAGGTAAGGGAATAACAGAGCATATTACTGATTCTGATGAGCTTCACAGACGCTTTGTTTAGAACAGCGTACTACCTTTCCACTTTGACAGTATGCAGCATCCTTTCTGTGCACAGCATTTAAATGATTTCATGTCAAATTTATTTTCATGAAAAGACATTTTACACAAAACCGGATTAAAACCGCATTTGCATTACCAGTAGGAAAGACCACAGCTTGCCAAACAGCAAAAGAATAGTCTTAAAGTTTTTAGTAATCGTGGGGTTTAGGCTTTGGCTCTGGGTAAAATACTGTATCCTTAAAACCTTGCTGCTGGCATGTCTTGTTTTCTGAATGCCTCTTGTTTTCTGTCGGCTGTACACACTAATCAACAGAAAATGTGACACTCGGTAGCCTTAGATTGTGAAATAAATGCAAGAAAATAGAAAACAATCACAATACAGTATGCAAATAAATACATTTGGTGCGCTGAACATTTCTTAAAATGAAATGGGAGAATTTTTCATGTTTACAGGCACAAAATTTTAAACCATACCAAATTATTGGTAACTAAAATAAGGCTGATAAAATGTAATTATATTTATTACATGAAAAAAAAAAAATGGAAATAAGCTTAAGCTAAAATAATAAAATGACAAAAATATCAATCAACTATTAATAAAGCACTATAAAAGTAAATATTATAATATATAAAAATAAATATAAAAGGCCCGAATGCCGGTTAACTAAATGTGGTGATAACACGGATAGATCAATTTCCATTTTATTTCCCATTGCATTCAAAAACCTCAAAACTCACAGAGCAAAAGCTATTCCACTCAGAGATAGAGCTATTATGCCTAAAATCCCTCAGACAAAAATCAATCAAATGGTCTCCATTCCTAAAAGGACATTTTCTCTTGTGGAGATTTATCATGCTCTCACTCTTATGCACATTGAGCTGCCTCCACAAATTCTCTCAGTATTGCTATCACTCCAAACAAGCATCTAAAGATACAGTACTTCACACAGAATACAGCTCTCCACATGAAACACAATAAATTCCATCTGCTGTACTACCTATAAACATGCATGAATGGATGCAATCATATGATATACATGCACACAATACATAGGCTCTGGATAGCGATTGAAGTGTTGTGATGAAACAGGAGCCGATCAAAGAGATTTACCTCCTTTAAGATCTGCAGATGCCCCCACGTACTGGAAATTGTCCATGTTGATGACATCTATGATGGGCGACACAACCCGAGTCTTATCCTGCCGAGAACAACAAATGATGTGAAGCTCAGCTGATAGTACACAGACAGTTATAGTACAAGTGTATATCTGCTACAATGCATTCATAAAAAAAAATCAATTTTTAACCAGAAATAAACTGTCCTGACATTAAGAAATGTGCATTTAACTGCCGTTACGAACAACAGCAAATCCATCAGAAACACCTCAGAAAATCCCATTAATCTTGTGAGCTTCGCTGACACATGACTGGAGTATTTAGAGTTGAGTGCTATGAGTTAAACACTCCAGAAAAGACAGGCAATCAACTCTACGTGATAGGTGTGAAGAATTTAACACTAAATATAAACGTATTGCGTCTCAGACATCTTCCAATATTCATTATGACAATTCTGGAACACCTCGACGAATCAAATCATCCCAACTGTGGCTTCACCTCTGAATTAACCGATTAATTTGTCACCATGCTGGAATGTTTTTCTGATACTGAAAACGGTAGCCAATACTCTTGTGTTTTTTTTCGGGTCAAATTAATATGTAGCACTTTGAGATTTGCTTCAAATATAAAGTGCATTATAAATCAAATTAGATTAGTAACAATATTAGGACAATATTAATTCATGCTCAGTATAATAATCATGAAGAAGCGCTTGGATGAATTCTGGGGTCACTAACTCCACAGCTTGATTATGTGCTTATCTGGGTCATCCGGCTGAGAATGAAGACACCTAACAATATAAATGGGGTTATGAAACCTCTTACTACATTTATGCCTGTAATTTGTACATTCAGTGTCTTGTACTTCTACTCTTATTTATTTTGTGAGTCAAAAGCCTTGAGGCAATTTCAGAGCAATTTCATGTGCCTGGGGACGCAACTGAAGCAAATATTTCTTTAAGGTCTATCTGATCCTGAACGGACCTGCACATCCGCAATCGAGGTGTGTTTACTTGCATTCAACAAGCCTGTGCGCACACACTGAGGACTTATCAGCATGTTGTACTAACACAGGGTGTCGATTGGCACTAGTTCCTCTTCACCATATTCTTTATGGCTTGTTTGAGAACTGTTGGCAGTCGACAGCAGGATTGGATACAAACAGGTATAATGATATGGCACTGCAAATACATTTTGCCCGTCAAGACACACAGCCAAAGAAAACAACAACTTCTCATCTACTCTTCTCTTTTAACATCTTGGCATGACATTTGCAATTGCAGTGAGCTGCTAAACGTCTGCGGCTGTAATGAGCATGTGTGATTATAGCCTCCAAAAGCAATGGCTAATTTGTCAAATCTGAGAACCATGAGAGAACCAATGATTTGCTGATTGTCAGAGAAAGAAACAATGAGAGAGAGAAAGAAAAACATGTCTGACCTCAGCAACCCTTTCTAGCAGGGGCTCCAACCAGTGTTCATTACACTCGCAGTGGCTGTCAAGGAAGGTTAGTACACTGGCCGTGGCCGCATCTGCCCCTCTGACTCGGGATCGCATCAAGCCTGAGAACACAAAACACAAACACAGGATTGAGTATCAAAAGCACTGAACTATGCAGAAGGTTGTTCTCTTTGAATTTTAACGTAATGATCAACACACAAGTGTGCAGGGAACCGTAATGATAGTCATACAGATGTCAAAAGTACTGGTATTTTGGGTACTTCACAAGTTTGGTTTGATTTTTTTGGAAAAAGTAATAGCATGATGCCTGTGTATTTGTAGGCTAGTTCTCTCTGAAGGGAATGTATAAAAGTAGACACCTTTATTCAACAAAAACATTCAAAAAAATGTAGGTGCATTTTGTAATCACCTTTTTCAAATTAAACTATTTTAATTAATTACGTGCAGTAATAAACATGTGAACACTGTAAAATATTTTGCCACAAAAAGCTGACAAAAATGTATAAAAACAAATTACACAAATATTCCTTTAAAAGCTGGTTAAGTGATTTTTTCAAAAAGTCGGACCGAATATCTAAACAAACTTGCCTTCAGCAAACTCTGTGCCAGTTTAAAGGCCAAGGTATACTTGGACCATCTGCATTATGTCATTTTCGTCATCAGGAGGGCTCGCGGACAGGGCGCAGGCAATTTTTTGAGACTGTACGCACTGTCCGCGTACAACAGTGTATGCGCGAGAAGAATGCGGAAAGAGTACAAGTCAATTGGTGGCATTGCGCATGTATCAAGCTCGTCCGCCCGCACTAATCCACCGCAGCCTTAAGTCTGCCTACACTTGACAATAAAGCACCCCTATGAAATAAATTAAAAATGTAAAAAATTAAAGTTATTGAAATGGTAACCTCATCTGTTTGGCTTAGTTGTTATTTTGTGTGTTATTTTGTTTTTTAATTATCATTATTATTATTTTATTTTTTTCCTCTCTCGCTTTTCTTTTCTCCCAGTCTCTCCTTAATTGAGGAGATACATATGTATGTATACATATATATATATATATAGGTGTTTTTTTGTATATGCATAAATGCGTATATAGCATAAATCATGTTTAATACAGCTAACATTTTTTGTTAATATTACTTTATTTTTATATGCATTGTTAATTTTGTATAAAAAATAATAATAATAATAATAATTAAATAATTAAATAATTATAATATATATATATATATATATATATATAAATAAAACAAGGTTGTCACCATACCACATCGGACAACGTAAGCAAAGAAAACACTTCCTCTCTATAAAATATAATAAATGAAAGCTCATTTAGTGGCTCATGTGGAGACATAGATTTTATTGAACCAAACAGGTTAATATTTAATGTTTCTTAGTGCTTGACAGTTGATTTTTATATTAACTTCATGAGCACAAATTTATTAAAAAAAAAATAATAAAATTTGACTCTCGCATCTAATCTACTTTCTTTTCTTTACCATCAAGTAATTTGTGCCAAAAGAGACAAGATTTTTGAAAGCAAATACAAGGAGCCTGTTTAGTTGGACTGAAATAGGATTTGAACAAAAGGCTTTGGATACGAATAAACAAACTGCAGTTTTGGCTAAAGAACAGCATTTTTTGCTTGACAGATATATAAAACGCCTTCCAAAAATACAGTCCAGCTCGTAACAGACCATTTGCCTTTCTCCGCTTTATTTTTCTCCATATTTGCACCTATGAAGCATGCAGTGCTTTTAATGACTTCATGTTGAGGCTGGTCACAATTAGTCCCAATAGTAAAACTTCATCTAGTTCGAATAGACGCCTAGATTTTAATGACCAAACAAGAGCTGCTAGTCAAGGGCCACTGGTCCTTACATACTGTATCAACTAGGGTATAGTTTTGATTAACACTGTTACTGTGATTCAGAGGGTTATAAATCACTCACCCTCTCGACGATCATTCCGTAGGACTCTGACTTTCTCAATTTTCCCAAGTAAGGCACCATCTTCAGCTGAAAGCCCAGAGAAAACATTGTGTCAACTCAAGTGTTCAGGGCAATACATCTCTTCTATTATATATGCTGTAGTTAATATACACAGGAGAAATGTGGTAAGATGTGCCAGTGGGCAACTTGTGTCACTTCGTTAAATCAGAGAAAGTCGGCACAATTTTGTAAATGTCACTATATATTTAGAAAGGGCACATCGTGTACAGCTTGCTACAAACTGTGGTCCTGAGAAACTTTAGGGCAGGGAACTACAAGTCAAATTTCTTCAGTGATGGCGAACAGAAACCCAACAGAATTTTTTTTTCACAAACTAAAGAAGCCACTTCATCTCAAACTTAAAAGAAACTACAAGGTAGGAGCATAATTTCATATTTTCTAGAAACCTTAATTGACTGTGTCCCTTTTTGACATTTCTTTGGTTGTATGTTACCAACTAATAAAAATGAATAGCAGACACACTGAGATATAATCAGGTGCACTAGTTTGACCCCCATCTGAATTCTCCTTGCCTACACATGACAATTTGATTAAATTTGATTAAAAAATGATTAATAAAAGGGGCACATATACCGAGCTCACTGCTACATATTGTAAAAACTTGAAATGAAAACGTAATGGACAGTAATGGAAAGTAGTTTCACAAGTTAAACCACAGCAGAAAGATGAGGACCAGTTCCTGCCAGGATCCCTGCAGCAAAACGTTATAGAGCAGGGCAGCTCTGCCTTGAGGACAGAGTTCATATACAGTTTAGACATCTGAAGGGGTCACACTAGGTGTTTGAAATCCAAAAAACATAAAAGTGCAATGAGCTGGGGACTCGGGGAAAACTGTTGTTGCTATGATGACACATTTTATACAGTCAGACAAATCTCAGTTGGACTTCTATACGGATGTACTGCATGATTTGTGTTGAGAATACAAGAGTATGAGATGATATATACATTCACGGGGAAAAACCACTTAAACAACATGATGAAACAGACTGATAAATCACCTCACAATCATATTCAATATAATTGGTAGCTAAAGGTCAAAACACTTACGGTTGTCACTGTAGTCGTCCACCAAGATGATCTCTTTGACCAGATGAGAAGGGCTCTTCTTCAGCACACTGAAGACAGTAAAAGAGGACAGGTTTAGGGTTCATAGGGTTCAGCGGTTTTTTAAGAATTTAATACTGGTGTACAGTAAGGATGCATTCATTACATTATATTAAAAGAATCCTGATAAGGAAATGTATTACAGCTTTGACAAAAATATTAAGCAGCATAAGTGTTTTCAACGTAAGTAATGTTTCATATGATAATATTTCATATATTACTGTTTACCGTAAATATGAGCAAACAAACACAGCCACTGTGAATATAAGAGATCACCTTCAAAAATAATACTGACCCCAAACTTTGCTCAGTAGTGTACATCCAAACTAAAGTGCATGTGAGACATAATATTTATGAATGTTACTTATTATTAATAATATTATTTGTGGAAAAAGCTTTAAATCAATGTTTACTGGAGAAATACTCAGTGTCACTGCTTAAATTTCTGTTTATTTATACTGTAAATAAATGTGCGCACTTAATAATAGTTTTGCAATATTCAGATAAGTACAAAAACAGTGAAGTTTTACTGGTATTGGCATTATAATTTTGGTATGGTGACAGTCCCACAGTGCATATCGAACATTGCCATTTGACATGTGACGTCTCACCTGACCACAGTGCGCAGCAGGGCTGAACGGGCCTCATTGTGGAAAGTGATAACCACACTGGACGCAGGAAGATCTGTCCTCCACTGTTTGTGACGACAACTGAGAGAGAGCGAAAGAAAAAGAAGATGCATTAATATATGGGCAAGTCGAGTTCAACTGATGATCAGTTGTTCAACTGACTATTTGAAGCACTCAAAAACATAATGAGACTTATATTTGTAATGAAAGAAGCGTTACACAGTGAAACCCACTGTCACACCGCTACACCTGAATGCAGTCTTAAACCCACATTCATTTAATGCTTCTTTGAGGCAGAGATGGACAGGGAGGTCATGCATGCTTAAACACTCTGGACTAGAGTCTACAAACATGCACACGCACATATGTGCACACTACTGTATAAAAGGTTTCAGCTACACACACTCACACTGTTTTTATCCCAGAGGTTTTAATTTGACAGCTATGGGTCTAATCCTCCGGTTTCCTAGCACCTCTCATCTCAGGATAAGAGCGCACAATGCTTCCTCTGCACTGATGCCATCGATTTTGTGGCTGCTGGATGCCTGGCAGGGGAATCAGGGTCAATTCCTTCGACACTGCTGTTAAACAACAGGTCAGGGTTGAGAGCCCACCACCAGAGACTCAAACTGACTTCAGTAAAGGGATGAGATTAGTGTCATCCATGACACTAATACTACACACTTGGCATTTAATTCCATTACGGCCAGAGAAATCACATTCCTAAAAGTATAAGGTGGCACATCTATATTTTTTCCCAACTTCTTCAATCTTTTTCCATTGGACGTGTATAGGCATTTCAGCCATTTTCCACTCCTTGACTTCTTGGGAATACATTAAGGGGCCAGCGCACATTTCTAGCCCTGTTTGCTGGAGGTCTCGCGAGGAATAGCTGTGCAGTTGGCCATTAATAGAATGGAGGCTTTGACTAGAAGACAAGCACTTTTTAGAGCATATCCCATTGGCACGCTTCCCTCCGCTGGCCTCCAACCACCCAGCATGGCACCAAATAAACTCTCAAATACTTCCACTGCTGCAGCTCAAGTCTGTAGCTAATAGAATAAATGTTCTGGTCTCAGTGTGCTGAATGCATGCTTCTATGTTTTAAGATTTTGATTAACAAATCAATATTTGTAATTAATTTTAGCAGCTGTATTAAACACCAATATTTTAAAAAATGATGACCTATAATTGGTACGTATACGTACTATATAACACACACACACACACACAGATACACACACACACGTTGGGTTTACATGTTTTATGGGGACATTCCATAGGCGTAATGATGTTTATACTGTACAGACTGCGTGTGGTATTGTCCTACACTGACCCTACATGAACTTTTAGATTTTCAAAAAACTTCATTCTGTATGATTTCTAAGCTTGTTTCCTCATGGGGACTTCCCCACAAGGTCAAAATGTACTTAAATTCTAAATATAAATTCTAAATTTACTACTTAATTCCTATCTTATAAGATGATACATACCAGTTGCACAAAAACACTATATAATATTAGTATATATTACTATA
>JAUYWG010000047.1:11131815-11227583 GCA_034779775.1 Enteromius afrohamiltoni
TATATATGTGTGTGTTTTTGTCTTTTCATACACACACACACACAGATAAAACAAATACATAAAAAAATTATATAATATTTAGAAATAAATTAAATGAGATTTTTAGATACACATCTATATTTCTTGCATGTTATACGTTATAAGATGTTATAACACTATTTAACCACACACACACACCACAAACTGACAGCCATAATATTTTCACAACATTAATGTACACTTGCTACACATGCATGAGCAGTGTAAGGAAGACTTAAGGAAGACAGTTAATAAAAAACAACAACAATGGACTAGACATTAAACATCACATGAACAAAGCCATCATTCATTAATACACTGGCAAACAGGTCCTTTTAATGTTTTTTATTACAGCAGCGGTCCGAACACCAGGCACAAGCTGCGGCCTCAGCGAGACAACAACTACACCCGCCAAAAACATTTCCAATAAGACACATGGCCTGCTGCCATCAGGGGTAACAACAGAAGCAGAGTCTCTCAGGAGTAAACAAAGAGCATGTGCTCCTCATTACCAGCTTAGGTAAGCGTTTAACGGAGGGATTTAAGACTAGTGGGCTTCATTCTTTCAGTTCTGGGGAAAATATACTAGAAGGTAATGATGCAAAAACGCAGAGGGCATATTCTCCTAACTTTTGGGTGAAAATACAAAAGGTTGGCATTCCAGCAAACAAACTATAACGCTCTGACCTTTAAAAAGGTCTCACGGCCGTTTTAAACGCAAGATTTGTGCATCTTCTGCGCTGAACGTGACTACAGCATTGTGAATGCAGCTCACGCGCTGTAGGGATGGTGAAAGGGCAGCGATAAGACGACTTGCAACAAGGATAATGTCATCTGCAGCATCAGCAGCTCTCCAGGAGGCAAACTGACTGACATGTAGTGACAAGACGTTTACATGCAAACGCACAGAGGAACACTGCTCAAGCCAAACACATTTACAGCAGCAAACCCAGAGACGACTTTCACTGCTCATCAAAACAAACGAATAACATGCGTAAACTACCATCTAAAACAAAGAAGTGCAAATTCTTGGATATTAAAGCATTCCTTTCTGAATATGTATTATGATGAATATGCTTCACAATGCCTGCAACACTGCAAAAACCATTAAATGATCTAATGCGACAGAGCGCTTAAATTTACAGTCTTTCCTTTTGGAATTATACTGAACTCATCTTGGTGGTCTATTTAGTCATATAACAAGCCTTCAATATGGCTGTCTGGGACTTAATAATAATAATATAATAAAGACATTAAAATTATCATTTCTAACAAAACTGTAATCAAATAAAACTTAATCAATAGTTTCAGCCTTAGACTTAAATATCTGTGATGGCTCTACATATTTGCTGACAGCAGAGGCTGCAGTAGCTATTTGGGGTTATTTCTTTGAAATGTTTTAACTGCTGGTAAGAGAATAATTCAATTTAATATCCATATTAAATATTATCCATCCAAGTTGAGGTGCAGAGCAGCAATGTTCAGCAAAGTGTGCTTCCCCCTCAAAATTTAGATGTGTGCACTTTTATCATTTGACTGTGCTTTGTTAAAAACTCACATATAAAATACATCCAAACCCTATAATTGCAGGAAAGAACATTTCAGGCATTTCAGGATTACAACTAGTTTAATAAAGACAGAAGCTATTTATTCTAACTTCAACCATAAGTGATTGGGCTAGTTATTACAAAACAATACAAAAGTGTTTTTTCGATGCAATCAACCTTGGTTGTTTGACTATAATACTAAGGTGCAGATAATTCACAATTATCTGCAGCTACTACTAAGTGCTACTAACTGCTATTAAATGCTTTCTATTCACTAAAAGAGCACTGAAACAAACATCAGTTTCCACAAATATTCAGCAACATATGTGAAAAACAGAAAAAGGTTGTAACATTGTTATTATTGTGTTACGTTCCAAGACGTAATTATTTTTATTTGTAATATTGTGCTGTAGATACAAGGCAGTGTTTTGGTTTGCTCTCTGTCTCTCTCTCGTCCACCCTACTGCAATGCTTAATGAAGCTCAGCTGTTGCCAATTGCCATCATCCACCATTGGCCTGTCCTGATTGGCTACTGAAGAGGAGACTTTGGGAATAAAGCTGAAGACGTTGTGTGAAGCGGTCTCTCCTGTTTTCTCTGTGCCACCTCGCCACCAGAAACGTTTTCTTCTCCTGTCCCAGATGTTAGCTTGTGTGCTATCGGCTGGTCTGTTGATTTTGTTGGTTGTGTCCCCCCTGTGTTGGGACTTCTAAAGGTGTTGATGTGTCCTTGTTTTAATTTCACAGGTGACTGTTAATCTAAAACTTAAAACTTCCCTTTATAATACATTTTGTTACAAACTGAATTACTTTGTTGGAGCAGTAGGGAGGTGGATGCCATTTTGTTTTTGACCCAGGTTTTCTCTTGTTTTTGTTTAGAAAGGGAGTAAGGTAAGACTTCTGTTGTTTATTTTCATTTATTTTTGTGAGACTAGATAGTGTTCCTCTCTTAAGTTAGTTTTGTTATGTTAGTTATTTTGGCCTGGTTCCCTCCCGAAGTATGTTTTGCTCCCCCACCTTCACCATTGAATTGGTTAAATAAAACCTTCTTTTGTGGACGCTCAATTTAGTGTGGCTTGTTTCTGGAGAGCTGGGACAGGGAAGGAGCAGTTAATTTAAAAGAGTTTCCTGTTGCCAATTTCTTTGTTACCTCCTTTCTGACCCTAGACCAGAGAGGCATGTAACAATTGTTTCAATAGAAATATTAATTTAAATTGTACTTGTATTTTAAAATATTACTGTTGTTCATGCATGTGCAGTCTAGGTGAGCATAAGAGAAAAATAAAACGACCCAAACTTAATGGTAATCCGCATCAATAACATATCTGAACTCTTAACCTTGTCTCTAAAAGAAGAAATTTCCTCTGTGGCTAATGGCTAACTCATCTTTCACAGAAGGAGATAGGAAGTGTTTGGTAAATCGTAACAGAATATGATCTGAACATTTTGCTCTTGCTCTGTTCAGGTCACACGTGACGATCTCCGGCACACATCCATTTACAAAGCAATTTGAACTCTGTCCAACCAAACCATAGTCAACAATATTTGAGAGCCGTGCCAGTAACATCCCCTGCCAAATGCCTAAAACAGAAATCCAGCTGACCCAAGATTACGATGACCAAGAATAAACATGTCAGCCATTATGTACTTAACACGATTCCCCAACCTCACACTTCACGCATACAGCAGGGGACAGATGTCTAAATATCCATCTTTGAAAATCTGGGATTGAATCTCATTTTAATCTGGACCTAGTTGCAATTTTGAGAAAAATGAAAAAAATAATAAAACTGAAAAGGAGAAACATTGTCAAGCAAAAATATAAGCATAAATGCATTGATAATGTGACTTTCCATATACCTTCTTGCTTCCATTGATCATTAATCTTTTGATTTGAAAACATATAAAGTGTTTTCCCCTAGTGTTGAAATCTCTTTTCTTTTCCTTTTTAGCTCAGAAGCACACTCATGGGAAGAGGGCGCACAAAACATTTCACTGCAATTGTACAAATGTGACAAATAAAACTTTGGACCTGGAGGGATCAGATCGATATGAAATACTGACACAAAGAAAGGAAATGGTGCTGGGCAGTGTGAGTGAGAAACACATCTTAATAACACAGTCTGTGTGGCAGTCATATAACAGTGGGTCAATGTTTGCTTATGTGGCTCATGGAGACTTCGGTCGATGACTTCATGACTGCTCTGCCAGTTGCAGCGGTTGGCAACACTGTGAGATATTCCCAAAAGCCAGGCAGTCACCGGCCAAAGCACACAGTAGTTTTTCTGCAAGAAAGGGCCAGAGCTCAGATGGTTCAGAGGGATTTTGAAAATCAGGCAGGCTTAAAAAGGTCATGCTCAAGAGAGTGAGGAAAGAAAAGATGAACAGATGTCCTTGCTGCAAAAATCTAAAAAAAAAAAAGAAAAGTGGGTTCTCATCATTCAGAGATCTGTTTCCGGCTTATTGATGCAAATATCTGCTGCTGGGCTTTAGCGAAGCACCATAAATTAAAGCTCTGCTTCGAGACAGCAAAAAATTCAATTCTGTTCATACTCTTGACTCAGAAGCCGTTCATGCAGGATGGGTTCAACTAAAACAGCTAGAAGCCACATGACACGTGTCTTGAAATGCATTGTGAAGGGATGTATAATATATCCGTTACCTTTTTTTTTTTTAATGCATCGTATTGTATGATATTGGACACTATGCATAACCATTTTCTTTATTTTTACATTCAGATATTCTCAAAGCAAAATAAATATACATTCATATGATACATGATAATGTTGTGATGCCAAAATTCCAAATGACTAGTTTTAGCTTTTTTGTGTTTAATAATTTATTTGGACAAAACAGTATATAAGCACCCATCACTGATACTATATATGCTTGCTCGTTTTATTAAGGTTGAGTGTTATAGACTACCTAAGAGACTCAGTTAACCTTAATAATAATGATTGTTGTTGTTACTCTTCTTTATGTTTCTTTTATCATCGTTTTATCTGGGGATGTACTTTAATTATTAATAATGAAAATAATTGCTTCTATTCTTGCCATCAGACTCAAAGCAATTAACAAAACAGACAAGTGTTTTATGGTGTTGTGAAGTAAAGACCAACCTAAAATAATACATTAATTAAAATGTAGAGGTGTAAGAGAGGCCAGCAGTGGGTGCTCACCCTGTGGTCATTGTGGGTCCTAATGCCCCAGTATAGTGACGGGGACACTACACTCTATGCTCAAAAGAGCACGGTCTTTTGGATGAGATGTTAAACTGAGGCCCTGAATCTCTGTGGTCATTAAAAATCTCATGACACTCATCGTAAAGTGTAGGGGTATAACCAGTCCTGGCCAAATTCCCACTGGCCCTCATCTATCATGGCCTCCCAATAATCCCCATCCTTTGATTGGCTGTATCTCTCTCTCCTCTCCACCTGCAGCTGGTGTGGTGAGCGCACTGGCGCTGTTGTCCTGTGACTGCCATCGCATCATCCAGGTGGATGATGGACCCCCCTCCCCCACATGATTGTAAAAAACACTTTGGGTGTATGACAATACATAATAAAGAACTATGTAAATGCTTCATTAATTAAAAAAAAACAAATAATAATTAAAAAAAACAAATAACGAAAATAAAAAAGAAATTAAATATAATATATTAATGTATCTACTTTTTTAGAGATATTAAGATCTTTTTGATGAAGTGTCATTGTGCTCTTGTGAATGCATTTCAAAAACTGACACAACTGACATTTTTGAATGAAGCGGTTATGTTCCTTTTCTTTGTTTTCTTTCTCAGTTTCTTGTGTGACATACCACAGCTGCCAATAACGTCAGTCTAACACAGATTAATTTAGAAAAACAATCGAAAAACAGCAAAAGCAGACTCAAGAGAATGTGTCCTGTGTGAACGGTGAAGAGTCACCGCATTTGTTTACATCACAATCCAGCGGCAAAAGTGACCCTTAAAATTCCTGGAACTACGAGCTGGGAAAAAAAACCCATCCAGTACTTAAACTGTACACTGACATATCAAAGTAGGAAATCAGACTCCTTGAAGTCAGGAACTGCCAACTGTCCAAGTGACCTGCCGTAGTACAGAGTAAACAACACTGTCACGCCAACAACCAACATCCCTTCCTGCTACCTCAAATCACTACAAGTCAGTGTTGTGTTTTTCAGTACTGCATAGGACTATTTTTATAAATGTTTTTTATTTTTTTTAATTAAGGGTCAAGTTCATCCGTGTGCAATGGGAGGGTAATTTCCTAAGAGGGAAGCATCTCCCAAGCAGCCCGTTTATGTTGTGCGGAGAAGCGACAAGAGGCTCATGACAAGTCTTCCTGCATGTCAGCAGTAAATCAGGGAGTCATGGGAGCCCAGCTCTGCACTGCAGGCCTTCATTGGAAACAATAGTGGAAGACAGCACTCGCTAGCCAACCTTAACAGTCTGCACCTTCACCCCACATGCTGCGCTCTTCAAACAGATGTGTCAGTCCACATGCAGGCTGTGGCAGGACCACAGACCGAGGTGATGGTGGTGAATGCTTGAGTAGCGCTTTCCTGCCCACTTTGCTTTCAATGTTTCTCCATAAAGCTTTTAATAGACCAATGAATGCCATGTCCACAAGTGTTATATAACTACAACACACAATTAAACCATACTTAACCAAAGTATCGAAAATGGCAAAGATCCAAGCAACACAAATTAAGAAATGTACAATATTTTTTCACAACTAATGTCTTCGCTTCAATGGGAAACATCTGCAGATCTGCAGGGTGTCTGTAGAGTTTTAAAAACTCATTTACTTTTAATAAACTTTACAATTTATACCATATGTCTTCACATAACAAACTCTCAATGATCATATTCAACTGGAAAATCTTTAACATTTAAAATATAAAAATGCTCAACAGATGTTGACTGATATTTTTATGAACAATGTGTTTTTTTAAAAAAAGGATTGTTGTGGAGATACTAGTAAACTTTTTACGTGACCAAAATACTAAATATATTATTACATATAACATAATTCTATATGTAATGCAGACCATGACTCTTGTATCTACAAACAAATACACCAGGACTCTTATTTTGAAATATGGGCCACTACGAGTTGTTTATGATAAAAACGAGGGAGACAAAATGTGCATGATTTCACCCATCTACTGTATATCTTTACAATATAAACACCAGAACTTAATGTAATAATTCATCAACAGCAGCTTATGACTGATCATTTGACAAATGTATGGTATTCATTGATTGTGGAACGAGCAGCATTTGACTGAGTTAAATACATAATACATGTGTGCTGAACAATTAATCATAGCCTTTTAAAGTATAATAATCATACTAGGCTGTGTCACGAATCCAATTTTTTTTTAAATACTAAATATAATGATAATTAAGACCATAAATTTGATAAAACTAAATTTTTAAGAACAGACTGTTTTCCTGCAAATATCATGCTTGAAATACTCAGAGCAATTTGTTTCTGCCTAACATCAGGTAGTTAAAAACAGAGCACTAATTCATCATAACGTTCACGACAGCTAATTCAGAGACAACGACTGGCTGCGGGACCAATTTATGTTCATTTAAGCACAACCATGCCCCCCCACAGCTTTTACATCAGCCCTGTGAGAAATGGGAAATATGTTTCTGGGGAAGATGCACAAGATGTTTTGCGTGAAGATATCTAGGCTGTCTCGATCACAACAAAAAGCAGTTACATCTGGTTATTATAAAACAGCAGTAACATGAGTGTTTGATGGAAACCACGTTTTCTCACGCAATCGATACGGTCTCAGCTAAGTGCAGCTCTAATGATGTTAGTATGTTCAGGGGACCAGATAATACTTCTAAGGATCCTGAAGCTTTTTGAAACTCGAAAATTAAGCCATATTTTAACTGCACTAGAAAAAGGCGGCTACATGTAAAAGAAAAGAGAGAGAAAAAAAAAAGATCAATCAATCAGTTGCACTACCACTTTGTGTTGCTTTTCTCTTTTTTTCTTTTTTTTTTCCCCCTCTCTGTCTGACTCTATAAAACAACAGTCTGTCTCAAAAGTTTAGGGTTGGTAAAATTACTCTTTAAACTTTTATTCAGCAAGAACACATTTAATTTGATCAAGAATAACAGTAAAAACATTTATGCCCACAAAAGTTTTCTACTTAATATAAATGTGGTTCTTAAACTTTCTATTTGCCAAAGAATCCTGAAAAACACATTTGTGCAAAAACTGTCAATAAAAAAAATAAGAAGAAATGTCTTATAATAACAATTACAAAAACACTAAATCTTCCTTGATCAGCAAATCAGACTACTAGAATGCTTTCTAAAGGATCGTGTGAGAATGGAGTAATAACTGCTGATAATTAAGGGAGGGAAAAAATTTTTTTTAAAACATTTTAAAACAGAAGACTGGACTGAAATGCTTATGAAACTTGTTATAAATAAAATTCAGAACGAGTAAGTTGGCGAACACCGAAGAGGCTTTGTTAAGGTGCAAATGTGGGTGGTCAAGCATTTTTCTAACATCAAAAAGTAGCCCAAGCTAGCAAAACTCTTTAACTGAATTCAGAACAACTTCTAAAGTCCTTTTATCAAAGAAAGAGAGAGAACAAAACACGGTAAGATGTCCACATTCATTTCTCCTATGTACTGTGTATTTCACAGCTTGTAAACAATTCCTACAAATGGATGCTAAAATGCACAGATGCAAAGTAAACCTTTTGTAACCAAATGGCTTACCTAAACATAAGCAACACATTATTTGATGCAGAGAACCGTAAGTGGCCAATTTATCAGAGGAAGAAATGAGTGTCCAGATATTCCCACTCGTGTCGTCAGCAAATATGACGTTACTTCAGATGCCCACTCAGTAGTAAATGACTTTCCCCGCGAGACTTAAACACAAGTATGTTATAGCTGACGAGATTCATAACAGCCAAAACCATTTACTGCACCTAAGAGGACAAGCTCATTCTCCATTTAAACTACTCCTTATTTTGCGCTTATACATTCAGTGCTCTACTTATATTGTCAAACCTGCCTTGACATCTGACAGCCATTTAAGCCCGAAGACAATCTGCTACTTCGCCACCTCAAGGACACTGTGACCGACAGACAGATGAAGATGAAGTTTTGAAAGACTCACTGATTTGCTGGAGAAGTGCTTTTCATGCATTTCCCTATCGTTGTGCTGTGTAAGCGCCTCTCATCGAATGACAGGCATCTCTTTATGAGAATCCGAAATTAATTTAGCACATTAATTTTGACTGGCTTAAGCACCGACACTGTTCTTCACATTCGCTATGTGTTGTAAAGTAAGGCACACCACATAATAAATTAGGCAATGGAAAAACCATACGTAGTGAGGCAAATGCTCAGTGTAACATGAACAGTCCATTATTAGTGGAAAGGGTGCTTTAATACTCAACAGAACCAAAGGAAACGGGTTTAATTAGATTTTGTGCCGAGCAGCATGAGTCTAATGTTCAGCTATGTGAGTAACTTAGCTTCAAATAATGCTTTTACTATGATACAAATAATGCTAAACTTAATTCAGGTATGAAAAGTGTCACCACACATTGAAAATGGGCATCTTAAACCAAACTGTAATTCAACAAATATAACAGAACTGAGTAAATTCTAAAATTAGACATCAAGTTAATTCAGTGGAATCTCTTACAGCTAACTACTACAGTAGCTACTGTATAAAGTTTGTTTGTTTGTGTTAAACGCCATTCCAGCTTCTGTAGCTGCTTTCACGGCGAGAAATATATTGCTATTGTCTAAAGAACAAGCAAGCTTGCACAACGTGATATTTTATTTGGACATATGCTAATATTTCAAAGTCTGTGGTAAGAAAGATTTATTAAAAATTTATATAACTGGTATAATGTTAATATACCAACCTATAAAAGTTGTGAAATCTATTTTTAACCTTTGAAATGGACTGATAACTATCAAAAGCAGGTGGTGATGAGCAAGTCACATGATGAACCCTTAAATAGCAACATATATAGAGGAGCTCAGCTGTATCACACAAACACTAAACACCATCATGGTAAGAATTATTAAACTGAAATGTGCAATAAACCTTCATTTAACAACATTACATGTAACGTACAACCCTGATAAATATAACTGATACAAAAAAACAACCACTAGGAAATATAGTAATTTCAAACATATTCAAACTAAATTTAAAAGCCAATGCAGGAAATACTAGGAATGTCAGTTTACGGTGTAAATTTAACAGGAATTTACCGTTAACCATTTAATAGGTTTTTACCGTATCATTTTTTTACAGTGTAATTTCAGCATTGGTTATCATACATGCATCATGAGCACCAAATAAGCATGTTAGAATGATTTCTGAAGGATCATGTGACACTAAAGACTGGAGTAATGGCTGCTAAAAATTCATCTCTGCCAACACAGGAAGAAGATAAATATGAAAACTATATTGAAATAATATTTGGAAATGTATTCTGATCAAATAAATTCAGTTTTGTTAGGTGCAAGAGACTTCTTAAAAACAAAAACTTTGTATAATTTTATATTTTCAACCAAACCAATGTTGCCACCTTGGGTGTGCATTATTTTCTAATAATTCAACTGCCCGGCTTCAAAAATTCCTTATTTAAATTTGAACATTTACCTATGGAAGCATTATAGAAAAATTTCCAAATGAATAAAAATGATTCAATGTTGTCCCAATGCAAACAATTTAAATAAACTATTAGACTAATTAAACTGACAGCATGTAACAAAAATAAGTTAATAAGAGTAACTGAGTTGAGCTCATTAGCTCATTTCAATGAAGTGAACTGAACATGAAGCAAAGCTCTGTTTCTGAATGAGTTGAGCTAAAAACTCGACTGGGACTTACTGGTCATGTCTGGTGTCAGGGACACTGCGGTCCATTTGGAGTTTGTCACTCTCAACCTGGTTGAACTTGTTGCGGGCGTAGGGATCCTGCCCTGGCCTCACCACTGTAGCTCCCACGTACAGGTCCTGGTCGAAGTCCTGCCACCTAACCTTCCCTGAAAAAGTGACAAAAATGATTAAACACTGGACAAAAATAACACCTAGATATTTGTAACACCACCAAAAAAAGAACAAATAAATAGCTTTTCTTGTCATTTCCATTACCAAAAGGCTTACTTTTACCCATTGTACAAGTAAATCAAATACTGTGGATTGATTGCTTTAACATACTGACTGAATAAGCTACTTTCCATTCAAACAACTCTCAAACTATCAATTTGTCAGAAAAAGTACATGTCCAAAGATGCCTATCTCACTTCAGACATGAGGCTTGTCAATTACCAAGGACAAAAAGTTCCACACTACAATTTAAAGAACAAAGGTGTACTCAAGTTTTTGAATTAAATGCTCATGTTTCTTAGAAACATCCAAGATAAAAACCCTGAATGCACTGCTGCCCATTATTACATTATAAATCACAGTTGCCCAAAAGAACGTGAAAAGAGCTGGCTAGACATCTTTAGTTGATTACAACCTAGGTGAATCTGTCAAAGGAGACATTTGCCAAATGATAATATATGAGGATGTTTGCCAAATGGAGCCATTCCATAACAGCCCGCCTTAAATGATTTCCCAACTACAAGCTTAGCTTTTCCTCAACAAAAAGTGTTATTTTCCCATTTTGAAGTTAGTCACATCTCACGTTAACATGTCATTGAGTTAAATGGCAGAGATGGCTACGATGATACTTAGACCTCAGAAACATGTGACAGAATTCGATTATTTTATCTATCAATGCAAAAGACTATTAGCAATTAATTTAGCAGGGCTCTGGCAAACGTCTTCCGCATTATAATTAGGCCGGCCTGAGTGAGAATTACATGCCACTGATGCCGGTTATCCAGCAGAGCGCTAACATTGATTCAAAGGCCAAGACCACTGCCACCGGAATTGTTAATGAACAAGGGACAATATTTTACATTAGGAACAGAACCAAAAGGAAAAGCCAAACTTAGATATGATCTATAAGTCCTAAACACTTCATTATACACTACACACGTTAATTTCTATAAACATCTAGTACCATGTAAGCTTTAGAAACCTTTTAACAAACTAACTAAATATAATTATTCATTTTAATATACAACACCACCAATACAAAAAAGAAGTTTCAGTGTGAACAAAGTAAGAGTACATTTTGTTTTGTTTTTGAGTGTACACCCTTGTCTTTTTAACTAGTCTACATGTCCCAATGGTAAAGTCCTTAAGGTGAAATCAAATACTCTAAAGTGTAATACCGGCGATCATTTGTCAACATTATGGAACCCATAAATGTCCCTGAAAGGTACTAAAGGGGACCCGCTCTCGATTCTGCCAACTAATCGTGTTGAACATGCAAAGACAGCATAAAAGATTAATTCAAGCAGATGAAGAGTCTCCGTTCAAGCCATTTGGGAGAATTCAAAAGTTCAACTTTCATCAGCAAAACATACTGGCACTTTACTATTACGCTGCGCACTAGAATGTGATTTATTTGTAAAAAGCAAGAGGCAGGTAAATCAAAATGCACAGGCGTCAACAGATCAACGTTACGCTCTGTGCACAACAGTGATGTAATCTAGGAAGCATAAGTTAATGAAATCTGAGGTTAATTATCCTGAACTGCAATGCACCAAATGCACTGATCCACCAAAGGGTGACAGCCACATTTAGAACGGCCCTGCCACACAATTTAAAAGTTCACCTTCTGCGATGGCTGGGACAGAACCATTAGAAAAAGGTCATCTCTATAGCTCAGGCCTGTAATTTAGGTAAAAAAAAAAAAGATGCCCACAGAAAGCTAGAGTAAAGAATCAAAGTCTGGCATCTCCAATACGATGTATAACGCAGCTGAAAGCTCAGCGAGAAAACCCAGAAAAAACACAAACTCTCCTTGTGTGAGGTCGATAGCTCGTCCCACGGCAGAGGACTGTAGGGGCTGTCATCAAACTAATTAGCTGCTCAAAGGAGAACAGAGCGTCTCAGCTGCGACCTCCACACTTCACTTGACACGGCAAGATTCTAGACAAAGTGCTCTCCGACACGCAGCAAGCACACATAGCCGAGGAGTGTGAACATCACCACTTTCCAGGCAACGAGATCTATTCCTCGGCGAGCACATACTTCATGCTTGGATGCCAAATTAGATATATATTTAATATTACTAAAAATTCCAGGAGACGTTTTTATTCCAGACCTTCTTGATTTAATTGGTGCACCAAACGAGTATTATAAACAAATATGATTTTGAGAAAAACATCTGGGAAACAGAAATGCAGTGCTAGTGACGTATTCACAAAATCCAGAAGAATTTGGATGTAATAAAAATGTTACTGTTTTGGCCATGATTTCAATGCAAATTGCAGTGATTTTGCAGTGCATACTCCTATCATATCATATATTTTAGGTTCTTTCAGGTTTACTTAAAATTGACATGTTTGGCTTAATTGTGTATATATTATACATCTGTGAGTGTGCATGCTGTGACTCAAAAATAGTTTTTTTTTAACAGTGCTTCTGAATCATAAACTGAACCAATTAACTAAGTGATTCAGCTCAGATGAATTACTCGCTCTCTCAACTACAGGTTATTGCTTGGAAATGAAAATGCTCATTGTGTGATTATTTGTAACAGAGTTTCTTCCTTTCTTCATGTTCCTCAAAAGGAAAAATCAACCGGGAACAACATGGTACTCCTGGGTGACTGTTCTGCTTCATGGGAATCTTTTGGGTGACCTAAATTACAAGAGTAATGCAAGGAGACAAGAAACTACTGACGTTTCCCGAATCAGTGCCTGGGAGAACAACAACAGACAGGAAACATATTGTAATGCATGCTACGACACATGAACGTAATCTGATGTTTATGACAAATTTAATAGAACAGCTCTCCATGGACCCCAGTTCCAGAGCGATTGCATGACATAGAAACTAATGAGCTAAATAAATAATGCATTTGCAACCATACTACAATACTGTTTTAAGCAAGTCTATAAAAAGCACATGTTAATATCTAAGGCTTAATGCATTAAGCAGAGCAGTTTGGTTAGATCACAAAGGAGCACATTACCAAAAGGGAATAAAGTGTGGAATACAGAGTCCTTGTCTTCAGGCCACTTATAAAATCACTCTCAAATCACTCTCATGCATTTTAGGTGCCCTCAAGTGAAACCTTTACACCTACTTCTGCAGAAAACCTCATAGTTAAGTTCTGTTTACAGGAGAAGAAAAACCTGATGCCCTGTTTTACGCAAGGTGTTCATTAAAGTCCATCTTTGAGCGTTTCCCTGAGAAGAAACGCTCCATTATTCATCTGGGACGGAAAAAGAAAACTTGAATTATGAGAGCGGGCTAATCCTGACATGAGCTGATTATGCACTTGGGTTGTCAGGTTGGCTCTTACCTGGAGGAAGGGTCTCTAGGCTGTGGGCTTTGTCATCTGCATTGCTGTGTGATTGAATTCTGTTTGAATTAATGCCACTCCAGTCATCCTGCCAAAGAGAGGAACAGATCATGAGCATTAAGGCATACTAAATGGCTAAAATGACAATTGAAAAACAAATTGAAGAGAAACTGGTTATGAGCAAGCGGGTATGGCTGTTGTATTAAGTCATTTTTCTTCATGCAGACTCCAAAATGGACAGAAGATTATATTTTTGCCAGACATATCCAAACCTAAAACTCCGGATTACTCCAAATCTAATTTACTCTACGTTTAATTAGGTCCAATTTTAATAGTGCAAAAAAGTTAAATTTAGTCTAGTTGCTGTAACCACAGATCTCATGACCAGGAGCTTGTGTTGTTTTGCATCTCTTTTTGTCCCCCTCCTAGTTTGATCACATTCACTCATTTCTTTTAAGGGGAATTCTAGCAGCAGATAAATCAAATGAAGTGAACACAACTCCAAAATAAAAGCTATAATCTGCTTTTAAAAGAGAAAAATACAGATGATAACGCACTGACACAGAAATTATAGCCATTTTTACATATAAATCACATTATTCATTAAGAGTAGCCTAATATATATTCACTAGAACAGGGAAGACAAAAATCCAACGATTAAAAGTCAAATTTAAACCACTATAACAAGTGTCTTCATAGTATTATTAGGACCAAACACCAATATATACCATATATATATACCTATAACAACTTGGTGGCCAAATGCCTTCAAAACATTCAAGCAAGATGAGTGAAAACAACTGTGTTTACCTATTATGGAAATTACAGTAATCTTTGTGACAAGCAGAAAACCTGAGGCCTTGTTTTGTGCAAGTCCATTTTGAGTGCTTTCTGATGACTGTCCCCTGAGCCTGAAACTCTTTTAGACTAGTTATTATTAAAAAAAAAAAAAAGTTATTATTCTCTGACTTCACCACGTGAATGTATTATTATAGCAGCATGTAACAAAAAGAGTTTAAACATGGAAAAATGAAGGAATTGTATTACAAATGAGCAATTAAGAAATTCAACCAAGACAGTCTTGAAACTCCTTTGGTTTCGTGCTGATAATCAATGAAGTCAGGGTATAACTTGTGTTTATTTAAAGAGATTATTTAAGACTGGTTTTCTATTATTATTAAATATCCTTATATTTGTACCTCATATACAAGGAGCTACAGCATCTAAATTGGTACCAAGAATCATGAGATTCCACTGGTACCAACTACTGAAAGTTTAGTATTGTGAAAACCAAACAGACCATGAACGCAAGAAGAAAGCCTGAGCATACAACATTCCGACTAAACCAGGGCATACCACGGCTATGAGCCAACAGAAAGCTGGTGGAGATTACCCAATCTACAGAAGGCTTTGGCATCAACAATACAGTCAGTTCATTTCAGCTCCCTTGATAACAAATGTTGGAAAATACGGGTATTCTGTCAATCGTGTCAAGGCCAAGCCAATGAGTAACAAACAACCACACAATAAAACAGAGTTAGTAATAATTCACGCCCGACCCTCTGCCAAGGTCAGAAGTAAATAAATGTGCAGTCTGGACAAGCAGAGCAGATTGGGATCGCAGAGCCACTTCCAAAGCCCACTTGGACCAAAGTCTGGTCCACCAGCCCAAGAAAACACGATTAAACCCACAAATGTTCCACTGTAAAAATTAATACAAATAATCACGTATTACTATTTTACACACAACGTAATATTGCCTCAAATCAACATGTCAGCAAAAGGAGATCAGCTATGTCAAATATGTTAGAGCCACTGACATGGAGCAATGATTTTAATATAAAACAACCAATGTTACAATTCCCAGGGCTATAATAACTCAAAGCATCATGACGCCTTTGCTGAGTTTTCAAGCAAAGCCAGAGTTTTCACTGACCCAGATTGTGATTCATGTTAGGGAAATCTGGCTCTTGGGTCAGGGGGGCGAGGGAGCAGGTGTGAGAGAACGCTGAGAACAGAGGATCGTCCTGCCAAGCTTCACGGAGCTTCCCCTCAGCAGCTGGTCGTCTTCTATAGCTCATGACCTATTATGAGCTATTGGCAATGACATGCCAGATAACCAAGTTTAGTGCTCAGAAAACACAAAATTTGCAAACGATCTTCATTCATCATTTAGTCTTTAGTGTCCTGCTACAACTTTTCCAGCTAAACATTCAAGACACAGATACCATGGTTTCTAAAACAAGTATAACATATTTTTTGGATATATTTAAGTAATAGTAGTAACCTTTATTTTAATTGTGCCTGCTCAAAGGTTCAATTTGATTCATTCAATTGTAAATTGATTATAATAAAAGAAATCGTTACACATGAAGTAACATCTACTTGGGATCTTTTCTGCAACATGGAAATTATTTTTCAAGTTTGTTCATTTTTCTTTTTAAATTAGGCTTAATCAGCAACCACATTCACCAGACTCCGTTCTCATTATTTGTAAAAAATGTATTTCACGTTGACGTTTTGTTTAAAAGTTATTGCTTTGATAAATAGTGCTTTTTGCAACACTATTTAGAGGACTGCTTGGAACTGCTGAAAAATCACTAAAAGTAATTAATAAAACACCTTCAAATATTTCAAAACAACATTATCTTGTATCTAAAGTATCATACATCCTTGAAATGTGAGAAACCTTATTCATGAAAAGTGCCACTTTAGAGCTGCGAAACTGCAGAAAGATTATGTTTCTTAAGCTCTTCAATACTTATTTGGTCAATTCACTGGTTGCCATATTTAAACACCAATCTGCTTCGACAACAAGGTCACTGCTATAAATTAAATTCAAAAACAGGAAGCATCATCAATCATTAAAACCTTATTAAAATACTTTAGGCAGAAACAAGAAGATGGCATGTCAGCGAATGACGTCTTTAACGCAAGCCACCGCTGTCATCGTCAGCTGCCAGGAACAAGTAGAAGATGCAATTCACCTCAGCACAAAATAAAAGGACTATTTTATCCCTTCATTACTGTGTGCTACAGGGTGGAACAAATGAGTTTCCACAGTGCTGTGCTACAACAGGAGCTGGGCACACACTTGCAATCCATGGTTGGGTGTCAAAACAAATCAAAAACATTTTTCATCACAGCTCAATGCACAACGTCATACGTTTTGACAAACCCATATGCGAGGGCTACATTTTCAATGCGGTAAAAACTGCTTTGACCACAAATATCACTTGACACTTCCTAAAATAATCTTGTTAATCCTACTCTGCGCTGCCAAGACAGAAAGAGTGAAGCAATTAACAGACATCCTTCATTTGCATCAAACTGTAATGTATTTAGCAAGGGAATCAGTGCATTACCTCAACCGCTGACTATTGGGTGGGAAGCTTATTGACAGCACAGGTGAAGACAGGTTTAATGCACTATATTCTAGCATACTGCTCCAAACAGTTCTTTCAATCCCTACATTCATCCGTGCCCAGCTTGGTTTTCTCTGCATGTTTGTACAGAATAGGTTGACATCATGTACATTCTTAAAGAAAAAAAAAAACAAGGTTCTTTTTTGGTTTTTAAGTTTTAACATTCATGGAACCTTTGTCAGAAAATGTTTTTTAGCTTAATTACTCTAAGTGCGCTTCACACAAAGAAACGAATACATAGATTTTTAAACTATTCGCTGAAAAGGTCTTTGAGGAACCCAAAATGGTTCTATGAGTGAGAAAAACTCTTTGTGTAAAGCCACATTTATTCACTAAAAAATAAAAATTGTGATAATTTATTAAATCCTGGCCACTGTTTCCAGTATAATAATGACTGAGGATGTCAAGCTCCACAAATGACAAAAACGCACCAATGAAATGAATACAAACCATATAATAGGCATACAATAATAATATATATTATATTATAAACAGAACAAACCTTAAATAGTTATTCATTAAAAATCTTTACATTTGGCTATACATCCATAGCACGTTCATAATAGTAGCATTGATATAGATCAGTTCAATTCGGTATCAATTCATTTCTAAAGTGTAGCTAGGCCTAAATGCAGAATTAAAATTTCAGTCGTTCCTCACACAATGACTATCATACAGCTTTAAAACTTACAGCAATTCATATGAACTACAGTTCTTCAACATGAGGCGGTGTAAATATTAATGAAAATGTTCGTTTTTGGGTGAACTATTCCTTTAAATCAGTGCCCATTGGTGACTTTAAAGAGAAAACCAAATAAATAAACGAAAGTGGCTTTCTCCTTACAACGAAGGCTCTGTAGTGGACTGATGGATGTAAATATTTGTAATGGTAGTTATGAAAAATTCAAACACACTATACTGTTTGATCCATCCAACAGCCCCAGACTTAAACTGTTGTTTTTGTAGCTCTGTGTTTTCTGCCCAGCTGTGCCATTCCGTCATGTGTCTGAGTGTGTATGACTCGGGTAAGACTGCCAGTTACCACCTGACACGGCAACTCCCCATGGATAGAAAAACTCAAGGCAGGTTCAGGCTCACCTGCTGGCGACTGAGACAATTATTCAACCCAGTCACACCCAGAAATCAGCAGTCACGCTGTGAGCTGAGGAATGAAATGAGTCACAGAAAGGCCTCTGTCTCCAAGCAGGTGAAACAGAGCTTAATTAAACATTCAATTTGATCAGTGATGGGAAACCTTCAAAGCGCTGACAGCTGAATTAAATTTATTCTAACAGTGTTTTAATACATCTATCTCCAAAGTTCTGAAGAAGGCTGAGGGATATATATTAAATAGTATAAATCATATAAATATAAATTATTAAGCCAAAAGAAATCTGATTTAAATTAGTACATTTTTTTAAATCAATGACATGAAATAAATATTAGATTAAATTCATATATAGAAAAATATGCTACTTTGTTTTTAAAAAAATAAATTAAAAGAATCCTACAGTGAATCCTCAACATTGTACCATCACAACGTCACCATTTTAGATTTAATTTCACATAATGTAATAAAGTCTTCGAGCCAATGACAAGGTATGGTATTGAAGATCAGACCACGCAAGCAACAAATCTGGTACCTAAGGTGTGTTATCATACCTTGAAACAAACTACGTCAATGACTCTTCAATGACTCACGAATTACATCACTTCTTTATGAAGCATGCATGTCTCATGTATAACCAAATGTTTTTTTATCTTTAGGTGGACCTTCAAAGACAACCAGAAGCTGTTCCTGTTCAACATGACTCATGCTTCAATCAACAGTTTCCATCAAGACGCTTTTGAAGCTCTTATTGTTTATACAAGATTTTTCCATTGTGCTAATGTTGTACTGTTATAAATGCATTAAGCACAATGGCGAGAGTACTGGTCCTGTGTTTGTACACTACTCTTACTTTGCTAATGATGCAACGTTTGTACTAGCTCCTTAAAAGCTCTCAACTTTTTATCTTGAAACCTTCACAGAACTCTAAGCATTTTGGATATTATACTAAACAATCTAATAATAGTTAAACAGATGTCTAGTAATGACTAAGGCTCGATGACAGAGTTTTGCATCATGCCAAGACAGACACAGCGACGGGGCGTGTGATGGAGGTTGAAACCTAAAAACAGATGTCTTTTCTCTCTTCTTCAGGTAATAAGCCTTGAGCTGCTTCGTCTGCATAGACTAACGTTTTTACCATCTGTATGCTAGATGTTTGGATCTGAATTTGAAACTCTAGATCCCAAAATTTGCATCTTTGGCATGAGTCACGCTTTCATGTTTGCTGAAGCCAACCCCACTCTTTGCATGCTGGCTGAAATGTTGGCTGGGAGCTCTAATGATTGCATTTGCACTGGATTTACAACATTAGACTAGGTGTGGTGAACCTAAAGACAATAAAACAAAGAGCCTTAAGAAGACAGTGCATATTTCAAAGCATAAGGAGGAGTTGAACTAACACATTATGAGCTGAGGTATAGTTGGAACAAAAGCAACTGAAACGGTCAAGCATTTGCTGAAAGCTTCTATTCTGCTAGAGGAGAAAGAAAAATAATGTACAGAAAGAAATTGGTGGTCAGTGTAGCATAATGGTTTATCATCATTTATGAGAAGAAAAAAAGTCAAGATTTTTAACGTATTAATATATATATACATATATACACATACATACATACACACACACATATATATATCCAAGGAAAATGTTATTGCTTTATGACCTTTTAGAGTCTTTTAGAAAAATTGTATAAAAGCTATTCAAAACTACTTCAAGTCAATATTTCTACCTTTTAAACTCGATTTGTCTTTAGACGCTCTTATGTGTCATTGACCTTTATGTCTCTTGATGCCACTTTGGTCTCGAGCAAGCCCTGAATAATTTGAACAGTTTCTAGTTCACCCCACCCCGATCATATCAACTTCTTCATGTATGTGCACTGATAAAAGCATCTCAAAGTAAACAAATCATCTCACTATCTAATAGGTGGTTGTTGGATGACTAGTCAACCACTGAGACCCCATCCTTAATTAACTGGATAAGCTCACATGTTAAGCAGAGGTAAATGACCTTGCATTCTCGCTGCTTGGTAACACTGATGGAATGAGGAAAAACCATTAGCATGCTGCCCAGGGCTGGTATAACTAATGAAGAGCACCTGGCCAGAGCACAGAGGCTTTGAAGAGCCAAAACCTCTGTTCTCCCACCCACAGACAGCTCGCTAATCAAGCCCAGCATCACAGAATTACTGCAATTACCTGCCAAGAGATCAACCACGGCACCCTGCGTGCGTTGACAGCCCATGGCCACAGCCTCCTTCCCATCATTCCACTGCAGGAGAGACCTGTGAGTCGATTTGACCAAGACTTTTCAGGTTAGTGTGGCTAAATGCGCGCTAATTTTTCCACACACAGTGCCTCCAAGAACACAAGACCCCAATTAAGTAGCTAAAATACCAGTGCTGATGAGGATTTGCACAGAGAAATCCAGACAGATTCAGAACTGCTTTGTTTGCAGACCGTGAAGTGAAAGTGCTGAACAGGGAGAGTATCGTCAAATCTTACTCAAAAAGAAAATCGGCTCCACAATGGAACAATTAAGTGTCCTTCCGGGAATCTTTACAGACTCAGAATTTGACAAGACTCGTAGCACTAAATTATTCAAAGATACACACAATGAATAAAGATGTGCTACTGGTTTAAAGCTGAAGTCAGTTCATGTGTTAAGAAATATACTTGTCCCAAAACAAAATACGCAACAAAAACCACAAGACAAAGAACCAAAACAATACACTTAAAATAAATAAGAATATTTGTATTTTTTTGAGAGAAAATTAAATGAAAATATAGGTTTAAATACTTAATACTTAAATGTTTTGTTTTTAAAAGACATTAACAGAATTCATAATACATTTAAAAAACATTTCATATTAGTTACACTTCAGCTCTGGATCATCGTTCAACCGCTCATTACAGTTGTGCCATTGAACAAAGCTGTTAACTTCAGGTTACCTCAACCTCAGCAAGCGGTCTGCTGTAAATTGCTTTGGATGAAAAGAAACTGCTAAATTACAACATCTTGCTTGTTTATAGTGTTGGTTTAGGTTTCCTCTAAAGGGCATCTGTGCAATCAAAGCAAAAATGCAGAGCAAAAACAAATACATACATAAAAATAAAGTTCCACTGTTGCATCAACTATGATTCTAGTACCAAAAAGAAAACATAAATGCTAATCTAGCCGACACCACTAACAAAAAACGAAATCTTACATAAACTACAAAATGGTTGTCGGAGGGCTAATCGACCATCCCTAATCCAAAACCAACGGATAAGCAAAAGAGCTTCACACCCAAAAAAAAAAAGTCAATGTACGCCAACATGATCTTTCCTCTTGACCACTTCTGTTTTGCTACACTTGAATTACAGAAACATGCTACAATCAAGCTGCCAGTGACTGTCAGCCTGAATTTGCTTCTGATGCATCAGCACTAGGCAGAGCTCAGAGAAAGCCATTGACAGCAGCGCCTCTCTATTATAAGGCTGCAAAAACGGGCACGCTTGACACTGTGCTTTCATACATTTAGCCAACACAAAACCGTTGCACGCGAAAGCTACAATTAACACAAAATATTAGAAATCTATCTCAGAAATAAAAACCACAGGGAAAAAAAAGAGCAACAGATATCTAGAAGTCTGTTTTATAGACAATCACTTTGATCAAGCACTTCAAAGAAAGGAGGATGAGATACACACACACACACAAAATGTATGATGAAGATGACACACAAGATACACAAGGCCTTTACCTTTAGCCGACTGTGGGAGAAGGTGATGCACTAATGGAGTTATGGCCAAACTGTTATTATAGTCACTACTGAAGCCGTTCAGAATCATTAAAAAGTAATTGCTGGCTATATCCTCCACAAAACCCTGCAGTCAGACAGTCACATTTTGCCATAATGGACTGCAACCAATAACTGAACTATTGCTGCCAGCAAACACTGAAAACTGAACAAAAAGTTCAAAATTTACAGGGAAAAGTACCAGGCTGTTGGAAACAAGCACATCTTGTTGCAAACACCAATGATAAAAACGGTCTCTTGTTTTCTTTTTAGAAATAACATACTAATTCACATAGAATCGCTTCTCATAACAAATCAGTCACTTCCATTTACAGAGATCTATGATAACTTTAGCAGAAAGTGACATATCTTCTAGCAATGAAATAATTCATTCATCAAATACAGACAAAATGTAAAGGCTACTGCTACGTTTATGAACCAAGAGGGATGATTTGACAGATGCCAGATCTTGACTTTTAAATCATAATAAATGATCTCTGTTTTTCACACAAGTTTGCAGATTTGATTAAATATCTGGATTAAGTTGTGTGAGTTTACTCGGTATGACATGTTTATTGAAAAGGGCAGACGATACTCAAACCGTGATCGGCAATGCTGCAATTGGCTGGCTGCAAGATGACAACGTAATGACATCATATAATTAAGATCAAGAAAACAGCAAAAGCGGGCAAAGTGACAAAACTTTAAACTGTTTGTTAAATGATATCCAATTATTTTTGTATACAGGCTTAGCAGTTTTCAGTGTCAGGAGTATTGCAATTTGCAATAACCGATTCATCCACACACAATCACACCCCTGGTTTAGCAAAGATTTTATTTCCTAAACTTCTCCATACTCCAATCCTTAAAAATGATTCTTTTGGTTCTAAACAATGACTATGTCTGACATTGAACCATAAAATGTTTGTCTTCTTTAAGGTTTTATGAAAACATTGCATAGAGATAGAATTACATGAATAATATATGAATGCATTTACAAATATTTCTCTTTTGGGCCCACTTTCCATATACCCTTATGTTTTCGGAGGCCAGCCCGAATATTACAGCAATATAATATGATGAAGATAATGCTTATTGCTGTTTAATGTTTTACACAACAGTAATGTATTTTGGAACTTTTTCCACTCTCACACATCATTTTAAAATGCTGACAAGCAATGGCCAAAGACAGTCAGTTGCTATAAAAAGGGCAATTCGCAGTATTCATTTTTGGGTGAACCATTTAATATTAAAAGCAACTGAAATCTGATCACCCAATCACAAAGTATGTTAGTGTGGGAGCCCAATAACCACAATTGTGATTAGCCCTAACAATTGCAAATGTTATTTCTCGAAACGCCCCAAACATAGCAAAACCCTAGAGATTAGTGAAAGCCACGTCTAGTGTGCATAAATGTAATGAAATCCAATCGGATATTTATTACAGCATTTACGTTTCAGGCAGCTCTTCTAATGGTGAATCAAACAGCCATGACTCCTCAGGGTCTTCTGCAAGCAGAGGAGGCTGTAACCATGGTTACCAAGGCCTGGACTAAAGACATGCTCCACGAAAGCATCTACACAGTGTTATTCCACCAGACTACCCACTGTTTCCAATTTCCCAATAAAAAGTCCGAGCGAGATGCCGGAGTCGACTGAATGTGGCAGGAGCATTAACGGCCAACCTCACTGTCACTCAAGCCTGCCCACTCACTTTTAACTGCCCGCTGAGGAAATACAAGACCAGCAGAGCAGGAGAGAAAGGGACATACCGCCTGTCTACTAGATAATTTAGAAGAAATCTAAATTATAAAATGGATCAATCTGGTCCTAGAAGCTGCCAATAAAAAAACTACTCCAGTTGTGCCAAAACAATATAGTACTATAAAAAGGTTTATTTTCCACTCGACACAGACTTCGTCTATGAAAAACATAGCACTAATGGGGCAAAATGAGTCAAAACATTTAAAAACGCCTGCAAAAACCAAGCAAACAAATGAAAGAACGTGTCCTGTGTGAACAGATGCATAGTTTACAAGGATACAATAACCGGGCACTTTCCACTTAAGTCTTAAGTCTATTTTTAGTTTCAGAGTGCTGAGCTAGTCTCCTTTCGGTCAGAATGACAAGACGTTGAAGGACATGTTGGGAGTTTTAAACTAACACGAGCTGCCAGATTGCTCTGTGAGTACATTTACAGACTTTTCTTCACTCCTAGAGTCATTTAACACTTGCTTTAAAGCCAGAGATCTTCCAGAAGTATTCCAACAAACTATACCAGAAGGCTTAAGTTCTTCAGGCTGTAAAATAATAAAATAAATGAATAAACCAGTAATATATTGCAATTTCTAAACCAAATGGCTTAATCTGACTGAAAACCCAGCATTAATTTAACTTCTGGAATATGATTCAGCTCTGGATATGATTAAGCAACCAAAACGTCAGCAACGTCAACGGTTATACAAGGCATAAATGAAGACCAAATAAGAGCGTGTCTGGGGAATTCACTGAAAACACTGGAAAGTCTGACTCAATAACATCATGCAATGTTTAATAAACAGATTAAAAACAAACAAATAATAATAAAAGAAAGAAATGGTGTTTTACATAAAAAGTCTTTATTTTGAGACTCCAACAATGTTGGTTAGTATGAGACAAACAGGTCATGCGTTGCTTAACCATAAATTAAATATGAAGATATCAACATTGACACAATGTTGTTGTAAGTTTAGGTACTTGTAATGAACTGTAACAATTTTTTTTATATGAAGCAGTTTCAGTGGAACATGGAGAGGTTTTTAATGAGTAAAAGGGCCTTTAAACCAACCTCTCAGGATCAGATTCTTTTCCGACACTTAGCCTTGCTGTTCAGGGCAGGTGGGTCGTTTTTCACAAACGTAACTATATATTGTGAGCAAAATAGCAGGCTACGTCAAACAATAGCGATGATAAATCCCTTAATAGCACGTTTTATATTGTGCCTGTAAAACTGAATGTGCTTTGTCCACAAAGAAACCTTCGGCAGACAAACGAGTGCCGCTGTTCTTCTGCAGCTGCGGCTGTAAGGTGCCACTGTCGGTGTTGACAAGAACCTAAACTGCACAAACACAGAATACAAATGTTCTGGAGTCTGTTTTCTCATCCTCTCATGCTCCGTTCTGAATTGTGGGGGAAGCAGAGAAATATGGCGGGCGATTTCTTTCCCCCTGTCCTTTATGTTTGTTCCATGTCAGATTGTACGATTTACCCCAGTGAGATCTTTATGATATCAACAGTCTATTATATCAGACTACTTCATATATCAGACTTTGGTCACAAATGACAGCATTGGCTTTTTTATTATTATTTTTTTTTTTTTTACATCAATCGTGTCACATTCTGACATCCTCATTGACTCACGAAATTGAAATGGTACCGCATAAATCCAAGCAAGCTCTTAAAAGAAATAAAAATCTTGGGAGTTGTCATGGCTGAGTGAAAGGAGGATGTAAATTCTCTAAGCTAAAGCAACTTTTTTTTCATTTTAAGGCACCACAAGTAAATAATTTTAAGTAATTTTAAAACTAACCGATGTCACAATACTTCCTGTGTTAATAATTTGCATTTACAAGTGCAAAATTGTTTTGTTTCTGAAATGTTTATGTTTAATTAATTAGGTAAATTACATATTTAAATAATTTGCATACACAAATTACAACACAGAAATATAACCATTGGATAAAGCCAGGTTCATGAAATTCTTCCATTTTTTGTTGACATTAAGTTTTTAAAGTGGGGGTTTTGAATACTTTCAACATGCATGAGGGGGAAAAATGTTTTAGGAATACAAATTAGTCTAATGATACACGAGCAAAGCCCTCCTTAAGAATACAGACAGAAAAAAAAGAAAAGTCTGGTATATGCAAAAGCGTGACTGTAGATTTTTGGCTTAGTAGTACATGAAGAAAAATACATTTAAAATTGGCGCTTTAAGATATGTACTATATTCAAAATCTACAGATAAAGTGTATTTTGGATTCTTTCACTGTGGAAGTACTATAGTCCAAATCTCAAAATTCACCAATGAATAAAAACAAAACAATAGTTTGGCATGTAGTGTACTGCATTAGAAAAGTTATTTTGATCATCTTTCAAAGGCAGATTTTTCCCTGTGATAAAAGAACTCTCTCCTAAATTTGATCAAAAATCGTGCAGTGTGCATCCAGCTTGGGACTGACTAACAGGCACAGCTGACGGTTCGAGGGCAAACCTGTGCTGAGCAAACTGTGAGAAGTCACGCTCGAGTGCAAGCAGAGCTAAGGACATTCAATGAGACAATTGTGTAGCCTTGAGCCCTCCACTGTGTCCACTGTCCAGGTCTCTGAGGTGTAAGAGGAACTGGAGGTCTGACATGCACTGCCCCAAACTGGCACAATCAGGTCACCGGCGGAGAAAAATAAACAACACACACAGACACAACAGCCATGTCTAAAACGTACTGGGTATTAAGTGATACTTTGACATTTCTGTAACTCATGAATATCTCATAGCATTTATTTTCTCATGGGTTTATCGATCAGCAAAAATGACAAGAAGAAAGATCATTGACTGCGGTTATACGGAGCTCATGGAGATCTTTGCTCATTATGCAGGTTCTGGCAGTAAATGCACGTCATGTACAAATGTCCACTTGTGCTTTAAAGCAGAGAAAACAGCAAAATTATTTTTATCTAGTCATACAGCCCTCTTGATTAACTTGCAGCTAAACTTCCAAAACTCCATTACTGATTTCTCTCATCCCTATGCCAGGGAGTTGATGTTGGAGTTTTGTATTCATGAAAGTAGCTGGGTGCACACACAGAGAAAATGACATGTAGCTCACACTCGGGAGAATTCATAGAAACTGAGGGACTAGGCACAAAAGCACTCATGAAACCAGTATGCAACGCAGACCTCAACTGCTGGCTGAAAGCTCTCAGGCCAGCTGATCATAATTACAGCCCTCAGAGGAAACCCAAGGACGTGTAATGACAAGACAGGCTAGGCCACAAACTGGCCACTCCAAAGTTCCCACAGTGTTGCTGAATCTGCCGTGAGCACCGTAACCTTTCAAGTTTGTACGTTCTCATTAGTGTTTGTCCTTTTTACTCTTAAACAGCTGGAAAGAAAAATGTCAATCATATAAAATGCGCATTAAAGAGACATTGTGGTGCAAAAAATACAATTAAAAAAAACGGCTGATGCAAGTACAATCAAGTCATGAGTGGACCAAGGGAAAAAAAATCCTCATTGTTGATTCCTGATTGTGCAAGTAGAATCGAGAGCTTCGGACAGATAAGCCACGGAATCATTCAGCTTTATTGTTCACATGAATGGCATTAACAGCTGGGGACGTAGAAAAATGTCTCTCAGAAACATCCGATGTCACCAAACATAAGCGTGATTGGTTTGACAAAAGCATTCCTGCTGGAAATTTGGGAAGAGCAACCATGACAAGAGAGTTGTAAACAACATGTGACAGCAGACCTGATCTGTCAGAGCGGAGATGATGAAACCAGACAAACTGAGCAGGCAAAAAAAAAAAAAAAAGGTGAGAAAGAACTGGTGAGAGAGCAACAGCGATCCATTTTAGCTCAAAATATGGTTTGTTGGAATAATGTGGGTCAATGGGTTGGTTGTGTCGCCAGTACATCCTGTCTTAATTCCCACTGATTGCCTTGTTTTGACAGATCAGAACAAGCCATTACACATTAGATTGCATAGCTGCCTGACATTTACAGTCATAGGAATAGGCATTTTAAGTTTGCTTATACACAAACTCAATTTTCTCAATAGTTTGGCTGAGATACAACTATTTAAAACATTTGTGATTTGAGGGTGGAAAAAAAACAATTATTGTCCAATCCTACCAAACCATATCATCAATTGAAAGCATATTTATTCATTTTTCATGTAAGGTATGTAAAAATGCACCCTTATTTTGTAGTCCAGACTCACACAGGGACTGAAACTGAGGCCTGTTTTATAAAACAAGTTTACCAAATACGCCAGGTTTATTTAAGTTAGTCTAAAACATTGTCAGTTGATTTGGATCAAAATGAGTCAGACAAACTGAAATAGGCCTGGCTTATTTGATAAACTCGTTTTATGAAACAGGCAACTGGTCTGTTAGCTGGATAAGCCCTTCCAGTCAATATCATGACAACAACTCAAATGCAACACATGCTCTTGAATATCAACTGCTTTCTTCTTCAGAGCGTTTGCTCTAACAAAAACTGCAACGCGAATGGACGGGAGCAGACAGAACCGCGCGAATACCTCATGCGGTGCCTGAGATTCCTTTAGACTGGATCATTCAAACAGCGTGATACGATATGCCCGCTCACACAATAAAAAGGCAGTCATGTTTAATTAGTCTCCCTTTGCCTTGAATGCCAAACAGGTCCCCGGGGTAAAAAGAATCCTGCTACTGCTTCAGATGGAGATGGTGATAGCATGTGATAAGTTGCAGAAAGACGGCAGAGCGAGAATGGACTTCAGGCTGAAGAGTCGCTTGTGCAGTAATTTAATGTCACACTTCAACTTTCTCACCCATGAGGGAGAGAAAACAGTCGCAACACTTTTCTAGTAGAGGAGTGCGGGGTAAGATAGGTCAATGAGTTTCTCAATTTTCTCATATGGCCATATAAACATTTCAAAAATTTAGGGATCGGTAATTTATTTTTAAAGTTATATATAAGAAAAAAAACAAAAAACACCACAATTCCCCAAAATACTAAATAAACATTTATATTAATAATAAAAATAAATGCAGCCTTGCAGCATAAAATGTTCAAAAACATTTTAAAATGAATAAATGTGTGAAAAAATAAAAAATAAAATAAAATCTCACATTCAAAATCCAATATTCTGACTATTAAACTTTTTCTACCTGGTTTACCAAAATTCGAATGATGTAAAGCAGAAAATACACTACATGTGAATTACTAAATAGTTTTAATGATCGTCCCTCAAGTGTTTTTTAAAAACAGAATGCAAAACATTGCAGGTTAAAAACCGTGCACTGATGTGCATCTTACCCCACTTACACTAAGGAGGTGAGAAACAGTGACTATTTCAGAAAGAAAACAAATAAACCGCTGCCAAACATTGAAACACTATTTCAATGCATGACAACCCAAACAATGCCTAACCCAGTGAGGGAGGCCAGACAGAGGAAAATACAGGCTAAACATCTGAACTTGCCTCTGTCATGCTGTGGGCAAGGGCATGACCCAGACTGACAAAAACGCTGCGTTTCTGCATAATAGTGCTGCATAATAGCCTTGAGATCAAGGGCATGTTCCATTAACATCTCTTCCAGCTCCAGACATATTGCAATTTATACATTATTTAGTTCCAATTCTCTATTCGGATTGACCGAGCTGCATTCAAAAGATGGATAACATTTAGCATAACATCGCTGAGAGATAATTTGAGGTAATTTTACTTGTCCATGTTTGTGAAATACAAAACACAATATGTAAAATAGTGTGGAGGCACAATCCCCTATATACGCCATCTCCAGTATAAGAAAGCAGTCTTGTCAAGGCAGAAAGGGTTAAAACATGTTGCTTTCTTGGTTTTATTCTTGTTAACTCAGCCGTTAGATTAAAGGATGATTACCTCATTCACCAGGAGAGGGGCACCCACTCTCCAAGCCTTTGGGGATGGGGAAACTGTAGGCTAAAAATACATTCTTCCCATACATGGAAAAACCTTTGAGGGGTTCTGAGCAGAGTTTCTCAATTTTATGAAAAAAAAACCCAACAAAGACTTAAAGTTTTGTATTGCACACGACAACTGGTTCTTATTGTGATTAATGCAATAAAAAAATAAACCTGAGGCTGAACCTGCAAGCCAAAAATACCAACAGCCCTCCCTCTATCTGTGTTAAAAAGACTCAAGTCTAACTTGAACATTTACCATTTGTGGACAGACATTTAAAAATCTATGACTTCAGAGAGGAAAACTGTAGAAGTTGAAACATGAGGAAGAATGTGGCTAGTTTTGCGCATGGACACAGGTGGTGCTGTGTGTCAACGCTGGCAGCGAACAAATGGGTTAATATGTAACAGAAGTTTAGCGTTAGAAAACTGAATAGCCTACAAAGTACATTTGTGCACAGATGCCGAACGATGATCTCCATGCAGTTTACACGGTCTGATGTGGGAATGGTTTGGAAAGGAATATCCAGAGAGAACTAAACCAGCCATTCAAAGTATGCGAATGTGGTACAACACCAATACTCAATGTTCAATCATTTAAGACTCCAAACAAATGAAATGGAAGCTAATCTGTTCCCCATTCTGCCTAATTATCATGTTTCACTTAATCAGATTGAGTTAAAGCCGAGTTTCCAAAGCGGTGAATCAATATCACGCGAATCTAGAGAACACAATGACGTTGTAAGATTACACACAATGTTTCCTGCAACCATTTTTTACCCAAAACTCATTGCTCTTCCAATTATCCGGTCAAATATATTGAATGTGTTCCTTCAGTTTGAGTTTTATTTAGCTTAGTAAATCAAAATAAGCAGTGTTAATCATTGAGATTAAAAATAAAGTCACTAATGGGGCGTTCAAACATTTCACAAGAAAAATGATAAATATGGCTCGATGTAAAACATAAATGTGCTGACTGAAACAGAAAGACATTTTTTAATGTCTGATCATAAACAGTCTTGATTAAAAACTAATGTGGCTATAAACTGAAATATAAAATAAAGTTTTCCATTGGAAAAATATTAAGCCATATCATACTAAAACCATTGCCTAGGAAAACCAACATTTCTCTCTGGTAAACTTATATCTAGTGCCAAAAATACAAAGCTGTAATGCACAGAGAAAGATTTGAGCTTTGTCAAAAGAGCTAGACAAATCAGCAATTTTACTAACTTCCGCCATTTTGCAACTTTAACCACAACTTAAACCACACGCCTTCTCTAAACATAGCACATCAGCTTCACAGCAGATTTCAAAGGTAAAAATGACATTGAGCTTTGTGTTTTGATTACAACATCATCCTTTAGCACACAAACAGAGTTTGTGACAACCCAGGTTTAAAAGGATGTTTAGTACATGGATGATACTTTGGTAAAAAGTTGGGCTGTTTTCTTTATAAAGAGCATCTGTGGGGAAGGAAATGCTTCACCCCATTTTTTTTGGCTTTAGATAATGTTTATTACGAGCACAGATAGAAAGAAATCTGTCTCTCCGTATTGACTGCTTTGTTACATTAAGCCACATTAAGAGTTTTTTCCACTTTAAAGTATTTTAAAATGACCAACGTGGAGATAATAGGTAAACAAATAAAATTTCATTGACATCAGGGATTTATAATGGTATTTCCTTGATAAAGAAAATTTCCTGTTTTTTTTTATCTAATGGACCGGGAATTGGACTTGTAACCCAAATATTGTTGGTTCAAGACCCAGGTCTGGCAGGGATTGTAGGTGAGGTTAGTGAATAACCAAACGCTCTCTCCACCTTCAATACCACGACTGAGGTGAGACCCTTGAGCAAAGCACTGTTCCTCCAACTGCCTCCCGGGCCCTGCAGCAATGGCTGCTCACGGTGTGTGTGTGGTTGATCACTTCTCACTGCTGTGTGTGTGAACTTGGATGGGTTAAATGCAGATCACAAATTCCTAGTATGGGAAACCATACCTGGCCACATTCTAAATGTATAATATTAACATATAGTTATTAAATATATAGAAGCACCTTTAAAATACATCTAAAATGTAACTTTATGGAATATATAAATGTTTTAATATTACAAATTAAGTTAAATTGACAAATTTTGATCATCTCAAGAGAGCCTGAGGGCCTGGCCAATAAACCGGACTATCACTCAACACAGGTTACGTATTGGGGAAGAAAAAAAAAAAATTGTAGACTAAACGATGATTATTACTGCCCTAGTTTTGTCATGTAAAGAACACCCATAAGAGATCTTTTAAACCGCCAAAAGTCCCTTGCCATAATTGGTCCAAAAGATCCGCCTAAAAGCTAGCAGCTAAAAACATGCTAGTCAGTTTAAATGCTCAGTGAATCTGTTGTCAATTATTGGCTTATCCGTTCAATATGCAACTGCATGCAAAGCAATTCTGTTTCAAATAACATTCACAAATAAGTCAGTATTTGGAGCAAGTATTACTTCCAACTGAGCTAAACTATTTGTCCATTTCTAAGCAATTATTTGGCATTCCAATAAAAGCACAAAAACAAATTAGTTGCATAGTGTTGCATTTCAAATCAGGGAAAGTAACCAACGGTGAATAATCAAATTGGCTTATAATGGGAAAAGTTATGACTTGAACAGAAAGCTTAAAAATATGTTTTTGACTTGAGGGATTTCTTTCATTTCTGATTTGTGACAACAACAGTTGGAACTGAGAAGCTGCATGTTGTCCTTGGCCTGATAGTGTTTGAGCGTGATCGAATTTGTAAGGCAGTTAATGCTCTGACATTGAGGTTATGTTATGCTATGCATTTCACCCAAGAGGTTTCATTTTAGCAGGCAAGTGACATGACACATTTCTGCTGGTAGCTTTAGCCATTTTAAATTCAAGATAGATCACTAAAGTCACATTGCATAAACAAAAGGAGTAAATGCTGAATAAACAGCAAAAAGCTATTGCGAGGGATTTACTGTATTAACTAAGAAATCTACATTTTGCCTGACCTGTCACCTATATTTTCCTCACTGGAAACTGTCAATGAAAGGGGTGCATTGAACTCTCTGCCATAGATATGGCAGTAATGACATTCAAAGTGTTTGTACAGTAAATTAACAGCAGTGCTGTTCCGTACTATGGAGTCAGGTGTTTTGTGTGAGACTGGGTCTTTAAAGTGTAAGGTTAAAAGATCTTAAAGAGACAGTTATAAAAAAAATCTAAAGATAACAACAATAAAATATCTTCTTCATAGAAGAAAGAATGCTTAGAATGGCATATGGGTAAATAAGGACAATTTTTATTTTGGGGGGAATGACATTTTAAGAAGCTTATCATAATGAAGGAGACAAAGAGCTTTTGCAAATCTCTTGGTGAGTGCAGCGCCACCACAACTATTTTTTCAGCAATGTACCCTCAATCAAGACTAAATTAAACCTGCTATACAGAGAGTAAAATTATGCCAAACAAAATCAGGCATCCTGTCAGAGAATTAGACTACCACTCGCTGACATGCCAGCGAACTGCTCCGGCAAAAGGTGAGAAGCTGTCAACTGTAAATGTGCACTGGGCATCCAGAAGGCCATCACTTTGTATATGGAGACAAGTGCAAATTGGCTGCCCTGCAGGTCCGGCGTGTCAATCTAGAGGCTGCTGCGATCAGTTCACCATCGCCATTGTCCTTCACCCATCTGTCTGGCCCTATGCTGAGGCTTACTTAGCAAAACTGGGGAATTCTTACAAATATTAATAGTACATTTCACCAGTTACACAATGACCTTTTAAGTTTTATTCATTCATGTTGCTAACTGCAAAAACCACAAAACCGCCCCCTAAGACTGATACATCTTCATGCAAAGCATCGATTTGCTGATGACCATTTAAATGAGTGTCCGCGTTCAATGTAAGTTCAGCTTGATAGACAGCATTTGTAGCATAATTCAGGTTAGCTTCCAACCGCTGCCACTATCAAAACTAACAAAAAAAACCCTAAAAGCTAGTTAACAAGTTAAAAGCTACACTGTTTATAGCCACTACAAGTATAGTTAACTTGAACATGGCAGCACAATTGAGTTGTTTTTAAAACCTTGTCTGGTGTAAAACTGCTTGCAATTTCATTTCCCAAAAGCATCGTAAGCTCAAGTACATTGTAGACCCATTGAAACCAGTGGAGCTACAATCAACTTAGGCTTACGGTGCTTTTGGGAAAGCAGTCCAGGGAAGTTTGACCAAAAACCGTTTCTTTGGGATTTTTTTTTTTTAAGGGTTCTGGTGGTTTCATGGTTTGTCCCCGACTGTGCCATTATATGAATCAGATTTGCATGAAACCACTGCAGAACCACTGAATCTTAATCACGATCCAAACCAAAATGCTATTTTATAATATGAAGAGTTTTTGTCGTCAATTAGACCACTGACATTTCAGTTTCAGAATTTAAAGAAACAAAACGTATACAGGTAGTTTCTCCAATGTCCAATTGTGCTCCTATCAGCTGATGGCACGTAATCATGTGCCAAAGCAATGATGGGTTCGATCCCAGAGAGCACACATGCTCATAAAACATATTCACTATTAATCGTCATTTTGATTTTACCCTATTTCTAGGTAGGTTTAGGAGTCGTTCATATGAATTGTGTTATAAAAATATGTACGAATTACTGTGAGATTGGTGTAAAAATTCACACATTGCATTTAAATAAACACACGTTTTGACCGGTCATTTCAGGACGATAGACGCAACATGACACTGTCATTACTTTACACTAGGGGGCACGTAACTCTAAAAGGTCATAAAAAGATGTTTGCACAAATGACCTATAGAGTTGGTTTTTTTTGGAGGACAGGCTCTATGGAACAGCAGCAATACAACTGTCCGTGGTTACTGCTTTAAATAAAGCAGCTGTTGTACTACATTAACATGCACTATATGTAAGAAATTACAATCAAATATTTTCTTAAGACTGTCAGTTTCACCTTAATCAGTATTTAAGATGTTCTTCTATTATTTTTCTATTATTGTTTTCTCTGCTTCAGTTAACAGCTGGTTTATTTGCCTAGTTAAAGTTGTGTTTTATTTTCAACATTTTTCAAAAATATGCAGTTAACAGTAATACCATTACCTTTTATATGCATATAATTGCCCAGCACTACTGGTAAAGCCTGTAAACCAAGTAACAATGACACAACTTTCTCAGGTTACCAAGAAGGGTGGAGAAGCAACTTGATGAATAGGTCTTGAATCAGCAGATGAAAATAAACTTGTCTCCTTTGTTTCTTTCATCCATTCAGAATGTCTAACAATAAAAAACATGCAGAAATAAAGGCTTTGTATGCCGTTCCTGACACCAGAATACCTCAACAAAAAAAATATAAATATGCATTGATTCACTAATCACCATCACTATATAGAAAGCTACAAAACTAACTCTACATACTGCTGCTGTTTAATCCATTTTAAAGTGCTGTAATGTAATTGGCATTTTTTTCTTTTTTGCAAAGAAACACTGAAAATATTATTTTCTAGTAAATCAACATCACACAGCAAATGCCATCAATTGATCTTAACTTGCAAATCCTTTTAAACACAGCAAGCAAACTTTCCTGACACATCAAGGCTTTTAAATTCAAAAGCATGAACAACTTATTTTCTTTGTCTCAGCTTGTGTCCTTCACTGATCTGGACCAGGTGGGATGACTCACGGCACAGATGTTCACCTTTCATTGAAAGGTATGTAAATTAGCTAAACGGCACAGGTATGAGGCACATTCAGAGCCCTCAGGCACTGTCAGGGTAAAAACAACAAAAAAAAAACAGACAGAGGCCATCTAGACCAAGCCAAGTGGTTTATTGGTTGGTCTGTAGTGGTAATGAAGATGCATGCAGAGCACTCAAAGAAGCCACAGACCTGGCAAAGGCTCAGGATGTGCCTGCAAATAATTAGATAAGCAGTGAACCTCTGCCGGATGCAACACCTCCCTAAAAGCAAAGCTGGCATGGCCCTGAACAAGATATCCAAATGAGAGCCTGCTTATTTAAATCACGCATGGAAACAGATCTAACCAAGTTAGTCTAATTTACAAGGTCAAAACATGCATGGGAGAAGATTTATTAGAGAAAAGACACACAGTGCACGTTTAGTTAAAATAAAGCTACAGTCTTCAAGTCAGTATGAAACAGCAATCCGCCTTGTTTTTATAAATGCATGTTATACATCTTACTATTAATCAAAAAAGCCATACATGTGTCTTTTAAATTTTGTAACCATTTTTAACTCCATGTTCTGTTGAAAGACCCCAAAAAGTCCTCAAAAACCCCACCACTCTTGCAATTGATTGCAAACTCATTTAAATCTGCCTCCAATTAACCAACCAATTCTATTACATCAACACCCTTAAAGAGACAGTTCACCTAAAACTGTAAATTCTGTTATGGCATTTACAGCCATGTCATTCCAAACTAGTATGAAATCCCAACTATCCTTCAAAATGTCTCGTTTTGTGTCCTGTAGAGGAAAGTAAGTCATACAAGCTTGAAACATGAAACTAATCATTTCCGGCTGCTTTCCATGCTTTTTTTCTTTTGTTTTTTTTAATTACACACAAATTCAGTCAATCTTCTTATTTCCCAGGCTGTTTTGGGAATACTAACTACTGTTGAAGTAGGCTCCTCTGGGAACAATGACTGAACTAATATGACTTCAGTTGGACCAAAGTGTTTAAGACTTGAAAGTCTGGTAGAGTGTGACAAAGACGCCTTAATGTACAGACTTTAAAATTAGTGCAGTATATTCCAGCATTTAGTATGACTTACTTTAGTATGTGCCTTTCATGGTTAAAATGAAATGATTACAATAATTAAATTACACTTGAGAGTCTAGGGAATTTATAGAAAGGAGAAAAAGAAAGAAAAGTTTTTATCTTCAGATCCTGAAATGACAGGGGTAATATTCTCTGAGGAGTCTGTGGTTGCATATGCATGAAAGGTAACATTAGGTTGAAAGACAAGGGACCGCAGTCAGCAGTTTCTGAGCACCGTCTGCCCTCCACTGCATGTTAATTAGCATGTAATTGATGCTTCTGAGCTTTACAAACCACAAGAATGATTACACTGTTGCAATCTCAATTTAGTTTAAAATGTGGTGCAGAAAAATTTTAGACTAAATTGCATGGGTTAAATTACAGATTGTGGCATCAATAAAGGCCATTTAGTTCCAGCATCACAATTGCAGAGTGTGCCCGAGCAGGCACATGATCGCCCTGAAAAATGGAAAGCCATTTTCAATAAATGCTTTCATTCAGGTTACAAAAGCCATGTACAAGCTGACACATCTAGCAGGGCTTCAGTGACTCAAGTCCACCGCTGCAGTCAATTTCTGTCAATCTGTCAGTCAAAGTGGATGGTGACTTCCTGTGGCTTAATCTTGTTTCTGGTGCTCTTCTACATGCCTTGTAGGCTAAACTGAAGCTGTGGAGCAAGTAAAGTGATCGGTTGGCAGTTACAAATGGTAAACCATCTAAACATCTGGTCAATGTGATCTACAAGCTCTCCAGTCACATACTTAACATTGTACTAATGTAATTTCCCACCGGCAGTTTTTTTAAAGGGGTCATACAAACCCAGTTTTCCACTAGCTGATATGATTATTTAGGGTCTTAATGGAAAGTTTGTAATATAGTTTGTTTTAAAATTTCTCAAATATAGTTTTAAAAACGCTAATTTTACCCTGTCATAAACAGCTCTTTTGAAATCACTCTGTTCTGTGCACTTTAAATCTTTACGAGCTCTGCTGACCCCGCCCCTCTTTTCTGGATGTTCTAAGAGGATCTTTTTTTAGCCATATTCATGGTGAAACTTGGTAATTAGCACATTATTAGGAAAGGCTATTTGCAAAGATTCATTAAAAGACATTATACTCACTGCTTCTGTAGGTGAGGCTGGATCACGAATGAATAGTCAATCAACTATTGTGGGAGTGGCCTCTGTCTGTGTGTACACACACTTTTCAGCCCAACAACTTGAAAAATTGCGTGTACCACCGTATGACCGCTTTAAAACACCTACTAGACCAGTAAAGCATTCAATATCTCAATGGAATAGTACACCAAAAATAAGAAAGCAGTTTTATGGAGAGGAGACGGAGGACTATTTGAGCCAGAACCAGCGATTTTAACCTAAAACATCTTTTCCTAATATTTTTCTCTTATATACACCCAGCTTTTCACTTCACAAGACGTTATCTAAGTGGATTACTGTGATTTTATCACCTGTTTGAGTTCTCATTCCGACCCGTTCACTGCAGTATTTAGGAGGAACTTTTCATTTAATTCCCAATTAAAGGATCACTTTTTGTGATAGGAAATAAAGAGGTTTTTACTTTAGGGTTCGGTAGCTAAGTGCTTTGAGTGCAAGGTGTGCATGTACCTTCCCATGGTATGAAAGTAGCTTTTAATCAGCACCACTGTAAAGTCTTTTGCTGATATGATGATGCATCGCTGGAGACCATTCAAAAACCTGAGCTCATTAAAATTATATGGCTGTAATTTGATTGGTCTGTTTGTCTCTCAGAGATGCCGAGGCGGCAAACAGCCTGAAAGCACTTGGCTAAGAAATCCTCATCTCTTAACACGTTCATGCCCTCTGGCAACATTCACAGTGTTTTCCCCATTAGTGTATACGTCTCCATATGTGAAGAACCGGGCCCTTACATATCGTCTAAACAACTCTGACTGTTCAGCGCTCGTAGACGATCTTTGTTTAATTGATGTGGGAAACATGCAAAGATATTTCAAACACAAGCTGACAGAGCAGATGTGTCTGCTGTAGACACAAAGCGGATGTTCATTCCCAGGATGTGTTATTGGTTTCTACAAACAGGAACAGTGAAGTATAGTAGAACTATACACGATTACCACTAAAAATTATTACAAATATACAACACCTTGTATATTTGTAGGCTTTATAGAGCCGATCCTTCTTTTTAGGAGACAGTAACTTTGTTTAGTGTGCACTTTGGATTAACAACTTTGCAGATCATTCACATTCACATTACACACTGCATGAAAGGCAATATTGGAAATGGCATAATAGGGGCACTGTAAGTTCAGTTTTCAGTTTTAACTCTACTTTGTTAAAACTAAAAATTAAAACACTATAAAGAACACTTAACATTGTACAAGTAAATTCAGGCATATCAAGATAATAGACAATTTAAAGGATTCCTAAATATCCTATAAAACAAAGAACTACAATATAGGAAAACTGAACTTACAGTGCCCCTATTATGCCATTTCCAATATTGCCTTTCATGCAGTGTGTAATGTGAATGTGAATGATCTGCAAAGTTGTTAATCCAAAGTGCACACTAAACAAAGTTACTGTCTCCTAAAAAGAAGGATCGGCTCTATAAAGCCTAAACGAGTTATAAGTATTGAATCTCACTTCCGGGATGGCTACGTCGCGCCGTAACACATTTGCATAATTTTCCACATATATTGTACGTTGGCTGCAAACAACTTGACCCCGCCCACAAACACGTAATTTTTCTGAAGACTGCTGTACATGGTACACCAATCACAACAGACTGGCCCATCTGACCAATCACAGCAGAGTAGGCTAACAGAAAGGAGGGGTTTAGCGAGAACGAAAATTAGTTGATATTAATGACAGTTTAAGAAAACAAAAGTGTTTCTTTACCTTGCATGCATGCAAACCTATTGTAGGAGAATCAAAACAATATTAGGAGCCTTAAAAAAACGCATAATATGTGCACTTTAATAGTTATTTGGGCATTATAGAGTACAACTTAATACAAAATTTACACATTTCAAAATATCAAAAGTTGCGCGTTTGCTCTGTACCTTTCCAATATCAATAAAAATTGATCAATTACATAACTTTAAGAAGAGAATTTCTCAAATAACAGTAATGGATATATTAAAGATGGCACTGAAAAACATGTCTCTAAAGGACTCTCTAAAAGACACATCGTCATTAACAACATGTCACAGCGCCACTGGGAACACAGGCAATGAAATCAGGAATCTTTTTTTCTGATATTAAATAGGATAATTAACTTTTTGTTCATTTTCATGGGTTCTTTGAAGTCCTCACACTCTAACTGAGAGAGCTGCCTTTAGGCTTGAACACTGAGAACAATGAGACACACTTGACTGCATTTGATATTCATCTCTATTTCAAAGGATGGAGGGGGATTATATTGCTCTTGTGGCGAAATCTTTTAAACAGCCACAGTCAATTATATCTCGATCTTAAAGCAGATCTTCAAGGTAGGCTGTTACAGTATTTTCCAGTGTTACACTTACACCTTCAAAAAGATCATTTAAAGATGTACCCATCACAAACCAGCAGAAGGCACAGTACAAACATTCTCCTCAGGGAAAAAAAAAAAAAGAAAAAAAAAAAGAAGGTTTTGACCCAAGGCTGAACTCTGTACTAACGTAAGAAAATCATGAGTTACGTATGCCTTCAGAGAATACAGATATTGCCTTTATAGGCTCCATACCCTTCATACCGAGATTGCCTGGTGGGAAACCAGGCTTAAAAACAAGTCTAAACTACTTTCGCAACAGATATCTTGAAAAGCATGAGCCAGTAAGCGCTTAACAACAAGCACTCAGTTTTTGTTTTGTCTTGGAGATGAAGAAGCAGAAGAGTGATAAAACAGAAAGATGTGTTATCACGACACAAAAATGTTTAGTTTGCCAACAGTACTAAAAGCAAAAAGATGAAAGGCAATAATTTATGTAAAGCTGGGGTTAGACTGGAAGTTACAACACACATGAATAACAGGGAAAGTGTGTATCTTACAAATGCGGTAAGGATTTTTGAAATAAAACACATTGTCTAGAAAAGTTGTTCTTTCTTGTTTTACCTGCTAATTTTACCTTGAGCAATGCAATGATCAAGTGAAATGCAGTTAGCAAAAAAACATCTCTTTTTATGGTATCTAAGCCTCTATGGAGCAATATAAGGCGGCTGACTGTGTTAATCATGAAAGATAGCATCACAAAATGATGTCACCGAGTTGCCACAAGGGGAATATCCAGTATCTAAACTCTGTTGAAGAATGAATGACCCTTAACATCAAAAGCTCATTTCTTCTCATTTGCATTGCACTCATATACGTCTCGCAGCGGCTCATACATATTTCACAGGGACATGAGAGACTGATGACTAAACTAAATGTGAAAAACACAGAAAGATGACTACCCTGCAGAGGATAATCGATTTTCCCTAATCACACATTCAGCTGGAGATACATTTCCCTAGACATTGGCCCTTTGGGTAAACAGGCTTGCCGTTCTTCACCTCTACATGTAATATTTACAGACCCTTTGGTAAGTCAAGGTGTCCGAGGATCCAAGTTCCAGGTTTTTAATCTTCATTTTTTTACGCTAGTGCATATTTCATCCTATCTTTTATGGATTTTGCCATTCACGTTTCACTTCCTCCTGTCATTGCCTCCTGGCTCACAGCCAATGTGCTGACAAGCCTTTGGGTGAGTCTGAACTGGAACCCAAATAGTCCTTCCTCTTCCACTGTTCACTCAAACAGACTTAATCATAATCTAAAAACAACCAGGACATGCCGCTTAATGAGAACATGCAGAGTGGCTTTGGTTTACAAGGCTAGAATCAAGCGTGAATGGATAAAAACTATTCTAAGGAGAGAGATTATAGAAATTGTCTCTGACAATGTGCAGGGATGTATTAATTTTTTCATATCTTACTCCCTTACTGAACAGGCAGCTGTGGGAGAATTGAAAAGGATTTCTGCAAATCCCCACAGAGACTTTTATCTTAACAAATATTACAGAAAACTCATCTCTGTTGCCAAAGACCGCAGTAAAAATGTTGAATCTTTGGACAAGACAATTCTTCAATGGTAATCACAGCATGTCAAGAGTTATCACTTCAACAACTATGCTTTGTTTCTTTTGTAATGCAGTAATTTGTAATCGGAGTGAAATATCACATTTGGCCTAAAACGCAGGACTTAAATATAATAGAATTTCTAGTGACTATCACAGAGTTATAACTCAAAATGGGATTGTATTCCATTTTCAATTTAAAAAAATTAAATTAAGTTAAATAAGCAATTATTGCGAATTGGATACCACAATGTTAATTAAAAAAAATGAAAAGATGGATATTAATTATTAAAGCTGAAAACAACTGCTAGAAGTAAAAAGGCTAAAGTTACAGTACCTTATGAACACATTCCACACTTTAACATAGCATATCTTGAAAATATCTTGAGCTTCTATTTACCACTGACATTATTTCAGGCATTTATCAATTTTTTTTTGCAACACATCAGTCTTGAAACAACAAAAGCAGTACAATGCTAACTCATTTCCAGGTTTTAAGACTTATTTTATCAGCACTTTATAATGTTATCCCTAATATTTAGTTAATTGGAAAAAATGTTGAGCCAGATACAAAACTAGAAACAAATACATAACTTCTAGTTTCCGCATAAACTACAGATTCCCATTTTAAACCCATCTTAAAAGCTAAAAAGTCTCTGTTGGTGACAAAACTCCCATCATATGTCTCACTCTCACTAGTTCAGCTAAAGCCCTCGTCTCCATATGGTAAAAGCAGAGTCAACTGAGAAAGAGGAATTCCATGGTCATAAACCTTAACCGATGACCTCTGACCACTGAGGTCCCTCAGTTATCCATTGTATCCAAAGTTACAGCACAAGACAGAGGAGTCTCTTTTCAGGGGAAATGTCTTAAAAACCCTTTATGGATACATATAACCATGTTCCCGTCAAAGGTCAGGTCATAAAAAAAGCGACGTGCCTTGATTTGTCTGCTCATATCAAAGGTGAAAATGTCAGGAAGCACTCTTTCAAAGTCAGTTCACAACTTATGGCCCTGTTTAAAACATAAGGCCCTGATTCGATCTCAGGATTTAAACTCTGCTGAATCAACAACATGACGAAACATAATCTCGTGAAATCTGGTTCGCAACTTAAAAGAAGCCAAAAAATATTGAGGTCTTTTGAAGCTCAGCTGGTAGATAAGGGGAAGCAAAACATCCTATGGCAAAGAGCTACAAAAGCATTATATTTTTAAAGCCATAGGAGTTATTGCAGCCAGCATTTCAGGGAAGAGATAGAAGCCTTCAAATACTGCCCTTCAATTTTAAAACCCAATTCACCTTCTGGTGAGTAAAACGTAACCTCATACATCAACGTCCAGGATGTTTTTCCACACAGAACTGACAGGGGTGCTGTTAAAGCACTACATTTAGGCTCTTTGGCATGTGCTTTATTTAGTAGTATTCAGTTAAACAATTAGCAAAAGCTGGACTTTTATTTTGAAAATGCTGAAAACGGCAATGATACCTCTTTATTACGTTTATTATTTTACATTCTTAGTTTAACAGTTGCATTAAAATATCAACATAGCTATGTTTCCATCACCGTTTTGATGCATATTTTCAAGAATGATGGAAAAAGTGATGGAAATGGCAAATTGTAACAATTCCCTTAGTACACAAAAGGTTTTTTATGCTCACTTGAGGTAGTTTTGAATTGTGCGAATAAGGGTTAATGCAAACATACATTTACCAAAAAAATTGCTCATGTGTAAAAAAGAAACAAAAAAAAGTCCTGTGGCATTTGAAATGTTATGGTCAAAAAGTGTGTCACTAAAGTAGGCTTATTTATGTATAATTGCCTCTGAGAACGGTCTTCGACTACCTTCCCAAACAGCAGGGATCCACCACCGAAAGCAATGAACATTTTTTTTTTTTTGTCTGCTCGCTCTGAGGTGCAAATAATTTATCATACAAGAAAATTATAATATTCAGTAGCTTCTACTGGTTTTCTTATTGAATTATAGTGCCAGTTCATCAGGAAGCAAAGGGATTTTGTTCTCTTTTTGACTCACCGGATGCTTCTTCACAAATTATACATTATGTCCAATTTCCAAGTTAAATTTGCAACTTTGGATGGAAACCCAACTATATAGATATCAGCAGTACCAACCTCCCAAAATAATCAATCTGTCCAAATGAAACCCAAACTCTCAGTCAAGCTTCTCTTTTATTTCTCAATACAAATTCACATGAAGGACACTCATCAGACCCAAATGGCTTACTTTCCTCTGGTATCAAAGGCAAAACAAAAGAAAAAAGGAAGATACACACCGCTTTGTGAGAGCTGACCGAATCTGTCATGCACTTTGGTTCATCCTGATGTTAACAAGCTTTGATTTGAACAAGTGACTGAAAGCAGTTCGGCCCCATCCCAACACCGCCACTGTAATCCTGCCAACAGGGGCAGAACAATCAGCATGTCAATAATTGTGTTGTGGAGCAGATATCAGATCAAACGCATTTCTCTGTGGAGATAAAAGCTTCTGTTTTCCTATCCCGCCCGTATCCGAGGCTCCAAAAAGCAATCCAGTAGAGAAAATATTCAGAATCTGACCCTTGAATAACTGAGGTACTAGAATCCGTGAGGAGCATCTGTGCAACCCCACCATCCCGGGGCAGTCATCCACCCTCGCCGGTTGCAGTAACTCATTTCCTATCTTTGACATCTGTTTAAAATCTATTGCGTAACTAGCACAGCTCTCGCTGAAATAAATGCACAAGGACAGGGCAAGGGTCAGGTCAACTTAAAGTTGCACAAGTGAGTTAATTTTATTGAAGATTTTAAGGATATAAGGGAACACAAGCTGCACCAAACAATGCAGCATCGATGTCTCATTCAATGTAGGGAAGGAATCAACATGAAGTGCCCTGAGCCAGATGAAGGAGCGCTAACCAGCTGTTCAGCCACTTGCTTATGCTACACTACATGAAGCTTTAAAAAACGAATCCACAAGCGCCCGTCTTCATACATTATGATGTTATATGATAAAAGCAGCAATTAACCAGTGGAGAAAGCAGCTAAACAGCAAGGTCTTTGAAGTTCAGTATATTTCTATTCTAGCCATGCAATGTTTCCAGTTTCAGGACAATAAAAACTCCTGAACGACAAACTGTGATCAATGCCGCACTACAAACAACAGCGTTACATTCAGTAATGTACATTCAGAGTGACATAAGGGAGCAATTCCCAAATGTGCAGCGGTCCATTCACCTCATTGTGCCTTGATCACAATATCAAATGCACTCACAATAGAAAATGAGTTGGCTGACTGTGGCTGATGGACAGCTATGGAAACAAAGCACGAAACACAACAAATCCTCAAGACAGTGCATGTCATTTAATATAAAGGGAAGTACACAAGCTGAATATTTGCCTGTGAGCAAAGGAATTTCTATTCCTTCCTTCGAAACAGATGGTATGTTACTAAAAAGTGAGGTTTCATGGTACACCACCCTCACTCAAAATGTGCAATGTGTACACACTATCAAGTGATGATTAATGAGATACAGACACACAACTTCTCGAGATCATAAATTACAGACCCTGGATATTACCATTTTTATTTATTTATCTACTTTGTATTATTTTACTTCGTAAATTCTGTATTGCTTCATGTATTTCTTGTATTGTACTGTACAGTTTTTCTTTTAATTACATTTTTTTATTCTTTCTTAGTTAAATTTACCCTCTATTTTATTTTTCATCTTTTTTTCCTATTCATAGTCTTTTATTTTAAGGTCTGAGCAGTTGTCTAAGCATTTCACTGCATATCGTACTGTGTATGCGCGTAATACAATTTGAATGCAAATGCAAATCTGTTGTCTTTTTACAACAGTCAGTTCACAGTTTTTTGTGGTGTTACAACAGTGTGGCATATGGCACAGTCCAAATGAACTGGGATTTCATACACACTTTAATTATGTGGAAATAAGCCATTTCCTGTTAATAGGTTATATGTATGATTTATTCGCCCAATAAGCAGACAGAACAATAATAAAGTACAGTAAATATTTATTATTGTGCAGTTAAAATAACAGAAAGCAACTGAAACCGGAAATTTTGCACATTAACACTCCACTTCAGATATGCTTAGCACATTATTAAAAAAATTAACTCTGTAGATCTCTATACTACTACTAATTAGCAGACTGAAAATTAAAAAAAGTTTTGGTCGTGAACGATTCAAATACTCAAATCATACTCTATCGTGTCGCCTCCTACTGGCGTGACAACGTAAACTGCAGAAAGCGTCACTGACGGAGTCTGACCGAATCTTTCAGCGAAAAGATTCGAGTCACGGAGAAAAATCATAGTCCCTGCCACCAGAAAGAAGTCTCAAGACTAAATAATAGCCCTCAAATTAAGAAAAAAACCCAAAACTGAAAAGCTCATGCATTGAGCGTCGCTTCAGCATTACTCTGTAACATTCACAAGCGAAAGGCTCATGTTTGTACAAGCAGTTAGCGTCGCTCTTGCTCCTAAGAAAATCGGCGTGGCAAAGCTTTTAAAAACGACTTCGGAATAAATGCGCCTTTTAGGCTCTGGATTCAGTTACAACAACGCGGTTATTTGATAGTCTTGCACTAAAATCACAACACGGAGATAACACTATCTTTGTGAGTCCACTCAGCAGACTTTGGCTATTTAAACGTGATGGTTCTCTCGCCGTAGTGACTGTTTTTCCTAATTTATCCAGGAACGAAATATTTCGACACAGTCATCCCAAACAACTTATAATAGCACCGATCCAGCAGCATGCAACACAAAAAGAACAGAAAAACCTACCTTTCGACTCAGCGTTGTCCCCGAATAGAAATAATATGCTATGCCTAGAACCCAAAGCACAGCGAAACATAATAATACCCTAGATTTCCTGCGCATTGCTGTGATTTTGGATGGGATAATGCAGTGGCTGTCTCGGGGTTTGTGCCGTGAAAAGCCACTGACGTCCTCGCTCTGCGTCTCGCTGTGGCTACAGCGCCCAACTAACACGAAATCACCAGCAGCAGCGGTTGGTTAGAGGAAGAAGCAGGAAACAGCCAGCATCACCGGGTTAGAGGGGAAAGGGTAACCGACTTTAATCCAATCACGCTCCGCAGAGACGCGGACGGAGGAGGAGTGGGGGTGGAGACATCCATCGTTAGCCTCTACCTCAAGATGCGCCGAGGAATCATTCTTTGGTTCACACTGACAAACACATTTTGTTATACAGTTATGCTCTTTTCACGAAAGTCATACGAAAATATGCTCAATTTTCGCTAATGCTCATTTGTGTGCTTGCCTAATATTACGCACACTGCAGTGTTTTGTGTCCGGCTGTTTACTGATTACCAATTTTATTAATTTTAACAAACTGTTTTAAAATTTTATCTTAGTATGCAATTATTCATAAAAATTTACATGTAGATCACCAGGTTGTTATATTAATCAGCATTAAATAAAAAATAAAAAAGTAGTTTAAAACAAAAGTTTTATTTTCTTCTTTAATCACTCTTCTGTGATTCAGGATTATATAGTTCACCAAAAATAAAAGCATAAAAATTAATTACTTAAAAACTCAAACTCAAACTGAAAAGAAATATACAGAAAAACTATACAGACATAATAAAAACAAATAATAAATAATAATTAAAAATAAAAATATCAAATTTATTTAAAATATCAAATTTAATTAAAAAAATCTCAAAGTTAGTAAACCAACCACACTGTAATTCCTGTCTGTAATTCATATCGGCAAATTTACTTACTTGAAATAAAATGATTAAAAACACTTAAAAAATTGAAATTTTCATTTTTATCCATTCAATGCAGAGGATCCATAGGTGGGCAAAAGAAATTGTAAATCTGTTCTAATTAGGAAACAATCTCATCTGATGGCCTGAGGGGGAGTACTGTACACTTTCAGCTATTTATTTTTATTTTAGGGTGAACTATTTCAATTTTGACTTTGGGAGACTGTGTAAGTTTGCAGAAGGCCCCTGGTCGAGAACCACTTCTCCACAGTTATTTACACCGTTCAACTCATAGTTACAGTCCTGTGTGTCAGGCCCAAGCTTAATAAAAAAAATCCACTGGAATGAAAGCAGTTTTCCACTTCCATGCTGGATGTCTGCTGGAATCTCAATGAGATTTAGCTTAAATATTTGAAAGAGCCCTTCAGAGATTTCAAGATGAGCGGTGCTGGAACAGCAAAAGCTGTCTGATGACTGCTGACATCAATTTATTCATCTAAATGGGTGTCTTTTAAAACCTGTGGAAAAAAAGCCAACTAATGTATAGATAAAAAAATGCTTTAAATGATCAGTAGCCTACTGTAATGAATAATATAAGCTACAGTCAAACAAACTTGGTTCTTCAATTTTAAATAACCCACTAAAATTTCACCTCAGATCTCAGATAGTGTTTTTGAGCCATCTAATAATTTGAATAAAGGACGAGGCAGATTTAGAAACACTGCTGCACTTCCAAGGAAACACTTGAATGACCTACTTTTCATATGATGACAAGCACTGCAGACTGGATCTTTATGTACACACAACGCTGCAGTTAAAGATTTGGGCTGGCAAGTGGCACCCCATTCAAACTTGAGCAAAGCACTTATCCTCAGATTGCTCCATGACAGCTGTTGATGTTGTAAGTGTGCTGTAAATTGATTAGGATTGAGCGTCTATGAAATAACAAATAGCCAGATGATTCAATCATGATGTGCCAAGACTCAGGCCTCTCAAAGATAACTACATTTATAAGGTAAATGCTTTCGTTATTTGTGGATGACACCAACATATAGGTTATATACAAAACTGTAAACTTGAGATCTGAAAGAATCTATAAAATATATCTAAATGTGAAATAGCCTTTAGCTTTTAAGGAAAAAATTTAAATATCAAGATTTTCAAATGTCATCCAGGAATAGAATAAAATGTCCCCAGACACCCATATCTACAATATTTAAAATTTTAAGCCATTTTCTGTATCTGGATTGCCGTGATTTTATAGGGTGCTACTTAAATCTGTTGCATCACAATGTAAATCTGTCAGTCTTCCTTCATAACAGAAAAATCCCAAATGACCTATACACTACTCCAGCACTATTCAAATTCTAGCACAAATGGTTTATAGTCAAAAACCAATACAAGCCTTAAGAACGTCTTTAAACATCACATCATTATTATTCTGTAACTGTGTGGTTGTGCATTTCCTGCTCATAAACTTGGCATCTAAAACCTCTTTACCGTGGGAACATTTGGCTCGTATCCTACAACTGCAGAGTATGCATCATTTCCTGTGGCATCCATGTTTTCTAAAAGGTCTGCTTTATTACTCCCTCAACCTCACAACCTTTTCAGTCCCCCCAAATCAGCTTTTCATCTAGAATCCATTGAGAGGAGGAACGAAAGGAAAGTCTATATGCTTAAACTGCGATATTTAGGCAGGGAATATGATTATAATTCTAACCTACAATTTTCTCTTGTTGGTGGTAACAAAAATATGCTTTATTCTCTCGTGTCATATGAATATCCCTCTGCATAAACACACAGTAGATATTTAGCCATTCAGGGTAAAAGTTTTAATTCTGATGACAGGTTCTCAATGTACAATTATGTCAAATTTAAAGATGTAAAATAAGAGGCTTTCGGTTCTGAGATACAGCCTGGGGCGTTTTTTAAAAATGTCCAGGGAGTTTATGGAAAATAAAGATCTCCTAGTGGCTATAAAAGGTCAACATGTTTTTATGAAAGCTCCATCTCCATAGGGAAATAACAGCATTCTCAAAATTGGCTGCTGGACTATATAACAACATGAAGTCAATGACCACTCTTAACCTTGATTGAAAAAACAATAACATTCGATAACAATTTGATTTCCAAAGGACATCTTGTCATATTTATACCGGTGCAACACGTCAACACTCTCACTGAGCGATTCAACCTCAAATTTAAGGCCAAATAATTTTTTTTTAATAACAAAAACACACGCATGCATGAAATATGATAGAACGTGATAAATAACATTGGAACTCATTGACTGTGTTGTTGTTTTAATCTTTGATAAGTATGCAATTCTAATTGTCATCCAAAATTTCAGACAGAAATCCATACTCTGAGCGTGAACAGGGCTGTTTTAATTATTTTTATAACATATCTGTATATGTGTACTGTGGGCAAATGTCTGTTCCCTCTACATTCAGTGGTTTTTTGTATCTAAGGGCCTACATTTGAGCATTCACCCAGACTAATGAGGCGAATCTGTTTTTCAACAGACTTGGCCATCGTCCACTGGTCTGATCATCCCTGCCAGCTCCTGGGTGCCGGCTGGGATGCTATCTGCCTTGTTTTATTCCTTTGCTTACACGCAAGACCCCCCACAGATACCAATTCTAGGGTACCCACTATTACTCTCCTGAACAAAGGAAATGAAAGCCGGGGAAACTTCAAACAGGAATGGCTGCAGAGCTTCTGTGAATCTGATAAGGTTGTTGCAACTCAACAATACAAACCAGGTCTTCTGAACCACATTCCTGGTTCTGATTTATTCTGCATGTTCCTTATGACACACCCAGTTCTTGTGAGTTTTTTCTAATGAGTTGATGACCTGATGACCTCAATCAAGTAAGTTTGAACTAAGGCATGCAAAATGTGCAGTGTTGGATGCGCTCCAGGAATGTGGCTGGGAATCACTGCGATATATGTCCTATGGAGCAGTTGTGAAACAGCTCCACCATCAGTTTGCCCACCAAACGCACCAAACCAAAGTTTGCCCACCAAACGTTTGTTTGAATCTGAAAGCCAGAATATCATAGTCAATAACTTGTTCTTGTATTCCTCCAGGATAGTGTGAATAACATGGTTGTCCGCAATACTAAAGCACAACTAATGATAAAACGCTTGAAGAATTTCTGAAGAGCCTCAAGTGTTTTGTGCAACAAGTTTTTTTTTTTTTTAATAGCCACCAGATTAATTCCATCATGATGTTCTACAAAGAGCTAAAGATTTTATCTTAGACCTGCTCCAACACACTTTGCTAGAAGTTTCTAGTGAGCCTTGATTGGCTGGTTTAGGTGTGTTTAATTAGGGGCTGTAGCCACAGGACAGTGGCCTTCAAAGAACAGGAAAATGACTAAATAATAATGTAGAAGAAATAAAGTGTGCTAAAAACATGTTCAATATATTTTGCAGACAGAGTAGGTCCTGTAGTGTACATTACATTGTAAACTGAGTTCCATAGAGCCAGTCACAATAAAGATTGTTGGCGATTTAAAACATGTAATGGCATATGTGACCCTGGAACACAAACCAGTCTAAAGTCACTGGTGTATATTTGTAGTAATAGCCAAAAATACTTTGTATGGGTTAAAATTATTGATTGTTCTTTTATGCCAAACTCATTAGAATATTAAGAACAGGTCATGTTCCATGAAGATATTTCCCACTGTAAATATATTAAAACGTAATCAATATCCATCACTAAGAACTACATTTGGACAACTTTAAAGATGATTTTCTCAGCATTTCGATTGTTTTGCACCCCCAGATTCTCAAATGGTAGTTTCTCAGCCAAATATTGTCCTGTCCACAAAAAAAAACCATACATCAATGGAAATCGGATTTCAACAGGAATGGCTGCAGAGCTTCTTCTGTGGTTCTGAGTCACAAATAAGCTTTCCAGCTAATGTAATAAATTTATCTCTTTCATGTTTCCTGCCTTGTCCTGCACAATCACATCTACGCCTTCAACAAAGACAAACCCTGGTGGTCCCCCTCCTTCATATTTCCTCATGGATCCAGTGACTTCACCAGCCGTTACAGTGCATGTTGAACATTTTGTTATATTGCGATGATGTGTTCACATAGTTGTACATTTACTCAGTCTGCATCTGAGGTTGTTCCTGTTTTGCATCTAAATTCTCTTCAAAGAGAACCTCAGGAACACGATGTTATTGCACACTGCAGTACAGCTTAAAAAAGTCTAGGCACACCAGATCACTTGATGTGACTGCTCTATAAATGTTTAACACCATTTTTACAATATAGGTCTAACGGGGTGCATTTTTAATTGGTTATTTGTCTTCCAGGAGACACTTTCACAGTACACTAATTTTAGTGTGTCCACCTGGAGCAGCCTCGGGTTAATTGGTTTACTCAGAAGCAAAATCCTGAGATGGCATTTCATAACTTCATTTCAGGATTTTAGGTTTATCAGTTGGGGTAAGCCTCTGTAACACATTAACTTTTTGATATGTCTTTTTCTTCAAAGGGTTAGTCTAAGGACATCGAAAACACAGAAAAATTTACTGTTCTCAGAAAAAAGCATCCTGTTTATCAATTACCAAAAATGAGGAGGTACAAAATACATAATTGCCAAAGACTTTCCCCCTATATTTAGAGGGATTGTTTACCCAAAAAGTAAAATTGTGTTATTTATTCACCCTATTGACTGTCCCAAAGCTGTATGATTTTCGTTCTGCAGAACACAAAAGACTCTTTTGTAGAACACTGTGAATCAAACAATGGAGCCTATTGACTTCCATTGTACGAATGATCAAAATATCTTTGCGTTTCACAGAACAAAGTCATACAGGTTTGGAACAGCATGAGGGCAAGTAAATGACGACATACATTTACAGATTTGGGTGAACTAACATAAACCATATTTCTTTAAACATTTCTAGACTCATCCTTAATTATAAAAGAGTAACTAAAAGCAAACGTTACAAATAACAGATCTATTCACGTCAGGCAGAGGATGCAGTTTTTAGACTGTGTACTTTTCTTCCCCTTGTATTTGAGATTTGTGATAGAGTGTGTAACTATTGTACAGTTCATTGAACACTTCCTTGACACCCATTTGAAGGGTGGTGTTCAAAAACTTAATGTCTTGTTCAACACAATGGTCCAGGATACAGTATATTCCCTCTGTTAGATGTGCTTTAATTTCCGGCTGAAGCGTCACCTAGGAAATCAAGAAAACTCATAGTTAGAGTACACAATGACAGCGATTATCTGAAATGTGATTGTTCAGTGCAGTAACACGAGTCTCAGGCCAGTTAGAGGTCAAATGCACTTCACACTTGTTGACAAAAACAATTGGCTCTCAAGTCACACTGGACGATGTGTTTCTTCTTTCCAACACAACCTCTGGTTTGTTAGACTAGCATTATTGCCAAGACTGCAGGACATCGGAACAATGCCAGTGCATCAACTCTCAAGCTGTAATTGTGCAGTTTAAGGTTTATGACACTGAGAAAAATCTTCTAGAATATTCTCACAAATATTGTCAGGCAGTTCACTAGAGGAGAAAGTACAATTTCAGGAAGGATGTGAGTAGAAACTAGCATGGGCATGTGGCAGATAAAATATTGACAATGACTAGTGCCTCACCCTCTGCAGTTCACTGACATATTGTGCAACAATGAACGAAGAAAGGACGGTGAAATCTTCAGCAGTATTGGCAATACGAGTGTACATCCTCTCCACCAGCATGGCACACTTCAGAAGACTCTCTTTGTCTTTCTCAGAAGCTGAAAAAAGAGAGAGATCAAAGTAATTGTAATATTTTAATTAGAACTGTTAACAAATGCGATTAATTATGCTTAACGCCGTTGGTGCATTTAATTAAAATCTAATAATTAACTCTAATTCAAAAAACGTAGCATGACCTCCATAAGACACGTCTGTAAACCTTTAGACGGGTGTGCATATCAATATACGTTTTACATTTGATATTGCATACTTTAAGCACCTTTAATCAAAACATAAAGAAAAAATCTAAGAATCCTTCAATGCTCACCAAGGCTGCGTTTATTTGATCGATTTATTTTGCACAGTACTATAACAATTTGAAATAAATATTTTGTATTTAAATTACATGATCCTTTAGAAATGATTCTAATAACATGATTAATAAATATTTCTGTAACTCTTTGTGTAATACATGATAAAAGCAGTTTCAATGCGTTAATTATGCCTAATTTACAATGCATCTCATGAATAATGGTAACCACTATAACACAATCAATTCATTGTTATCATGTATCAATGTTACATTACACATTGTGAATTTTAAAAACCCTCATAATGCATTATATATAAAGTCCAGTGATGCAAACGTATCATGGGTGAGAAAAGTGACACAAACCGGAAATTAGTTCTAAGGGGGATTCTTCTGATTAACCTACAGAAAACACATCTGACTGGACATTGCTTTCAAAAGAGAAGCCTAAGATTGGCTACAAAATGGCAAAAAACATGTATGGTTTTGTAATTTGAAACAGATATGAATTGGTAACAATTGTACTGTACCACCCCTCCCCTCCACCAAAAACACTTTCTCATTGGATCTACACAGATCTCACAGGTGATCTATTTTGATCAAAAATTAGAATTTTTTTACAGAAAGGTGCGAAGTTTGCATCTATAAGGCTTTAAGTGAAGTGTTAGCGAAATATGTCTTATGATTATCAATGTTAAAAATGCTTGTTCTGCATAATATATTTTAAAGGTGCTCTATGCGATGTTGCAGGATTTTAGCTCGATTTTATTTTTTTCTCAAACCGTCTCAAATCGTCTTTGCTGTCTGCCCTCTGAATACGTTGGGAAAAAACCCGGTCTCGAAAGACAATAGAGAGACTGCAATACTGAAACAAACATTTTGGGCACCACAACAAAAACAAACTTCGGCCATACAACTGGCAAGAAGAGGTGGGGTTTAAGGCACGATTGGTTGGCCGAAGTTTGTTTGCGTGCATTAAACCCCACCTCTTCTTGCCGATTGGTTGGCCAAAATTTGTTTTTGCTTTGGTGTACGTCCTGTACCCCGAGTGTTTTGCAAGATCGCATAGAGCACCTTTAAGGACACACTTTTTTTGAGGATTTTACTGTATGTTGAATAAGAAATCCATCCAAATCCATCAATTGCACATTTTATTCTCTTGCTTTAATGATTGGTGGTTAAAATGTTCCGTTCCTTTTTAATTTAAAAAACATTTTTGCTTATAAATATGAATCCCGGTTAAATCTTTTCAAAGCCGGATAATCTGTCAGACAGATAAGAGTGAGCATCAAATTCAAGTTTTAAGAAAGCTTCACAGCAAGATTGAAATTGCCTCACATCCAAATACATTTCAGTTATGACCAAACTTTGATGTCAAATATGAAAGTCTGAGAAATCAAGAAAGACTAACAGACAGAGAAAAAAGGCTTTAAATCTTAAATCATAAAAAGAATTCTCAATTCAAAAAGGCTATGCCTTTAGTGCTAAAATGTGTTGAGCCCTGAGCTTCAGGATCAAATTCAACCTGCTTTCTTCATGGATTTTTTTCTCCTTCCCTTCACTTTGAAATTCAATCCACAGAGCTGTGCGCGTCTGTTTCTGAACTCGGCTCAACGATGCGCTTGTCTCATTAGGTGAATCATACCACAAATAACATCCTTCTGTACAATTTTGTGCAGCTTTTAGAAGGGAAAGTATCAGGAGATATATGGCTCTATTGATACTCAATAATTACTCATTGGTTGAGAACAGGGCTCTTTTCATATCAAACTTTAATAACTTGTCAGCATCAGGTGCTTTCCAGTTTCTTTTCTCCACTACAGCCAACAATAACTGCAGACATGGTGACAAGAAAGGGCCTTTGAATTCATTGATGTTAAATTTGTTTGCTTGTACAGAAGTCTTATGTAAAAGGTTACAACAATAGGATAATTAAAATATTAACAGCCAGGAGAAACTCAGCACTGATATTTACACAACTATAATACCCACTGATAATCAATTAAATAGCATTTACGCAACAGTGGGTGAATTGATATCTCAATGTACTGGCATTATTATGTACATATACTGTACACACTAAAGTTCAAATGTTTGGGGTCAATAAAACGTTTTGAAATAAATTAATATTTTAGTTCTCAAGAATGCATTTAATGTACCAATAGTGGCAGTAAGTACAAGTATTATATTTCAAACAAATGCTTTAGGGTTATTTAGTGAAAGATTGTAATATGTAACATATTACATATGCTTCTTGAGCACCAAATCAGCTTATTGAAATGATTTCTGAAGTGTGTGACACTGAAGATTAGAGTAATGGCTGCGGCGAATTCAGCTTTGACATCACAATTGACATTTGGAAACAAATATAAAATAGTTATTTAAAATCATAACTATATATTTTTTTACTGTATACACAAGTAAATGTAGACTTAGTCAGCAGAAGAGATTTAATTGTACGTAACCTTTAAATATAAACACTTCTGAACGTGGCTAATATTAGGTATGCTTACCTCTGTCAGAGTTGCCCCGCTGTCTGCCTTCATGCATGACTGATGAAACCAAGCGATAAAAGCAATTCAGGAAGGTGGGAGAAGCCTTCAGAATCACCTGCGAACATTTAAAGCTTATTTCAAAACTGGTGCAAAGCTGGGCTCAGTGTGAAATCCATGGGCCTTTATGTTTATCCAATGAATGCAAAAACATCCGACCCTGAATCAATTAGAATTTATTTTAATACAAGACTGGTTGTATTAGTTGAATCCTAGCAATAACAATGTAAGCAAGACTCCATTGATTGATGATTTATAACCATTATGTTTTTTTTTGTCCAGTTGTTTTGACATGACCATGTAAAGTTTCAAGTATGAGAGTATTTAAGTGACATTTCACCACCACATTGGTTGAACTGTCTATTTAAAGACTTGCTACCAGCAACTGTCTGGTTACCAACATTACAACAAAAGAAATAATCTCATACAGCTTTGAAACAACATGAAGAGGAGTCATTTGGATTAACTATCCTTTTACGAGAGATGTAAGTGGCAAAAACAACTAAGAATAGCTTAAAAGGAATTAGTAATGTGGACATTCCAATTAATTGATTAAAATCTCTGATTTAACATGCAAGTCTCCTACTTTCACCGCAAGCAACCTGTCCACCCTGAAGTCTTACACTGTCCCAATATTCCTTGCCTACACCACACACTATGACCTTTCCCCTCAGGATTTGTGGCAACTTCCCAAATTACGTTTTAATTTTCACTCATATTAACTGCAAATTAAACGTCTCTCTAGGGCACTGTAATATTCACTCCTAAAATCAAGCAGCATTAGCCTGTAATACACCTATTTGCATAAACCTATGGAAACATCAGTATTATCCAAATCATCTTAGGGAACTAATTTACCATTTCAGATTTAATGTACCATATTTACCATGATATCCACTGTTTCACAATAAGATCAAATTACTGTATTTTACTTAAACAGTCAGTCTGAATAACAACGCTTTTCATCTCAAGAAATTCCATGTCATATTGTATTTACTAACGGATATAATATGTTTACTAATTGATACTGTATATTGTATTCTTTATCCATGCTTTGGGATTCATTTTTCCTGCCAGACAGAGTACGTTGGCTGTGTTCATGAAACAAAATCCTGAAAGCTACATTAATAAAACATTTTCCCTACGCAAGTGCAGATAAACAGATGTCAGAGACACGACTTTAAAAACCGATAGCATCTGGCACAGTTTTTACCTCCATGGCCTCTGGCTGATGTGTTAAGTCAATTTAAAACATTTAAGGATAGAATTCAAACTTGAAGGAATACAATAATTTAAAAATTGATCTTTTATTACGTTTACGCTCTTATGTGTCTCTCCCTCCCGTCCCAGGATACTCACCTGAGGGTAGCAGCGGATAGTCTCAAACAAGGCTTCATGGACGGCCTCAAAAACAGTATGGTAGTCCTCCATGGAATGACTGTCGAGAGGCACAAACTGCAGGGCACCCAGAACCAGAATGACATGGTATGGGTTGGAGATGTTTGCTTCACTCTGCCGGATCAGGACAGTTAGAGTCTCCAGACTTGGTAATGTCAGCATACGAGTCAGAGAAGAGATCTTGCTGGACTCCTTTATAACAAACTAAAAACAATTTGGAAAAAAAAAAACAAGAAAAATGTCAAAGTAATGTCTCTTTCTTCAATCTCAAAAAATTATACGTGAGAAGAAAGAGACCATATTGCTATTAGTAAAACTTTTTTGATAGAAGGCTACGTTTATTTGATTGAAATACTTGATACCATAATAAAACCATAACATTGTAAAATATGGCAAAGCAGAATTTCCAGCATCATTATTCCAGCGCTACATGATCCTTCAAAAAACATGCTGCTAATATGCTGATCAAGAAGAATTTCGTATTATTATTGAAGTTGAAAATGGTTGTGCCTCTTATTATTCTCGCATAAGCCATGATAAGAATAAATTCAGGATGCTTTTATGAATAGAAAGTTCAAAGAACTGCATTTATTTGAAAAATAAATCTTATGTAAGATGTCTTAGAAACCAGGCTGACATTTAGCAGAAATGATCAAATGTAGCACAATATCAGTTCACTTTCTAACAGAATACTTTTCAACCGCAGAGCAAACGATCAGTGCTATAAAATATTAATCACAAAAGTGACGATTACAGAGCTTGTTCTATATTTGTGTACTAGTATAGATGTGTGTACAACATAAAGTGAACAAAGCCTGTGCTCGCTGTGGTGAACTCTGCTAGCGGCAGCTCTAGTATGTCAAGTTCTGACACTGAGAAGAAAAGTGCAGAGATAAAAGTAACCTGACAGGCACACACGGTTCTTTTCTGAGTGAACTCAGTGACATAGACATAGACCTTAAAAACCTGACTTTTCCAGGCAGATGAATTTTAATGCTAAATCAAGACAAGAGAGAGTCAGGCCGGTGGGTGAGGTATGTGATATGTTTTACAAAGCTAGCTGCATGGTGTTTTTCACTGCCATCTCTCTAGGAACCCTTAAAGGAACGTTACAGGCTCGATTGAAGCAATGCATTGCATTGCATAATGTCCCATGGTTTTTATTTAAGCAAGACGTCCAGGAAATTATTTATAAAGGAAATAAACAGTGCCATGCAACTGGAGCTTTTAAAAGCGGAAATGTGAGCCTCATGTTTTTTTGTTAGAGCACTTCTTCCTTGTGTATTAATTAAACTGTCAAAGTATCTTAATTAAAATAATGTTTTTCTTTGTTCTGCATTTTTTTGTTCCTGGGTTTTGGAAGACAACGCTTTCCTCAATTTGTAAATTGTTAAACAAAAAAGTTTTTTTTTTTTTTAAAGATGATTGCATTAAAAAAAGACAAGTACAACAGAAATGCATGTGTGATTAATCTTATTCGGGGAGATAAAAAACATCAACTGGGAAACAAATTGAAAACAGGTAATACTTACAATGAGAGTAGATATGATTTGTGGGGTGATGAGCCAAAAGGCCTTTGAGCAATGTTCTGATAACTGACAACAGGCAAGCAGCTTTATTAAAGTTACCGTGGCCAGAACCTCCTGTGAAAGAAAAAAACAAAAAACCTTATTAATGCACACTACAAATATGCTTAAAAACTCTAATGCTTTGAGAAAGAAAAAGCAATGGATTTTGTTAACTTAATCTTTTTATGTCAACTTCAGTGGTCCAGAACAAAGTCACACACTGAATCTGGCGGCAGACTTTTAAATATACAACCTAAGACTGCCATTCAATTAAATAATAACGGTTAATAATCACTAATTAATTTTTAAGCAAAGAAAACTTACTTATAGGCCTTTATGTGATTATTAGTCTCAGTAATTTGTCTGAATAACATTCATAGCTTGATTTATGCAACAACAAACAGAGCACTAGGGACTGAGACATAGATTTCAAAACCTAAATAAACGTATTAAGCCTGTAAACAAAGGGATGGCATTATGTGAAGAATTAAGTGCATGTATCATCTATTACATTATATCAGTACACATAACAATAACCACTACGACACTACAAGAATCTTACAGTGCAGTGGCCTCCTTCAATCTTTGCTGGCACAAGTCCCTCTTTGAGCATCAGCAGTAATAGATGGAACTGCTCTTGAGAACAGCTGGACACCAGCTGATTTAGCAGCTCCTTTACTGGCCCCTCCAGCTCCTTCATGTCTGACAACGACAGCCATGTTCCTGATGAAATGATTGACAGACTGTTTACAGAACAAGCAGAGGGTTCACAAAAATATGGGGCATCATATTACTCAAGTCAAGCCAATGTTTTGAAAAGTTTTAGGATACCGTACCTGACAGCAGCGCATGGACACTCTGCAAAATCTTAATATGGAGTTCTTCAAGATCTTTCAATTTAGTCTTTTCCGCAGCCATGTAGAACGCAGAGAGATAGTGAATTGATGAAATGAGGAAGTCCATAGGGCGAGGTGCCGGGCTGAGTTCCTTTAGGATCTGCAGGCAGAAGCTCCGGTAGAACGCCATGTGGGATATTTTCTCCTGCCCCTCATTTTCACAGATTGAGGCTCTTGCTAGTCCACTCCTGATCATGACCGTTACCATTTCAACAGAAAAGAACTGAATCTTTCTACTTCCCTTGCGCATCAGCATAGCCTGTATGGCCGGCTCCATGACAGAAGTGGCCTTTTCTATTAAATGAGTCAAAGTCTGATCCAGCTGTTTGTTCTTGCCGAGGCTTGTGATCATTTCTTTGCAAAGCGTGCTTAAAGTTACCAGATGGAGTTGTAGCGAACAGAGATCCTCTGCATCCACAGCCAGAACTCCTGCGGTGAAGTTACTTTCAACCATGAAGGAGGTAAACTTCTCCAGATTGAGGCACATGCTGCTCTTCCTGTCGATTATGAGTTGAACTAGGGACCGAATAAAATCTTGAACTGACTGAAGGAAAGACAACCAGGTCAAGCTATCCAAACCCTTGAAGAGCCCCTTGCTGCTCAGAGAAAAGAGGGCTGTCATAGTTGCCTCTGAGAAATTACTTCCATGAACAACTTTCAGGATCATTTGAGAGTTTTTAACTGCCAGGAATGAAGCCATAACATTAAAAAGCTCTTTGAGCAATACAATAGATACAGAGAGATCAATGCTTTCATCACACTGAACACAGATAGTTAGCATGAACAAAGTCAGAAAAAGTTCTGAATAGTCTTCAGAGGACATTGCATTTGCATTCAGGAGACTTGTGACTTTGAGCAGCTGCTGTAATCGATCTGCCTGTGTTTTGGATATAGTTATGGAAGAGCTCTTTTTGACAGAGTTCAACACCTCTTGTCCGATGGCTTTCAGCCTCTTCATGTTTGTTTCTTCATCTTCAACTCCAACCATTTTCAAGCAAGGTTTCAAAAACGAAGGACTGACAGACAGAACGTGTGATGAGCCAAGCAGTCCAATAAATGCCTTGATGATGCACTTTATCACTGCAGAGAACATTTCAGGGAGCTCACAAAGAACAGGACTCTCGACTAACTGCCTGGATATTAAGGAGACAGAGATCCCTGTGTTCTCCAAATTGCTTCCAGAGGCATCCAAACTCTGAAGCAAAGACTTCAACATGCATTCTGCAAAAACAGATGTGTCATTTGGTCCAAGATAAGGGGCAATTAATGGAAGGTTGGAGGTAACAAGAAGCCAGTGGGCTGCCATATAAGTGCTGGCATTAACAGTACAAAATTGAAAGTCCCAGATCTCGTTGGTGTCGAGCATCATTGAAAGTTCTTGCCTTTTTAGAATAAACTGAGCCATTGTCTGCATCTCTAATGCACCTGATGTTTCAGTAGATGGTTTGAGCAAGCGTACCTTCAGCTTGTTTAGTGTAAGGAGATTCTGTAAAACTTTACTAAGTGGACTGTCTATGTCCCTTAATGTCAGGGCTTTGTCCACTAAAGCGCTACTCTGTGAGACTGCCGGTGATGTGTACTTAAAACAGTGAATCTGGAAGAGCATGTCCACCTCAACCCAAGTATGAGTAAGCAGAAGAATCACCTCTTGGACCTTTTCCATCCAAGGACCTCCGGGGACAAGGTTCTGCTTCAACAGGTCTTCAATAAATTTCAACATCTCCATCATGAGATTCTGAGTCTTCTTCACGATTGGCACCGGGGTGGTATTGTCCAGGCTCTTAAAACTGAAGAGTACAGCGTAGAGTAGCAAACTCAAAGAAAACACTTTTAGCGCCAAATCCGATGTTTCATCTTGGATGTGGGGGAGAGGAAGACTCTGCATCTTTTTTAAAATGAGCCAACAGATCTCGAGATTTTGGCTCAGAGGATTGTCTAGCAAACACTGACTCAGGGCCTTTTGTATGGTTTCAGGCAACAACGGCGGTCTCAATTCATCTGCTGCAGGCCGACACACTACATCAAGCAGCTCTTCTATAAGTTTAGGCAGCTGTCGGAGTTTGGCATAAGTTTGCAAGACGGCAGACATGAGTGCTTCTCTGGATTTCCTAACACGTACTTCCATGTTGTCTGCATCAACCCACACAGCTGAAAGGAGCTCATCTAAATCTGGCTCCAGGATATGGTGATTCAGTGCTAGCAGAGCTCTGAGACAGCGGTACCAAGCTGGGATGCCCATCTGGGTATTGTTAAATAATAGGCGAGCCAGTTTCCTGTAGAAATTCAATTGCACCTCTCCGTGCTGTATTCTGTCTGCAGCCACATTGTAGATATCACCAACCAAACAGGAGTTCACAAGGTTCTCCAGAGCAAGTAAAGCAATACCCCAGTTTAATGCATTAAATTTTTCATCAATATCCAGTTCATCTGTGAACCCCAATCCAGTAATGAGCTTAGTCATGAGGTGGAAGATCAATTGCTTGTTTTCTCCCCCTTTACAAAATGAATCTATTGCAAATTTAAATAGCAGAGTGAGAGAATTTGATTTAACGCTGTAAAATAAAGCCTCTTCCTCTTTGTTAGTTCCTTGGACATTAAGTTTTAAAAGGATCATATTGGTGGGGCCTTGCAAGCCCTTCCCCACATGGCGCTTTTTGGTCCCAGCTTTATCCTCTGATGGTAAAACTTCTTCCTTGTAGGACAGCAAATGGTCAGGAGCAAAGAGCGCTGACTGAAGAACAGCGTCCACTTTGCTCCGGATTTCCTTGCTCAGATGCTGGCGAATCTTAACATCATCCTTCTCAGTCCACACTCTAGTGTTCAGTAAGTGTCTGAGCAGGAGAAGAGGATGAAGAAGGTGTGCTGTTACCTGGGAAAAAACTCGGTTGGAATTTGCCTGCTGTTTCTGCACTGTTAGGTAGGTGCTAAGAACAAGGAGGAGAACCTCAAAGACTTTGAGAGAGAGAGGCTCCTCACTTTTCTGCTGCCTGAGCTGCATGCTGGACAAGCCACAGACTCGATTCAAGAGCTCCACTAACAACTCATACTTAGCAGTGTAGGTCACGGAAAGCACTGGAGAGGTCAAGATGCCATGGCAGCAACTCAGAATGGTGTAGAAGCTGACAGATTTGAATCCTGAAGAACAGTCCAAAATTCTGTCGTTGATAATCTAGAATAAAACGTAAAAATGACATAAAAATGACATCAACTTTTTTAGATTTTTAAAGACCAAAAAAATCCTTTAAATTTCTTTGTGCTATATCAATAGGTTTGATCATTTTTACCATCAAAAACAGCATTGGCAAAATGTAATATCTTATATTTTAATTTAAACATGTATTTAACAAAAACTACATTTAAAAACTACCTGTTGCAAATAAAACATGGTATACTTTGTATACATTGTGCATGTTTTAGTTATTAGTAGAAAAAGTGTGCATTAACAACTTGACTTTCATTTTGACTTTATTAGTGTTATTTGAAACAATCATATTCTTTCTAAATATATATATATATTAAAAAAAAACACACTTTGTGGCGGTATTTTTTTTATCCTTTTTGTATCATAAGCACATTTTAAATATAAAGTATTAGAAAAAATAATAAAAATATGCATTACATACTAATACTCAAGCAATATTGATGAAATAAACTAAATTAATTTGGTTTTTTTCCCTCAAAATTCTCAAAAACCATGTTTTTTTACTGTGCATTAATAAATATAATTAATCATAAAGTGCGGTTTGGTTATTTTGACAAAGTAAAAAAAAACACTAATAAAATAAAACAATTAAAAACATGATAAAATAAATATGATTTTTGGAAATTTTATATATATATATATATATACACACACACACACACACACACATATTCACACAGGTGCTGGTCATATAGTTAGAATATCTTAACTTGATTTCACTAATTTCATTCAAGAAGTGAAACTTGTTTAATGTATACATTCATTCCACACGGACTGATATATTTCAAGTGTTTCTTTCTTTTAAGTTTGATGATTATAAAATTCAGTATCAGAAAATTAGAATATTGTGAAAAGTTTCAGTATTGAAGACACATGGTGCCGCACTCTAATCAGCTAATTAACTCAAAACACCTGCAAAGGCCTTTAAATGGTCGCTCAGTCCAGTTCTGTAGGCTTTACAATCACGGGGACTTGATATTTGTCCAAAAGATAACCATTGACACCTAGATAACATTGACTTTCACAAGGACAGCAAGGCACAAAAGGTCATTGCAAAAGAGGCTGGCTGTCCAAGCACATTAATAGAGAGGCGAAGGAAAGGAAAATATGTGGTAGAAAGAGAGAGAGAGAGAAAAAAAAAGTGTACAACCAATATGGATAACTGCACCCTGGAGAGAATTGTGAAACAAAACCCATTCAAAAATGTGGAGGAGATTCACAAAGAGTGGACAGCAGCTGGTGCTTCAAGAAGCACTACACACAGACGTATGCAAGACATTGGTTTCAGCTTCACATTCCTTGTGTCAAGCCACTCTTGAACAACAGACAGCATCAGAAGCGTCTCGCCTGGGCTAAAGACAAAAAGGACTGGACTTCTGCTGAGTGGTCCAAAGTTATGTTCTCTGATGAAAGTAAAAGTGGAAATCAGGGTCCCAGAGTCTGGAGTAAGAGAGGAGAGGCACAGAATCCATGTTGTAAAGTTTCCACAGTCAGTGATGGTTTGGGGTGCCATGTCATCTGCTGCTGTTGGTCCACTGTGTTCACGTTTTGAAAGTAAAAGTGAAGTTTTGTGCTCTGCATTTAACCCATCCAACGTGCACACACACAGTAGTGAACACACACCTGAGCAGTGCCACAGACTGATCACTCGGTGCCACGCCGCATTGCTGCAGTAATCAGCCCCAACTAAGTATTGAGTGCTGTAAATGTTCATACTTTTCAGTTGGCCAAGATTTCTAAAAGTCCTTTCTTTGTATTGGTCTTAAGTAATATTCTAATTTTCTGAGATACTGAGTTTGGGGTTTTCATTAGTCAGTTATAATCATTCAAATAAACACTTGTAATATATCAGTCTTGTGTGGAATGAATGTGTACATTACACAAGTTTCACTTCTTGAATGGAATTAGTAAAATAACTTTTTGAAGATATTCTAATTATAAGACCAGCACCTGTGCATATAGTGGGTATGGAAAGTATTTCACTCTTTGTTATTTTGCAGCCATTTGCTAAAGTCATTTAGGTTCATTTTTTCTTCTTCATTAATGTACACACAGCTCCCCATATTACCAGAAAAACACAATTGTTGACATTTTTGTAGATTTATTATAAAAGAAAAACTGAAATATCACAAGTATTCAGACCCTTTGCTCAATATTTAGTAGAAGCACCCGTTTGATCGAATACAACCATGAGTCTGTTTGGGAAAGATGCAACAAGTTTTTCACACCTGGATTTGGGGATCCTCTGCCATTCCTCCTTGCAGATCCTCTCCAGTTCTGTCAGGTTGGATGGTAAACATTTGTGGACAGCCATTTTTAGGTCTCTCCAGACAGAGATGCTCAATTGGGTTTAAGTCAGGGCTCTGGCTGGGCCATTTAAGCCACTACTTATTTTAGCTGTGTGCTTAGGGTCATTGTCTTGTTGGAAGGTAAACCTTCACACCATCTTGGAGTCCTTCAGGTGTTTTTTAGCAAACTCCATGCAGGCTTTCATGTGACTTGCACTGAGGACAGGCTTCCGTCGGGTCACTCTTCCATAAAGCCCCAACTGGTGGAGGGCTGCAGTGACGGATGACTTTCGACAACTTTCTGCCATCACCATCTCTGAAGCTCAGCCACAGCAATCTTCTTTACCTCTCTCACCAAGGGTCTTCTCCCCCGATAGCTCAGTTTGACCGGAAAGGGTTCTGGTCGTCCCAAACAGGTGCTCTTAGAAACCTTAAGTTAACCATAGCTGGACTCAAATGAAAGTGTAGAACCATCTCAAGGATGATCAGAAGAAATGAACAGCACCCGAGTTAAATATATGAGTGTCAAAGCAGCAAAGGGTCTGAATATTTGGGACAATGTGATTTTGTCAGTTTTTTTTTTTTAACAAATCCGCAAAAATGTCAACAATTCTGTGTTTTATGGGGTGCTGGGTCTGAATACTTTCTGTATTCACTGTATATATTCAGCAGCCCATTTGAGACAAAACTGAAGTACCTGTGCTAGTGTGAGACGAAGGCTAATGGTTTTTCCCTGACTCAAGACATTATGAAGCTTCCTGCTGTGAAGGATATCATCTAGGTAGGTCCATAAACCCTCCACCACCTCAGAGGGTACGTCCACTTTCTTATTGTAAAAACCAGTGAGGACATGATTTGTCCAGTCAAACAACACCTTTGATAGGGAAACAAGCATCAATGTTAATACTCTTTAAAATACTATTTAAAAAATACACAGTAGATTTGCTAGATAGATAGATGGAGTTAAAAACTACAAGTGTTACTCTCTGAAACGTATGCAGAAAGTCCATATCAGATAAATTACCTGTTCTTTATTAGAAAGAAGGCACTGTGTTGATATCCATGCAAATCGAGCAAGTTTTAGTTTGTCTGGCCAGGGTGTGCCAGGGTTTTTCAGTTTCAGATGGATGCCAGAGTAAATGGCAGCCATTTCTAAATATCCTTGTGTCTGAAAGAAAATAAACAGAGATTTAAACAGAGACTGCCAAGCTATGTTTACACATATTTATACCAATTAAATATTAACACAAGGGTGTCATTCGAGGTAGACCATCATCAGCATGGCCAATATTTTTTTAACCAACATTGAAACCTTAAAACCAATAAATAACACTGTTTGATATCCAGTGAAGAACAGAACCCAACAACAGTATTTAGAGGTACATTTTTGTATAGTTTGAATAATTTACTAAACTTAAAAAAAAAAAAGCCTGTAATTATGACAATGAAAATCTAGCATTAATATATAGGCCTACTGTAATGCCATAAACAACATTAACAATAGCACAAAAGTTATAATATTTTTTTCTTCATGAAAAAAATTCTATAGTAATCTATAGTAAATTTGAACCATACTATAGTAAAATACTTGAATGAATTGTTTTGGTAATTCTGTAGGCTGTAGTATACTAAAGTAGGCTAAAGTGTTGTAAATACTGTAATATACAGTATAATGCATTTTACTACAGTGTGGTTCAAAAGAAATGCCACAGTACTTACTAAAAATCACTATAGTATTGTTACGTGGATTATTATTATTACATAGCTAAATATTATGCACACGAATCTGGATAGAGAGAACACAAGTCTTTTATAAACACATCCATTATTTACACTTCAGTCCCATAAAATTATAATAAGTGAAGTAAACTGTCTCTTTCTGAAACTCATTTTACACAACAGATGTCTGGCAGCCCCTAGCGAGTCACATCGCGAAACAACGTCGACAAGCGTGCTAGATTTTATTTTATTAAACGGACCGTGGTATAACAAGTGTTATTGTAGGCGATATTTTTATATGATAACATCAACTATCTAAAATACTTACAATCTCATCACACACGTGTTGTCGCTGAGGAATCCGCAAAGACCTCTAACCTCTTCACTTTAACACCAGACAATAATAATCGACAACGAGCACCGACACTGGAGGATGGAACAGGCACAAAATAATGGTTCACTTTATTGTAACAAAAGATATGTAGATATGTGGATTGCCTCAGACAGCCAGTAATGTTTATAACGTCGTCTTGCTAACATTTAGGTAATTTATTCCTACGTTAGCAGGACGACGTCAACGTTACCTTGTGATCAAAGTAATAATGGCATTAAAGATAATGAAAGTCAGTCTGAAATTCGAAATGTCAGTCACCCTTAATAGGGACTGGATGATGAAAAGACTTAAAAAAAAACGATAAAACAGTTGTTTAACAAGTGGTCGGTTGATTACACTTTTTGACTTATCGTGTCTGAGGAAGGTTACGTCAGAGATCATAGAGTAAATAAGTAGATTCCGTTCCGTATTAGCCCGGGTCTTTGCAATTCCGCCATATTGGAAAGGTCAATATCAATCCGCAAGATATGTGCAACAGGCAGCATTTTTACACGATTAGGTTTATCATAAACGCTCACCTCACCAATTACGCATATTGTAATGTACAAATGTCGACAGAAAACTAAATATTAGGTTAACGCTATCTGTAATTATACAGATGGTCCGGTTTATTTAAAGCAATACAGAAATAAAATCCAGAAATCAATTAAATATGTTTCCACAAAACATGGAAGAACAGTTAATTGACGTTATATACTTGGCACTAAGTCATAATACACAAAACCATTAATTTCAGTAACAGTATTTTTTTCTCAGTACACTTATATATTTAAACCTAGTTGACCTTTCAAAGATGGCGGCGCGCTTGACCAAACCAATGCGACATCTCCTTGTAAACATCTATGACAGAGATCATCTATTAGTGAAGTAGCGCTTCGCTTCCTCGAAAGTCAAGGAATCACCGGGGGTCACCTTTTTATTCCAGTTTCATATTCAAACACTCCAAATGCCACTTTTCTGTAACTGGGGTGGTAATTGAGTTTGTGTTAAGTAAAGTCTGACAGATGTCGCGTAGCAGGTGTTTGTGACAGGGCGCTGCCGGTGAATGCGCTGGGCGTGTGTGAAGATAACGCAAACAAGGGTTGGATGTGAAAACTGTCAGGAACAGATAATGCTCAGTAACCGTCGACCCCGGCTTGCAACAAGCCAGTCTTTCTAACGAGAGCCCAGTGCCATGCAGTCAAGAGTGCGCCCGGATACTTTAATATTTACAGCATCGCTCGATACATTGGTCATCTGATACATACATTGGACTTTATACAGTAAGTTTCCGCAGATAATGATTAGGTGAGACTTGTAACCTTCGTGTTGGTTGTCTTCTCCAAATATACGGGACAATGTTGCGAGTGACAAGATTTACTGTAGGGAGACTACAGCAGTGTAACATTACCTGCTGTCGGTCAAATACATTCTATCATTTATCTAATCGGACCTCAAGAACACCGTGGAAAAGGCAACTGTGCAAGAACGGATTGTTTGATGTCCTTGTGATGCCTGTCTATAAGGGAAGGAGCATGTCCTGGCTCTCTTGTCTCAGAACCGGAGGGTTGTTTCTGCCCAAGAGAGTGTGGACACACTCCAGACACACGTTTGCTCTCTATAGCACATCTACAGACTCCAAACAAACCGCAAGGTCTGTGGTAAATCAGGAGAGTAAAGTCAAAACCTCAGAAAACACGTTACCTGTTCCGTCAGAAGATGTCAAGAAGTTGCTGCAGCTGGCGTATCCTCAGCGATGGAGGCTGACAGGCAAGTCCAGCTATATGCTCATGTTCACTATTTAGTGTTAATGAAGGCACTTTGTTGGTTTAGACTGTTTTCTGAAATTAAATCCAACTGTTGAGTTTAACACCCCTTTACAGAAGTGTGTGTGTATATATATTTATAGCAGAGAATAGAACTAACTTGATATTAGTCACAAGTGTCAAAATTATAGTTATTGGAAGCTGTTTAAATGCTGAGAGAAATGCTTTTTTTTTGCAATCGAAACTAAATAAAAATGCTTATTAAATATCCACTTGTGTAAAGTACCTTTTTGCAAATGACCTTCTGACTGTCCCCATAGCTGCCGTGGGATTTTTGGTGATCTCCAGCTCTGTCACCATGTCTGCACCTTTTTTTCTTGGAAAAGTGATCGACACCATCTACACTAGCCCCACAGAGGACTTCACCTCCTCCCTTACCTCCCTGTGTTTCTTGCTAACAGGGGTCTTCCTCTGTGGGGGCGCTGCAAATGCTGCTCGTGTCTACCTCATGCAAATCTCAGGTGATGTCTTAAGGCAGATCATGTAAAACAGTAAAGATACTTGGTAGGGCAGCAGGGCCTTGTTTTAGTTGTGGTTTATACTGTGATTCAGAAGTCATTGGTTGGCCAAAGTTTGTTTTTGTTTGGTGCACATCCTGCACCCATAGTGTTTTGCAAGATCGCATAGAGCACCTTTAAGTCTAGTTTAGTCTTAAATGCATAATAAGCGTTTCATCTGATATGTTGTGTTGTCCAGCATGCATTTCTCTGCTTGCTCTCTAATAAGCCTTTCTGTACTTCCACAGGGCAACAGATTGTGCGAAAGTTGCGCGAGTCCCTTTTCTCCTCGATTCTGAAGCAAGAGGTGGGATTCTTTGATAAGACCCGAACCGGTGAGCTCATTAACCGCTTGTCAGCGGACACAGCCATCGTCGGGCGCTGCCTCACTGACAACCTGTCTGATGGGCTGCGTTCCCTCGCCCAGGCAGGGGCCGGAGTTGGCATGATGGTGAGATGCTTGTGATAGCTTGACATTTTAGCAGCCAATTCCCTTTACGAATATCACATTGTAACCATATTTTCTAAAGAAAATGTGAAAGGCGCGAAACTACCCACCACAATATCCGACACTCGTTACTTTCCGGTCCGTTTCTAAAAACAGAAGATACAGCAGAATGTGGTGATTGTAATGTTGCCGCACTTAGATTTTTTGGTTCCTTATTGAACTGTGTGTTTAAAGTATATGTGTCATGTTTGAACTTTAGAAATGTGTCTATATTCATCACAAATTTTCTTCTTCTTCTGTTTTTTCCTCAGTTATATGTGTCACCTAGTCTGGCAGCTTTTGTGCTGATGGTTGTTCCTCCTATTGCCTGCTTGGCTGTAATTTTCGGTAGATTCTTACGATCCATATCGAGACGCACACAGGATGCATTGGCAGAGGCCACACAGGTAAGATGTCATGTTTCCTTTTAATGGAGCTTTATTGCACGTTTTATGGCAGATATGGAAGTAAGCCTTAGACGATTATCATTTGGTTGCTGAACTCATTGCTCTATTGTAAGCATAAAATGCCAGGTAGCCAAGGAATCCTTTTACTCTGTAGCTGCTCTTCATCTCCTAGTTGGCAGAAGAGAGGATCAGCAACATAAGGACAGTCCGGGCTTTTGGAAAGGAGCTGACGGAGGTTCAGAAGTACTCTGAAAAGATTGACTATATTTTTGAACTGGCTAAGAAAGAGGCTGTGCTGTCTGCTGGATTCTATGGAGTGGTGAGATGCTTAATTGTTGTGCAGATATTTAGGTTGTGTGCATGATTTGTACTTTTAAGATTTGCCCTCTGTAGATCATCTGTCTAGTAAAGTAGCTCTGTACTTCTGCTCTGAGGTTTTCATTTCTTTTACAGACAGGACTGAGTGGAAATGTCATCATCCTGAGTGTGTTGTATAAGGGAGGTCTGTTAATGGCCAGTGAGGCCATGACTGTTGGGCAGCTCTCTTCGTTCCTAATGTATGCCTTCTGGGTAGGCATCAGCATTGCAGGTAAGGATATAAGAAATATTCACATCAACATATAAACTTGAGATGAGGCCAGTATAACTGGTACCTCCAGTCTTTGGGTGCTTTCATTTTCACCTTTGCAAATTTGCCATCCCTGTGTACTTATTTTAAGACACAAAACTAAACACTACAATCAGTAACAATTATCTAATGTTTATTAAGAAAATAAAGGAGAGGCATGGCATGCTTTATTATATAGTTATATAATGACTAAATTACACCAAGTTTTAAATTGGCAAACTAAATAAATAATAAAAAAAAACAAATAATTATGTAAAATCTGACTTCTGCTGCACTGTGCTGCAACTTATTTCTGAAGAATCTTGTGACACTGAAGAATGGAGAGATGGCCGATGAAAATTCAGCTTTGTCATCACAGGAATAAAATAGGTCATACTTATATTTTATGTTTTACTGTTTTACTCTATCAGAGTATTTTGATCCTAAAAAAACTACTGACCCCAAATACTTTGAGTATTTTATGCCCGTCTACATATATTAGGACTTAGGATAACTTTTTATTTCGGTACAGTAAAATCCAGAGCTTCATTTTCAGTTTCCACATTAGGAGGTCTGCATAAAATCTACTTGATTTAGGTTCTCTGGTCCCAAGGCAAGCTTTATCATTTTTGTAGTCAGTGTGCAACATGAGAGCAGGCAAAGAATAGGTTTCTTTCAACACGTTTCTGTTGGGATTTCCCAACAAAACCACTATTGTGGGGGTTGAGCATCTCACACTGGGCCTTATTCATAGGTAGAAACCAGTCTAGCTGTATTTATTTTGCCCTTTGTAGAAGTTTTTAAAGTACAACTTGTCATTTTTCTGTTGATTAATTTAAGGTTTCAGCTCATTCTACTCTGAGCTAATGAAAGGGCTTGGTGCTGGGACTCGTCTATGGGAACTCATGGACCGAAAGCCTGAATTTCCTCTCAATGGTAAACAGGACTACCTAAAATATTGCCTAAAATGCTAATTTGTTCTTAAGAAAAACTGTTTACCTTTTCATACGTGCAGTGCAGTGCCATACCTATTTTTGTGTTGTTTGTTTTTTCTTCTTTAGAAGGGCTTGTGTTAAAACCAGAGCAGTTGAAAGGAGAACTGGAGTTTCGTAATGTGTGTTTTGCTTACCCAACAAGGAAGGATTCCCCCATCTTCCAGGATCTAAGTCTTTCTGTGCCGGCAGGGTCAGTAATGGCAGTAGTGGGATCCAGTGGTTCAGGCAAATCCACACTGGTGTCACTATTGCTCCGACTCTATGATCCTGATTCAGGTGAGAACTGAAAGTAAGAACATAATGGAAATGCCCCAGATATAACAGCAGTGAGAATGTATAGATAAATGTGAGGTTTTGCCTTAAATGCAGGTGTGGTCAGTGTTGATGGCCGTGATATACGAGACTTGAATCCTTACTGGTTGAGGAATCACATCGGTACTGTAAGCCAGGTAAGAAATTCTACCAGCAAATAGAAAACCAGACAATCTGCATTTTACTCATTTCTGTGTGTGAATTCGTTTGTTGTAGGAGCCAGTTCTTTTCTCCTGCTCCATTGCTGAGAACATCGCTTATGGGGCGGCAGACCCTAGTCATGTCACAGTAGAGGACATCTACAGGGCAGCGCAGATAGCCAACGCTCATGACTTCATCCAGGAATTCCCTAAGGGCTATGATACAGTGGTAGGAGAGAAGGGGGTATTGCTGTCAGGTATGGAAAAATCTCTGATACTTTCATGTCTGTAACAGGACAAAATATTCTGTTTATAATTCACCTGATAATTTATGCATAACTACATTTATTTGTTGAACAGGCGGACAAAAACAAAGAGTCGCTATAGCACGAGCCCTGCTGAAGGTAATCTGTCCTCCATAGCATTTTACTGAATTTTAAATATTCGTTGTTTATCAAAGAAGTCTATTTTCTCATGCTTTTCACAGAATCCAAAGATACTGTTATTGGATGAAGCTACAAGGTGAGATGCTGTTTGTGTGCTTCTAAATTCACTTGTACTTCAAATTAATTACACAGAGGAATTAGCAGTTAAATTTGTTTAAACATTTTCAAACTGAAATAACTTTACAAATTTGAAATGGGTAATTCCCAACTGAAATCACTTTTTATATATAATATTAGCAACAAACATCTAATGAAAACAGTTTTTTAGTCTTATCTATATAATCTTTTAAAATAATTGAAAAATAACTGAAATCTCCTATTTTTAACTAAGTCTTCAATCTTTTTTATGTATTTATTTTATGTGTGTCTTATTACTTTAAAATATGTGTTTCTTCCAGTTATGCGTCAATTCTTTTACATTCACCTTTTCCATTTTTTTTATTTTTTTATTAATGACTCAGAAAAAAACTAAAAAACTTGGCATCATCCTTTCGGGGTCATCACATTATCTTGTTTTATTAATAGTACAGTAGTGTACAATCTTTACATGTCAGCCTTGTTATCATGATTTTAAGAAGAACCGATTTGTAATCAAACCTGTCAAAGTCTCAACCTCTGAACTTTTTTGATTCATTCATCCTGAGATGTGCAATGCTGTTTACGTGAACCTTTTTTTAAACACTAGCATTAACATTATTTTATCATTAAAACCTTCAAAAATAGCAACCATATTTTCAAACCACAAAATGCACTTGCTTCCAGAGAAATGTCAACCAATTATATGATAAGACTTGCCCTGGTCTCTGTTTCAGTGCTCTGGATGCAGAGAATGAGTTCCTGGTACAGGAGGCATTAGAGAGGTTAATGGATGGCCGTACTGTGTTGATCATCGCTCACCGTCTCTCCACCATCCAGAGCGCAGATGCTGTGGCCGTGCTGGACCAGCACCGCGTGATGGAGATCGGCAGCCATGCCATGCTCCTTGCCAACGACCAGGGGCTCTTTCGCAAGCTGATGGAGAAGCAGGCCTTCCTGCAGGCCGAGCAGAAACACGCTCTCTCCAAATAGGAGTCATTTACAGACATTAAAGGGAGCGCACACATTCAAACATGTTTAAAAACATTTAATATTTTTTTATTGTGCACTCCGAAATGACTAAGACTGAAATGTAGCTATTTATCATAAACTGCCAAGTAACTGGAAACCAGTTGTATACTGATCATTGTTAATCACAATGGCAGACAGTCACAACATACATGCTGTGGACCTAATTAAATACTCATCTGAGTTGCGAAAAACACTGCTTTTTAAATAGTTTTTATGCTTTCATAGCCCAAGAAAAACATTAAGCTTGAAAGGAATATGAAGGCGAAAGTTACTTGATGCTACTGCTACTATTACTTGTAGTAAATCATGTCAGTCCTTTATTACACATAGGGAACTGGTGATAATCAGTTTATTGAGTGTGTACCTAGAGCCTTAGTCATGAAACACAAGCAGAATTAATTTCTGTGTAAACTGCACATAAAACAGTTGTATTTGATTCACTGGGAATATTTACACAAGAATGATTTATGGAAACGTAAATTAATTTCATGTACACAAATCCGTTCTGCGTATGTTTTATAAAGAAGTACTTTGTGAGGGTGATTACAGACACGATGGTGCTTCTGTCCTTTCTTATCACCTTTGGTAATGACACAGATGTCAGTGAATCGTGCCTAGATCATAAACCGTAAAGCTTTTACTGGGATACTCCAACCCAGTTACAGTGCCATTGTTATTTGCCAATAATAATGGAAGATGACGTTTTAGAAGGATCACCAGTATGAACAATTGTAAAAGAAAAAAGATCGATAGATAGATAGATAGATAGATATGATTGTCTCAGTTGTATCTGAGAACAGACACTATAACAGAGATATTTTAATGTAACTTTTAATCAGTATATATTTATATATATATATATATATATATGAATCATTTGGATAAGAAGAAATCTATTCAGCAATTTAGAAGATTTTAATATTTACTGTGGTAACTTATTAGGTTTCGGGTTTGTGAAATGTATATGTTTGTCTGTTTGTTTATGTTCTATTGTTTTATCTGTACTCTTAATAAATTACATTGAAACACTGCTTTGTGTTTGAGCACATACGTTATTTTAGTTGCCAAAAGAGGGTGCTGTTGACAGTTCAAAATAAATTACTAGCTATTTTGGAAACCTAGATAGTGATGGCGATAGTTGATTAAACCAAAGAGGCGAAGGCTCAGAATTGGATCTACCTTGGCAAAGTACTGGAGTCTGTGTCAAATATTTATGGTCACTATATTGGTATGAACCACCTAAACCTAAATAAATAGTGAAATGGGTTGATTTAACAATTATGCCCTCATTGTGTCCCTTTCCTAACCTAAGAAACTAAATGATCAGCTCTGAAAAATCTGAAGCAGTGAGGTTGTAGCTCAGACTGTTGTTGTTTGCTGAAGCAGTAAGCTGCTTACCCTCAGCGACTGGCTACAGGCTTCATTGACTCACTCAGCTCAACATAAGCTCTAGGGCCAACTATGGCAGAATATCTGCGCAGAGACGGGCCTCTTCTGAATGAAGTATGCAGAGCAGCCACACACCTCCCTGCACTGGAGGAAGAAAAAAAAGAATCACTATCAGCATTTTTTGTCTTATCTATTTAAAAACCCGTAATACAAAATACATTTACTTGAGAAGCAAATAAGCATATAAAAACTGAAAAAGAAAAATGACAAAAAAAGCAAACACAGGAATAAAACACATACAAATCACGACAGATACATGAATTAATAAATTTCACAAATACACATTTATCACTTATCCACTAAAGGGAATAAAAGAAATGTTACGTAAGCTTTAACACCATCCAATTCATTTGCTTGTAAAACTGGCTGCAGATGATTTGTGAACAGATGGTCCAAATGTTCCCGATGTCTAAAATAGGAAATGTCCACAAAAGATCAGACTACCCACAATTCACTTATATTGTCTTCGTTTACAATTATTGATCACCATATGACAATAATGCGATAAAATATGGGCTGTGCACAAATCTGTAAACGTGCCGTTTTACGGTGACAGAAAGCACCATGTGGGAAAAGGCTAGTAGCAACACCGGTTCCGCCCCCACACCATACACAGCCCACGCCGGGTCAGGAATGATGACTATCAAACCATAAAAGGACAGTCATGCTCACTAGGAACCTGGAGACACTGGGAGACACACCGCTTCACTAGGAAGTCACCCCTCGCTTACCCTGCTAGAGCCTAATATGGATGAAGGATGGGAAAAAACACCTACTGAACTTACAGATATGCTTAACAGTGCGCATGGGGACAAACACGAAGAGTATATAAGGTTTTCATGCCTCAGTCAGCCGTGACTGGATCCATCAGCGGCTGTGTTCTGCACTGAGCTTCATCACAGAAAGGTAAGAGCTATGCAGCACTAGTTTACTTAGGCGGACTAGCGGAGAAACTTTTAGTCAGTGTAAGGCAACTAACCTATGTTTTAATACAACAGGATACAAGATGTAAATAATGCATTTGCAATATGCATTAAGATGACCTAACAACGCTTTAATGAATTAATTCACTTATTCGTTATGTTTTGTATACTTTGATATAGTTTTTATAAGCTGCTTAATGTGACAGCACTCAAGAACCATATTTAACACAACATATAAACTGTTGTCACATTTCTAAAAAGATGTATGGATTTATGACAAAATGTTAGCTTAAATATTACTTTCTCACCACGTTAACTTGCTCAGTGCAATATTCAGCTTTATCTTTGTTGTACATTATAAAAAATGTCATTTTAATTTCTGGCTTTAATGATAAAAAACTAGGTGCAGTCATTATTGTAACTTTTAAACATTCTGAATTAAGTTAAAAACTGACTCATAAATGAGTGCATTGCTGTAGAAATGCTTACTTTAATTGATCCTTTTGCATAAAGCTGCATCCAATTATGATGTATGATTCATGTGGAAGCATAAGATTTCTAGACATAAAGCATGGTGGTCAACCCCTAAACTCATTTTAGATCGTACTAAAATGTGTGAATGAGATTCATATAATTAGCCACCAGTTTTAGACAGTGTGCTGATATGTTCATCATTAGAATTCATCAAGATGTGTGACGACGATGAGACTACCGCCCTTGTGTGCGATAACGGTTCAGGCCTGGTGAAGGCTGGCTTTGCCGGTGATGACGCACCCAGAGCTGTCTTCCCCTCCATTGTTGGTCGCCCCCGTCACCAGGTTTGTTCAGCTGCATTTTGCCCTTCGTAAAGATCATTCACATGGGTAATCTTAAGCTATTGCAACATTTAAATACTGTGTTGTTGTAAATACTCATTTTCTTTTTCCAGGGTGTCATGGTGGGTATGGGACAGAAGGACTCATACGTAGGAGATGAAGCTCAGAGCAAGAGGGGTATCCTGACTTTGAAGTACCCCATCGAACACGGCATCATTACCAACTGGGACGATATGGAGAAGATCTGGCACCACACCTTCTATAACGAGCTCCGCGTCGCCCCTGAGGAGCACCCAACTCTGCTGACTGAGGCCCCTCTTAACCCCAAGGCTAACCGTGAGAAGATGACCCAGATCATGTTTGAGACCTTCAATGTCCCAGCCATGTATGTGGCCATTCAGGCTGTGCTGTCCTTGTACGCTTCTGGCCGTACCACTGGTGAGACAATTATTTTGGCTTTAAATACTCCCATCAATCATGTACGCTCAAGATTTTAAATTACAAATAATTTCCTTGTATATAATAAAGATAATAATAAAAATACCTGCATTTAAGGTATTGTGCTGGACTCCGGTGATGGTGTGTCCCACAATGTCCCCATTTATGAGGGTTATGCTCTACCTCATGCTATCATGCGTCTGGATCTGGCCGGTCGCGATCTGACTGACTACCTCATGAAGATCCTGACTGAGCGCGGTTATTCTTTTGTCACAACTGGTAAGAAATTGCAATTTAATTTCTGCCTTGTTTTCTTCTATCACAACAAACAGATTTTTTTAGATGTGTATTTCAACTAATATTTGTTGAATTTGTTTTTAGACTTTTATTTGAAGGAAATTGTTTTATTCATCAAGGATATATTAAATGAAGTGAAAGTAAAGTAAAATTGATTGAGTGATTATAAAGATATCTGAAATGTTACAAAAGATTTTTATTTCCAATAAAGATTGTTCTTTTGACTTTTTAATTTCTATCATACTGGATAACTGCATGCTAACTTAATAGTACTCTAAAAATTTAATTTTTAGCAAATCACCAAATCTATATTATTTATTTATTACAACTGCTCAAAAAAATAAAGGGAACACTTAAACAACACAATGTAACTCCAAGTCAATCACACTTCTGTGAAATCAAATTGCCCACTTAGGAAGCAACACTAATTGACAAGCAATTTCACATGCTGTTGTGCAAACGGAGTAGACAACAGGTGGAAATTATAGCAAGACACCCCCAATAAAGGAGTGGTTCTGCAGGTGGTGACCACAGACCACTTCTCAGTTCCTATGCTTTCTGGCTGATGTTTTGGGCACTTTTGAATGCTGGCGGTCACTCTATTTGTAGCATGAGTCTACAACCCACACAAGTGGCTCAGGTAGTGCAGCTCACCCAGGATGGCACATCAAAGCATGCTGTGGCAAGAAGGTTTGCTGTGTCTGTCAGCGTAGTGTCCAGAGCATGGGGGCGCTACCAGGAGACAGGCCAGTATATCAGGAGATGTGAAGGAGGCCGTAAGAGGGCAACAGCCCAGCATGAAGACTGCTAACTCCACCTTTGTGCTAGGAGAACAGGAGGAGCACTGCCAGAGCCCTGCAAATTGACCTCCAGCAGGCCTCAAATGTGCATGTGTCTGCTCAAATGGTCTGAAACACACTCCATGAAGTTGGTATGAGGGCCCCACGTCCACAGGTGGGGGTTGTGCTTACAGCCCAACACCATACTGGATGTTTGGCATTTGCCAGAGAACACCAAGATTGGCAAATTCGCCACTGGTGCCCTGTGCTTTTCACAGATGAAAGCAGGTTCAAGCAGATGTGACAGAGTCTGGAGACGCCGTTCTGCTGCCTGCAACATCCTCCAGCATGACCAGTGGGTCAGTAATGGTGTGGGGTGGCATTTCTTTGGAGGGCCGCACAGCTCGATGTGCTCGCCAGAGGTAGCCTGACTGCCATTAGGTACCGAGATGAGATCCTTAGACCCCTTGTGAGACCATATGTTGGTGCAGTTGGCCTTGGGTTCTTCCTAATGCAAGACAATGCTAGACCTCATGTGGCTGGAGTGTGTCAGCAGTTCCTGCAAGACAAAGGCATTGATGCTATGGACTGGCCCGCCCATTCCCCAGACCTGAATCCAATTGAGCACATTTGGGAAATCATGTCTCGCTCCATCCGTTGCACCACAGACTGTCCAGGAGTTGGCGGATGCTTTAGTCCAGGTCTGGGAGGAGATCCCTCAGGAGACCATCTGACACCTCATCAGGAGCAGGCGTTGTAGGGAGGTCATACAGGCACGTGGAGGCCACACACACTAATGAGCCTCATTTTGACTAGTTTTAAGTACATTACATCAAAGTTGAATCAGCCTGTAGTGTGTTTCCACTTCAATTTTGAGTGTGACTCTAAATCCAGACATCCATGGGTTCATAAATTTGATTTCCATTGATAATCATTGTGTGATTTTTTTTTTTTTTGTCAGCACATTTAACTATGTAAAGAACTTAATAAGAATATTTATTTATCATTCAGATCTAGGATGTGTTATTTTAGTGTTTCCTTTATTTTTTGAGCAGTGTATTTTAAATAATGGTTTTATCCCCAAATACACTTAATTTAAAACATTTTATTTTTAAAATAATACACTGTAGAATTTTAATATAAACCTATTATACATTACCATCAATAATATAACATTTTCATGATATTATCACATGCTTGTTTGTATTGGTCTTTATTATGGTTCATCTATTTGTTATTTTGTCGTTTTGTTGTTAGTATGTTAGAAACTACTGACTTTATTAAATTTTGTTTATAGCTGAGCGTGAGATTGTCCGTGACATCAAGGAGAAGCTGTGCTATGTGGCTTTGGACTTTGAGAATGAGATGGCCACTGCTGCCTCTTCCTCTTCCCTGGAGAAGAGCTACGAGTTGCCCGACGGCCAGGTCATCACCATTGGTAACGAGCGTTTCCGTTGCCCAGAGACCCTCTTCCAGCCTTCTTTCATTGGTGCGTAAATAAAAACACCCTTCAAGAATGCTGAATTTTCCATACAGCTTTATTTTTATTAATAAGGTGTTTCTAAACAGGTATGGAGTCTGCTGGAATCCATGAGACCGCCTACAACAGCATCATGAAGTGTGACATTGACATCAGGAAGGACCTGTATGCCAACAATGTCTTGTCAGGTGGTACCACCATGTACCCAGGTATTGCTGACCGTATGCAGAAGGAGATCACTGCTCTGGCCCCCAGCACCATGAAGATCAAGGTAATGCATCTGTGGTTATCGTTAACATGGTCTTGTTCCCCACAATGCATGACTAACCTGTTCCTGTGTCTCTTTATTCTGACAGATCATTGCCCCACCTGAGCGTAAATACTCTGTATGGATCGGTGGCTCCATCCTGGCTTCCCTGTCCACCTTCCAGCAGATGTGGATCACCAAGCAGGAATACGACGAGGCAGGCCCCAGCATTGTCCACCGCAAGTGCTTCTAAGTCCATCATCTACACCTATTTGCTGTGGAATACGCAATAATGGAGAATACATTCATCGTTATGGGACAGCTTTGGTACAGATTTATTTTGTACCCATTTATTACTCGATGAACATACCTTGGATTACCATGCAGGAACACGAAGAGGCAGGCCCCAGCATTGTCCAAACAGACACAATCAAGATCCAGAATACCATTACACAGTTATCTATCACTGTAATCTGTACATAAATAGTCATTAATTTATTAAAGTCCATTATTTGGTATTTGGTTTTTGAACTGTGTTTGTGTTAATCAATTTTATGACTTGAAATGGCAGACTTGAGAATAGTGATCGAGATCTTAGTGAAGTTTGCTTAAGTGTACAAGTTTTCAAAAATCAATCATCAAATGGTCACCCAAGTTGGTGAGTGTGATTTCACCAGGTACAAGATGGTCCTCTGTCTGACCTCACTGTAATGGACTTCATTTGCTTCCAGGGTGGGATCTTCACCAACTAAATGGAATAAATAATTAAACTATAATAATCAATCATTTGTTAAAGAAAAATCAGTCAGAGGTGACACTATGAGGTGGTTTTAAATAAATAACTTTTAGATTCGTAAAAAGGGTTTTGGTCAGGTCTTGTTTAGCCATGCGAGTAGGTGATAAGCAGTGTTGCGGTCTAACTAGTTACATGTAAAACAATTACATATTAATTACAGAATAAATGTAAATTCTAAATTGCATAAACTGCTCTTAAATAAAAAACACTAATGTTTCAGGAGTTAAGGACACGTTCTTATTCTATAGCCTGTTTTATTTCCTATTTGTCTTTATGTGTCTTCACTGATTTTTTCCCAAGGCATCGTTAGATGTGTTTCCTGACAGTAATAGATTTCAAGCACAGCATCATAACTATTAAACTACATCTTAATCTGTATTAACCTCAGAATGGTAAGAAAAAAAGTAAGATTTTGAGGAGGGTGCGCTTTAAAATTTAATTATTATAATCTTAATTCAAGCAAGGAAGCATTTTGAACGTCTGACAGTAATCAGTGTTGAATACTACTGTAACCCTGCCTGAGCAACATTGAAATAAACCCACCATCAGCACCATAGATAGATAGATAGACCTCTCCTTTGGGGATGGCAACACCTGTGGATGTTTTCTCGTGATTTCCAGCGCCTCCACCACAGGGCGGAGCTACAACCGTGTTTTATAAAGCAAGCTTGACGTCTGCAGACAAGCGCCATCTGTTTACCTTCTCATTCCTGCTTAAATTACTACGGTAAGTAAATATATCAACAAAAAGGTGTTTTATGTGCGAATCAACATCCGATTTGCCTCCGCTCGTTGCTGTCACATGACCATTCGCTTTCGATACTAGACGACGCTGGAATGCAGCGTTGATGTCTTTGTAAACTAACGTTACTATATCCCGCGCTGTTTGATTTTCTTCGGGTAACGTTAGTCCTTGTTTTTAACGGTGACTACTTACAGTATAAAGCCATTTCAATATCTGTGCAGGAGATTGTCGGTGGCAACACTTTGTACATGATAGGTATAACAATTTACTGATGTCTTTTTCTTATTCGTGTGTTTTAGATTAGTAAACTCTATTAATGAAGTCCGCATTTACGTTTACTATCGCCTTACAAACCCCTAATATGCAAATGTATTATGAGGCTCAGAGATGACGCCATAGTTTAAGTAGGCGTGTATGTGAAGGGGGCGTGTCGAAGGAGCGCCTTTCACAGCTGGCCAGCGATTGGCTTTCACTTGCCTATTAGAATTTGGTTGCCATAGTGATTTGGTTTAAATGTCTGGCGCGATAGGTGGGCGGGTTCGGAATAGACTCGCTGTAATGTCCACTTTCTCTGTTTTTTCTGCAGTTTAACGATAGTTAGATGAATATGGTGACGAAGCGAATTAGGTCTGAATACATGAAGAAATTTAAGGATCCGAAATGGGACACTTATGGAAAATGTTATGAGGATTTGCTGAAGTACAGACTATCAAGACGGCTGCTGGAGCAGGCACACAAGCCCTGGTTTTGGGGAGAATGGGGGAGCGAGACGGGCTCCAGTGGTAAATCTACTCCTCTAAGTCGGAATAAAGTTGAACCTGAGAGGCTCCGTGATGAGAAACCAGAACGATCTTCATGTGTGACACCAGAACCTGCAGCTGAACCAGAACCACAGGCAGAAGACACTGCAGACACCAGTACGTTACGTCCTGAACTGCATTAATCGTCTGTTGTTTATCTTTTATGTAACTTGTATATTTTATAAAACCGGTTGATTACTAGTGATGTTACTGGGAACTAAATAGTAAGCTAGCAAACTAGTTAATTTAAATACATTTAAATAATCATCTAAAATACAAGAATTAGAACAAAACACAAAGTTTGAAAACCTGAATGAAAATTACCTCAGGAAAGTTAAAAAAATAAGTAAATAAAAGAAATATATATTAAAAATAATCAAATTGACAGAAGCACAGCTAAAATTTGAACTAAAATAAAACTTAATATTAAATGAATAGTTTTTTGCAATATTTATATTTACTTGAACTGACATATTTATGTGAATTTCTATTCTTTATTAAACATCTATATTTATGGTAGTAACAATAATAATATGATTTATATCTGATCACTTTACATTATTAAAATATGGGTAACACTGTACAACTAACATGAACAAACAATTAACAATGCATTTATTACAGTATTCATTCATTCTTTGTTAACATTAGTTCATTAAAATACATTCACTGTTAGTTCATGTTAGCTCACAGTGCATTACATAATGTTCACAAACACAACTTGTAATTTTAATAATGCACTAGTAAATGCTAAAATTAGCATTAGGTAAGATTTTATTATAATGACCCTTGTTGTAAAGTGTTACCAAAATATGAAAACCGGCACAGTTTAGCATAGATTTTGTTCAAACAATGGCAAAGCATAAAGACGCAATAAATTGTGATACTTAATATACATAAAAATGTATTCTTGTTTTTTTTATCAACAGAGCTTGTTACCAGAGTAGCTGAGCAAAATCATCAAGAGGGGAAGGAAGAGAGAGCCGGAGAAAGCTCTCCGGCTCTCATCCCAGAAACTGACACGCATATCCTGAACTCACTAAAGAGCAAGCGCCGCTCCTCACACAATTATACAAGATCAAAGATCAAGCCTCATGCCACCAAAGACCCAGAAAAAGAGAACCGTCACCCTTTTGCCCTGTATGGTGCAGGAGAGAGGCAGACAGATATGGCTTACAAGAAAACCCATAATGTGGGTCCTGCTTCATCAACTGCAGAGGTGAGGATTCTTTCAGGAAGCACACCGTATCATAAGAGAGCACTGAGCAGTAAGACAACTACTGGGGAAAATAGTAATATAATAAAAAACTATAACAGTTTGGTTTACATAAATAGGGCATGTACACAGAGATGAAGAAAATATTTGCTTGGTTTTTATCATTCAGACTTTAAAAGGATAGTTCACCCAAAATTCTGTCATTAAATTACATTTATTTTAAAGGAACATCTTTGAAAGTCAATATGGAACAATCTTGTTTTGTAAGTAAATGGTTTTAAGTTTTGGGAGATATATTCCTTTAAAGCTCTAAATTTGGCAATAATTGCTCCCCATCATGTCGTCCAAACCAATAAGACCTCTATTCATCTTTTAGATCAGGGGTAGGCAACGTCGGTCCTGGAGTGCCAATGTCCTGCAGAGTTTAGCTCCAACCCTAAACAAACACACCTGAACAAGCTAATCAAGGTCTTCAAGGCTACAGGCAGGTGAGGTTTTTTTCCGGGTTGGAGGTAAACTCTGCAGGACACTGGCATTCCAGGACCGACGTTGCCTACCCCTGTTTTAGACATTTCAGATGAAATCCCTAAGACAGCAATGTAATGGAACTCTAATGAATGCCTGTCAAAGACTGACACAGAAGATAAGAAATTGTTGAATTATTCTCCTAACAATTAAACCACTCATTAACTATTTTAACAATGTCCTTACTACATTTCTGGGCTTTGGTAGCTGTGTTGCTGTCTATGCGGGGTCAGAAAGCTCTTACAAAATAATATCTTAATTTGTGTTCTGAAGACACAAATTAGTTTTCACGTTTTCATCAACTAGCCCTTGAAAGGGATATTTCACCCCAAAATTTGATGTTTTGCTTGCCCCCAGAGCATCCAAGATCTAGGTGAATTTTTCTTCAGTAGAACACCGTTGCAGTCTGTCAGGCATATAATGCAAGTCAACGGGCACAATCTTTGAGAGAAAAAAAAAAGTGTCTGACTCTTTCACAACACCTGGTACATGGCTGGTACATAGATATACATAAATGCTAACAAGGCTTTGATGCCCTTGGGGTAAGCAGTTAAACATCACAGTTTAATTTTTGGGTGAACTATCCCTTTAAGTACTTATTTGCTTATCGTTGTATATGCATGCTTCATGCAGTGTTTCTTCTGTCTAGATCCATGAGTCAGCGTTGCGAGCAAAAACCAGACGGGAGGTGGAAAAACAGATGAAGAGAATTGACAAACAAAGAGCCAGATCTGCTGACTTCGAAAAGAGCAGAAATAAGATTGTCCCTGATTTCAACCCCTGGATGACGGAGTACATGCGATGCTTTTCAGCTCGTTCTCGGTAGTACTGTTTTCTTTTGATAGTCACTGACTATCTTAACCTCTCAGGCTAAACAAGCCAAAACGCTTCACATGATGACTGGTGCATCCGTTCAGCTCACTTCTCGTCTTCCAGAATGGGCCACAATGAATCAAACAGATTATAACTCAAGGTTTTTAGGGGGTTTATTTACACCATGGGTATGTTGCATTTGCTGGTACATATCAAACATGAAAACACAATCCGTTAATGCTGCAGGGCAAGTTGTCAAACAATCACATGCCTTGTTGCATGATTTATAGGCCATGAGATTTCCCACTGTCTCAGTTACTTCAGTGTTCAGTAACTGTCAGACAATTATAGACACATAATGTGATGTATTGTAATGTTGTAATCTACATTGTGTTAATAGTTAGGCTTAATATACAGAAATCTGTAAAGAAATGATTTGCGCCGACATGGATTTGTAGATTAATTAATCAACACTTAATCTCAGATTGGCAGTTACATTATGATCTGCTTTCTTTAAAATGAGATGTATTATATTTTACTTGTATATTCACACTAATGATGCATTCCATGTGGTAATGTATCAGAACAGTAATGTAAAAAGTCACTGTTGTCTGAAGCATGAAACTCGCTGCAAAATGACAAATCATTTTTGATTGAATCATACACAGCGAAAGCAATTGCAGCTGTTCATCATCAAGCATTACGTTTGGTTCATCAGTGTGATGTTATTTGGTTTGAAGTAGCACTCAGGTATTTCTTGTTGTATTTTATGTAATTGCTTACTGAGAAATGATGATATTGGGATATTTGTACACTATTTATATAAGGGTATTGAACCAATTTGGACTATTTTTAGTTCAGCATCTCTGAACAATTGTGCAGGTATTTTTTCCCACATATCTTCTTAGTGATTTATGGCATGTACTGTGTGAATACTGTTGGTTTTAGCATAAGAATAATGAAGCCATAATGTATACGAGATACATTAATATTTTAATGTGTCTCGTAATGTAGTTTTGAAGGGTATTAATATGTAAGTTTAGATTTTTTTAACACTTTCTTTGAGCACACAGTCTGATAGTAATTGTTTCAGTTTTAAAAGTTTTAACGTTGCTGTTAATTGTATGTTAAAGAAAAATTAAACAATGTTTTTAATAACTGTATTGTGGCTAAAAAAAGTAGTTTTATTTTGTAGGTAAGCATAGTTTGTTCACAGGTTTGCTGCAGTAAAATATGAAATTCTGTTCTCATTAATTCACAACTTACTGCAGCATGCTTTTCCCAAATATCAGGACCTCATCCATGTCTCAGATCCATGCAGCAATTTAAATGTCTGGCAATACTCCCTTATTCACTCTTAACAGAGTTTTATGAATTGTTCTTTAACTTTTGCATGTTGCATGAAGAATGTAGTTTTCACTTTCAAATTACACTGATTTTGCGAACACTGATTTTACATTCAGCAGTTTAATTGTACATTTGATTAGGTCGGTCTGAATCAGACTTTACGTATTTACATCAGTGCTACAAATTTATACAGATTTTTTTGGTATTTATTTTATTTAGATCAATGTAAAGTGTAGACACAAGATTAATGAAAAATTAATAACCAACTACCATTTAGTGCATTATTAAACATGACTATTGGCAATCTGTCCTGTTTTTACAAACATAAAAGCTTGATATAAAGACATAATGACAAGCATTTTAAAGCGAGGTCCACAATGATTTATCAATCATTTTCAGTGAAAGCTTATTTGAGATATGTCTGTTTAAAATGTATAAGAAGAACAGGGCACAAGTAGAGAAAAATAATAAAATACAATTTCTCAAAACAAAACTAAAAAATCAGTTTCATTTCAACAGACACCTAAGAATGGGACCGCAGAACAAAAATGCTTCACAATAAATATAGAGCATGTAACACTGTTTTCGAAGCTGTTCATACTGACATTGTATTACAGTGTGATATGAAGGCAAGTGTGTGCTGGCCCTTAAATTTTTCATTTTGATTGTAAATTATAATACAAAAACAAAGCCTTCTTGACATAAATGTCAAAAACCACTTTTATGAAATGCTCTAATATCCTTTTCTAAAACATACTAACCCAAAAATACAACAGACATGAGAAGGTATAATAAAAGCAAATAACGTGCTAGCAAGATAATGGACGATAAACTCCATTGATAAGATTTACAGGCGCGTGCCACAGAGCAGCGATGCGGTATGCCTAAGCTATATATATGCTTTATATAGTCATTTATGAATATGTTGTAGTACTGCAACCATGAAACATGCTCCACGGTGATAATAGAAACTCTTCTCTACACAACATCTACATATGGAAGAGGGAAAGACGGGGCAGGGGCTCAGTGCAGTATTCTCGGGGGCAAGGGCGAGGTCTTTCAGCTACCCTCAGGGTTTTGGGTACCACAGATGTCTTGGCTTGGCCCCGAGAGGGACAGTAAACATTTTTCTGGAGCACAGGGGGTCCCTCGGCATGTCGGAACAGAAGTAAAAGTAAGGTGAGGGAAACAGTCACTCCACCACGATGAGCCATACGTCAAACTCCCCACTAATGTCGTCCTCCTCGTGTTCACAAAACCTGCCTTGGCCAAAGGAACACAGAACAGGGCAGGTAATTATATAGATGGTCTTTCCCGAGGCCTATCTTCTTGTCTGTAAACTGAAGGAGCAGCTTCAAGACACCTTGAATCTCTATTTCTAGCTCGCATTCCAAATAAGGCCCCTCAGAAACCTTGGAAAGCATTTGGGAGGTTCTGGAGTTAAATATATCTATTCCCCTGACACTGTGTCTCATGTGGCATTTGACTGATAAGAGGGTGAAGGGGTTTGAAGGACGTGTTTGTCCTCATGAGGGGGTGGAAGAAGGTGAAACATTTGGCCATTTGCATGTGTCCTGGTGCTGCGTCACTTGTATGCAAGCCATGCAGAAGCAAACTTGAGCAGCATTTGGTGGGTGTCGGTGACAAAAATAGCACCTCTTCTTGAAGAGATGTCCTCCCAGCTAGGGCATGCCAAATACAGCAGAGATGCTGTGGGGCGACTATCAACATCCTTTTACAGACAATTTATGAAAACACTTTGACTTAAGCTAAAATTATGTGTCATGTAGTACTTAGTATCACTTAACAATCCAGTTCATTACCATTACATAATAGATTTGGATACAACACTTTTTAAAGCATTCGTTAATCTAGGTACATTCATGAATGGATATATTTTATATATTATACTTTAAAGTTTTGGGGTTAATAAGATTTCATATTTTTGAAATATACTCGAAATTACTCACCAATAATGCATTGTAATACATTTTAAAATTTTTAATTTTCAGTGTTGAAGTTTTAAAATTTCACTGTTCAGTATCACATGATCCTTCAAAATGTATTCTAATATGTCGATTTGATGCTCAAGGAACATTTCTTATAATTACTTGTAATTACATAAACATCTGAATGGTAATTTAACGTAGAAATTTAAATTAATCAAGATTAGTAAATGCTGTAAAAGTACTGCATTTGTTAACATAAAGAACTTAATTATAAAACGTTACCACAATTTTTATAACTAAAAGGGAAACCAATAATGTCCTTTTGCAGAGGAAAAGGGTAAACTAATAGTGAGCAGAAATTAATGCAAAATTGAGAACTCATCATTTAAGAAACACTGTCATATTCAATTCTATTTTATAAATTACCACATAAATACTGTATTCTGCCCATATTTTCAGAGCCATTGTTTTTATATCACTTAAGATTCTTGCATTGTTAGTATTTAAGTGAAAGATGCAACCATTTAGAAAAGGGAAATGAAATTCCAGCTAAAGACTATAAAAGTTTCATATTCATTTCATGTTCAACTACTGAAAAAACAAGGACACTGAACCGAAAAAAAAAACCCTACCATGCTGAACAAGACACTTAAATCTAATATGCAGGGAATGATGTTGTGAGAAATGTGAACAACTGTATCTGATTAAATCTGAATGCAGCACAGCTATTTTTAGTTGATGTTTCTGTTGTGAGTGGTACAGAGCCAGTGGAGGAAGAAAAGCACTCTGCCACCCTAATGCATTCAAAATGTCATGCTCATATCGGAGCTGCTTAGATAATCAAGGTCACAATATTAGCAACAAATAACAAACAGAAATAAACATACTGTACTGTAAATGATTGTACATCACAATGTTTAAAAAGTACTGAAACCTCTCAGAACGGCTTTAAAAGATTTGAAAAGCAAGCAGAGAGGGGAAGTGAACCCTCTGGAGCTTCACCTGGTTGGTCAGCTGTCTGGGATCTGTGTTAACAGCCACACTCCTGCACGCTCTCTGCTTGAGCCCGTCTGGGAGAGCGCAGCTGCCGCAATGCTGCATCTCCGTACTGGATCCCTGAACCCATCCGCTCGGGGTCCAGCTCGCCTACACAAACAAACGACAAGCACAGCAGCGTGATTCAAATGTTTTTGTAAGCTTATAAGTAACAGCAAAAAGAGCTGGTATTTTTTATACCTGACTCTATTTTGTTTAGGATTTTCCGAGCACACTGGACAAAAGCTTCCTCCACATTCTCCCCTGTTAAAGCACTGGTCTCCAAAAACATGAGCTCTGAAAAGATATAAACAATTATGTCTGTTTAATAAATCATGTGAATGAAAAAAAAAAGATTGATAATATACCGCAAAATAATCTGTAGTAGTATTTTTGTTTATTATATATTATTATAGTATTTATTATTTTTAAGTGTGGATTTTAATGTCATATTTTCATTTATATTTTTGCTTATCAGTTAATTTATATTTGCCTACAGTCATTTTAGTACTTCTACATAGGGTATTTTATTTCATTTAGTGGCCATTGTGACATTGTTTAATTGGTGCATTTTATATTAATTTAAATGAACGCAAACCATTTTGAATAATTTCTGTTTACAATAACACCACAGATCTGTGAGCACACGGTATATCCACACTGGTAATGCACCAATAACTAATAGGTGTTTAGCCTCTGAAAAAGTCCTTGTGATCTTAATACAGCCTCTTCAGGTTTTTGCTTGCGTACTATACTGCAGTGGCCTCTAGTGGTAAAGTCACGATATGAAAGCAGACACAGATAAATAATCATAATGATTAATGACTTAATGTACATCAATACTTAATACTTAATCAATACTTAATTAAGTATTGATGTACTTAATCATAATGACTTAATTGATGTACTGTAGTAATTTATTACTTCGTTCAAACAATTCGATGTCACTACAATATTCTACAATTGTTGGCAGCTGGGAACTGTTTGTCTGACATACGCACCATTCTCTTGAGCAAAGCGTGAGGCCTCCAGAAAGGTGACTTCACGGTCAGCATCCAGATCTTTCTTATTTCCACACAGTATAATCACTATGTTCTGGCTGGCCAGCATCCGGGCATCTGTCAGCCAGTTGGTCAGAGCGTTGTATGTTTCCCGACTAACATCCAGGGACAGAAAGCGTGAGAAATCAACACACTTAAGGATCTATAAAGCATATCATAGTATAGCTCCACGTAAGCATCCAGCAACATACAAATATCTGCATCTATAAAAAAAAAACATTATATTTTGCACTGGATATACAAGTGTGACTTTACCTAGTGATGTCATACACGAGAAGAGCCCCTGCTGCCCCTCTGTAATAACTGCGTGTAACAGACCTGATGAGAACAAACAATGAACCCCTGTAACATCTGTAAAAGCTTGTATATGAGATAATCATATTATGACTTCTGAAGGCTCCTGTGACACTGAATATTGAGCATAAATTATATATTCAAATATATTCAATTAGTGAACAGTTATTGTAAATTGCAATATTATTTCACCACATTGCCACTGTCACTGTGTTTTAAATCAAAAGGATTCAGCCTTGATGAGCATAAAGAGGCTTTTTTTCAAATATACAGAGGATCTTTAAAATATCTTACTCCAAACTTTGGAACAGTGTATACTTCATTTTGAGAAAATATTGTAAAATAAACGCTTGATTAAAGGCTGAATTGCACGTTTATCTTCAAACTGAAGAATCAGTGAGGATAGGGAGATTTGTTATCCTTCTGGAAATGAAAATTAAAATTTTTAAACTGAAAGTACTAGAATGCAAATGTAAATGCAAATGTTTAAACAAATACGTGCTAAAACATTGACGTCCAAATGACGTTACTGACATTAAATAGTACTCTGGATAGTATATTGAGATTATATCAGCAATCAATCACCCTGCTGTCTAGATAACGTCACTAGACACTGCAAAATCAATAACAATTGACTGCTAGTCTAATCATATCTGCTCGCAGTAGCAGGAGTGTATGGCTCAGACCTCCTTACACATTAGCCAGACAGACATGTTTCTTTTGCTGAATTTCTGGTCTAAAATATAAGCCACATTACTCTGAAATAAACATGCAAGACAATACTAATGCACACTAAACAGAACAGTGCCAAAAGCTGTGCTGCATGAAAGGTGCTGTTCAAAGACTAATTACATAATACTTAGCTTTAAGCTATCTTGTGATATTATTATTATTTTTTTATTAATTATGTAACGGTGATGAAAAACTGTTGCGACTTGTTCAATGAAATAAATAGAACCACTGGAGTGAAAGCACCGCCAGCATTCAAAAGTGCCCAAAACATCAGCCAGAAAGCATAGGAACTGAGAAGTGGTCTGTGGTCACCACCTGCAGAACCACTCCTTTATTGGGGGTGTGTTGCTAACTGCCTATAATTTCCACCTGTTGTCTACTCCGTTTGCACAGCAGCATGTGAAATTGATTGTCAATCAGTGTTGCTTCCTAAGTGGGCAGTTTGATTTCACAGAAGTGACTTGGAGTTACATGTGTTGTTTAAGTGTTCCCTTTATTTTTTTGAGCAGTGTGTGTGTATATATATATATATATAAATATATATATATATATATATATATACAAACATAAAATTAGACATAATTCAAAATAATAATATGGAATTTACTACATAAATTATTAATATTAATAAATCATTCTTTTTTTAAATAGTGCTGTTAAACAATCGCTATTCATTCTAAAGTTTTAGTTTACATAATATACATGTGTGTACTGTGTATATGTATGATGAATAAATATATAAATACACTAATGCATGTATATATTTAAGAAAAAAAAAAATATTTTAAATATATTTTTATATGTAATATAAATTATATGAATATAAATATATACATGTAAATATCTAAATATTTTCTAATTGTATTCTGAATGTGTGCATTTATATACTTAATGTACTTCAGCATATTTTCATTTTAAATGCGCTGAGACTATTTTGGCTCTAAGGAAGCTGCTGGCAAATGTTCAGTGCAAATTAAGTGTATGTAGATAGCGCTGACAAATGAATCTGTGCATGGTACTATAAACTCCTACATTCAATCTGGACTTGAATCACTCCCTCCCCAAATGCTCCAGAACGTGGAAATGATCATCATACGTCAAAAATCTCACAGTGAGACAGGTCTGATCTAAGAGGGATATATTTTAGTAATATGACACAGCCATATGAACTCACCTGAAACGCTCCTGTCCTGCTGTATCCCAGATCTGGAGCTTGACAAACTTATTGACCACACTGATTATCTTCGAGCCAAATTCCACCCCGATAGTGTGATTGGAGTCATCTTTGACTGGAAGAACAAGGGAAAGAGAACAGAACAATGACCAGCGAGTGTGTGATATTTCATACATTTGTTTCTGAATGTTTTAATGATCAGATAACAAAAACTGACATACATCTTTTTTCTATAAACTGATGAAGAAGACAAGATTTTCCGGTCCCTGCATTCCCGATCACAAGAAACTTAAACAGGAAATCTATAAGGGGAGGAAAACAAAAACAATAAAGATGTTTTGTCTACAACTGCACAGAATTTTCATAAAAAATAGGATAGCATTGGAATGTTACAATATCAAAACATTAATCCGACTACAGGCTATTGACACTGGTCATAATAAAAAGCAGGCATTAAAGAGATTTTCATCAAGTTATATCCAAATAAATAACGGTCTTTCTATATTAAGTGCTATTGTAAGTACTTTTAATGAACACTTATATGAATGGCGTCGACAGATGAAACATATGGCAGACAGATAGCTGCTGCCTAGCTGGCACTGAACAGAGCTTGTAAGCAAATACTGTGATGAATGAGCTCAGGACACCTGCTAAAATTCATGCTACGCTGACGATAGGAAGTGTGGCAGGACAAAAGGAAAATTAGTCACCCTACCGTATGTCTCTGACATGACTGGCGCTGAGTTTCTAGCCTGTTTATACTGTGTTTTTCTCTTTCAAGGCAATCAACAAGGATATCAAATAAAGGGAAATCCCTCAGAGGGTTTCGCGCATCCTAGTCGGAAGTTTGTGGAGCAGCTACTTCCTGTTGAGATTTTCAAAATAAAGGTCAATAATTCTTTGCAAAATATTGCATTTTAGAAAACGTTTTTTCTATTTTAATTCTAAAATAAAACAAAATAAATAAAAAATAAAACAAAATGAAATAAAAAGTTTAAGTATGTATTTTATTCCTGGTCGTGGGTGTTTCTATCTATTTATTTATTATTGATGTTTTGGTATATTTGACAGAAATGTATGTGAATCTAAATGTTAACAATGTGTGTTTTTTGCATTTTCTATTAAAACTCACTTTTTATTTATTACTTAGATTTGTTTTAGTCCAAAACTCATATCAAAACTCGTCCAAAACAAGTGCTTTCAAGTAACCACTAGGGGGTGGTAGTTAGTTGTATGTACGAGTTGCATCTGTTCTGAAAAACACTAACTCATGATAATTTAAACCACATTTTACAGGGCTAATCTCTTTGTACCTTTCACAACTAATCAATTATATTTTGTTTTCATATCCGCAATTTATAGTTGCGAGTGTAAGTTACCCTTACATTAACCCCAGAAGCCATAATTACAACACAGACTACACAGGATTGATCAGGAACATAGCGTGATGGAGTCAAAACTGTCTAAATGAAATCAAGATTCCATACTTGAAAGCATATCACGGATGCTTGGGCATCAGTTTATGGTTGATGTAAATTTCCCACTATAAATTGTAGACCACGTGTCATTCAGTAATGACTAATGGACGTTATTACACACAAACATAATGTGAAGCATATGAAACAAAGAGTACTGCATAAAATGGTTTCGTTTAATCTTTCTGTGATGGTACAATCAATTCACGATTACACGAAAAATGAGATCATTTCAATTAAACATGCAAAAAGGTCAGAGAGTTCATAGTGGAGAGCAAACAGTTACTGTCATTAAGGCATTCCTGTAATGGCACTTGAAGCTCTTTTAGAAAATCTAATATAATTTCAACACCAAAAAAAAAAAACAAGGCTGCTTCCACATATCTTTTCCAGATGGCTTTACATTGGTCCTGAGCTCACTGCATAATGCCTCAGGATGTATAGGCTTCATATCTATTTTCTATGTTCACATGTCCTGTTTGTTTTAGATCTTTCCTGGCTCTCTAAACATATGTCAAAGATACATGACTGAACAAAGGAATTTGAGCATAAAGAGTTTTGTGAACATGTAAACAAACCACTCAGTTAATTTGGACATTTGGACACACACACCAATTTTTTATTCATGTTTTCTATTTTACACATTTTCAAAAGGAGGTTTGGGAATTATGACGGGAACAAAAATGTCTAATAAATCAAATCTCATAAAAATGTATTTTAACTTTTAACTTTTGTAAAGTTATTTTAAATTTGTAATAATATTTAATATTTTAATAATTATGTAATAATTATTTATTACAACTTATAGTGTAAGTACATATATATATATATATATATATATATATATATATATAT
>JAUYWG010000047.1:11227733-11253289 GCA_034779775.1 Enteromius afrohamiltoni
ACATATTACTGTGTGTCTAATTTTAAGTATATAATGATAATCTGGTCAATTTAAGAAGATACCATCAAGACACCTTTATGTAAACGTACATGTCATACTGTAACGAACCAAAAGCTTTATGTCTTGCATGTAAAAGCCATTGTGAGTTTGTGGTATGGAAAAAGGGGGGTCGCATTCATCCCTGAGGAGCTCTGCTATCACAAGAGCACAATGGTAACCAGGAAGAAGGGAAGTTAACTGTCCTTGAAATCTAAAATTGTCATCACACTGTCTGTACCAGGATGTTATTTTGAAATGTGGGAGGTTTTGTCAGCTCAAAGCAATGATTAGAAAGGCTTGCATCTGTGCCAGGTTAAACCTTGGGGCAAAGAATGTGTGATAGCACAAAACAGTATCACAACCGCTGTCACGGCAGGACTAGAAAGGCTATTGTTTAGTTTGTTTCTCCAGTGTTCCTTTGGAATGTTACAATGTGCATGCAGTTATACTTCTTTACAGGTGTCAAAGAGTTTGTATGCTATGATGCATCTAACTACAGACTAGTGTTGTAGGTGCAGGTGTGCATCTTAACACAGAACAATGACACTGACATGCTTTAAGATATGTCGGAGCAAGATATTTTCATCTGAGACAGCTCAAACTTGCAATTTAGTCTGGGACTAGCTTAAGGCTGGTCTTGTGAAACTGGGGTAAGAGTTTTCAGTTACTCTACAGGTTAAGTCTAAGCCCTTATATATAGAATCAATCCACTCTTTATGACACTAATAGCATAAACAGTGCAGACACAGCAAGATTCCTCATGTTTTTTTCCAGTGCTTTGCAGAACAACATATGGCTTGTTAGTTTAAGGTGACTGGGAAAACACACCACAGAGTCGTGCATAGCATTAACAGCGTTTTGACTGGGTGCCTTCATCTGCGATCAGTGCATTAGTGTTTCTGACTTTCAAACACAGAGTGTGTTGTAAAACGGTTGTTTAGCACTGTAGCACAGTATCCTCTATGCAGAAAAACGCTACAGATTTAACTCTGGGACCAAGTAGCACACTCTAAATCACAACCACTCTGTGTATCGCCGTTGTTTTGTGTCCAGAAAATGTGAAAGCTACTCGGAGGCTTGACAGATTAACGTGGTGAAAAGGAAGAAATGTTTCATCGGATACTGAGCTTATATGGCCCTGTGTCGGATATGTAAAGTCGATGGGATTCTTTCTTTAAAAGTTTTCATAGTAGTGTTTCATTTCATGAATGATTCTTTGTTTTAAACAAATCATTCTTGTTCATCGACTTACACAAACGGACTTAATTGAAATCTTCCAAAATCAATCACGACATATTCCCCCGGTTTCACAGACAAGGCTTAAGCTAGTCCCAGACTAAATTGCAAGTTTGAGCTGTCTTAAAATGAAAATATCTTGCCCTGACATGTCAGTGTCATTGTTCTGTGTTAAGATGCACACCTGAAATATTTTCTTTTTGTTAAAGTTGCTTAAATATCTTAATTAAACTAATGCTTAGTCCTGGCTTAAGCTGAGCCCTGTTTAAGAGCATATAATATTATATAGAATATAGAAAGGTTTAATAAATGCAAATGAACAAACAGGCAACCGTCACTGAATTACTGTTTAAGGAATTTAATAATTTGGACAAATTAGTTAAAGAAATTATTTATTGACTCACTATAACAAATAATTCAGGTATTGCCAGCTGTTGCCCATGTACCCTAAAGAAAATATCGTTTTAATGAACTGATTCAAATATTTCATTTGAGATTAATCAAAAATACTGATTTGTTTTTGAAAAGTGTTGTTGATTAGATGCAGACATGAGTAGATTGGAGAAGTCTCATCATAGAAGTTATGATATATAGATAAAAAGAATAGGAGATCAAAAATATTTAAACCATAAAACATACTATACGCACCTGAACTGTTCACAATAAAACCAAGAATATTAAATATTCATTTCAATATTATAATTATTTTAAGAAAATCTGAGACTAAATCATTCTGTGCCGTGACAAAGAAAACAAGCACAGAAGTAACTCACTTGAAAAATAAGTTTCAAAGTAGAAGGCAGTTAACTGAATGTTTGGGCCTCAGATAAACAGGCCTACAAATCACTCAAAGACTGCCTGGGTGACGATTCTCTGCATCCTGGTCTTAAAAACTTGACTGGCCTGCGTTTAAAGTGATTTGTGGCCAGCTCTCTATTGTCAGCACCACGCAGACAAACTCACTTAATAATCTGATGTAATATGTATGAGGGAGCTCGGTCATTGGACAATTCATGCAAAAGGTCACGGCTGAGCTACTCATTACTTCAGTAGTAACAGAAGTTGATGTTAATGCTAATGCTATCTTTAGCATTGTTAATGCTATCTCTGTTATCGCCCATAATGATGCAGGTCATTTCTTATTAGAATGTTTAATGCACTCAACCAAACTGCAATGATTTAACAGAGAAAAATGTCTACCATCTTTTTTTAAAGACTTTTTACTGAAAGTGTCCTTTCATGCGGCCCTGCCTCCATAGCACTTTGTGGTACAAAGAGTTCACCATTGTTCCCCGCACATCACTATTGGAGACAGACAGCTTGGGAGGCAGTGGACAGATGAACAAGAAAGAGAGAGAGAAAGGGAGGGTTTAAATAGAGGGACGGAGGAGGCGGGACTTGGCCCTGTTTTGATCACTCTAGCTTTTAGTAACCCGGCACAAAGGGGAGCTGGGATCACTGGCATGTCTGCCTTGGGTCACAGTGAGTCTTTAGAGGGCTCTATGGGAACACGGCTGAATGCTACATCAGTTCTCTGTGTCTCATAATGTTAAACATTCACTTACACATATGGAATTACTAAACTATGTCTACTTAGCTTGACCTAAGAAAACTGCAAATAAATAAATAAATAAGTAAATTCATGTCCATACTCTCAAAAAAATGCTAGGTTAAATAAAACCCAGCGCTGTGTGAAACATAGACAGCTATTGAGTTGTTTTGACCCAAAATTCCTTGGAGTAACCCAGCCAGCCTATAGCTGGGTTTGTCCATACTTTAGCCAACACTGGGCTGTATTTAACTCAGCATTTTTAGAATCCACTCTTGGATGCTAATGTTTTCTATTTATTAGAGTGATTTATTTATTAAAAGCTGTTTATTGGAAATCTTATATTTCTTAATATTTCACTCGTGGTCTAAGACTTTCTCCGCTTTAGCATCTCTCTTTTACAGTCCAATGCCTTTGAACCAGACTAGCTGGTAAATGTTGGATGGTTTAAGGATGGTCATGGACAAAGAACACCATGATACATGGCCTTGATCTGTGACAATATGCTTGAGTTGAATACGCGTCTCTTTTGGAAAGCGGTTGTATTCGACAGGCCTTGAACCGAATACTAATGGGGTGAGCCCAGCTGTCATGATGCAGATGCACAAGTCAATTGTTCCACTGATGACTCTTTCGAATCTCCGTGGAAATACATAGGTCCTGTCAAAACGGTTCATGTGCACTCAAAAACACAGAAGCTATGACCATCTTTTCCAAGGTACCTGGGTACGAAATCATAAATACACACCAAAAGCAGATCAAATCCAGAAGCATGCAGTAAACATTAATATGACTCATAACTGTTTTTCTTGACAAATTAGCCCAGCTGAAGTATCTATTACAGCTGCAGCCTTTATGGTGTCCTCAGCAGCAGAAGACACCTGTGCGAATTGCAACACAGTGTTTTTTTCTTGTTTGTACAAAATGAAACGATAACAAATTAGTATCAGATTATTCGCCCGATCCCACGTTCACACTTGAATTAAACAGATGTGTCTGTACTCCAATGTCAGCTAATCTTGCACTGCCAATGACGTGGACGTTACAAAAATACTGATCTTTTATTCATTGTGTCTTTCATGCCGAAGGGGTGAAATACAATCGCTGATAATTGGAATATAACGAGTTGAGCACTGGAGACCAGCAGAGCGTGGACAAGAGGAGATGGGAATGTTGCCTTTGAGACAACAGGGATTATAGAAGATTAAAGTGTCTACCACACTGCAACTTGTCTTAATGAGCAATCCAACCTTCCTCTTATGTCTCATGCTGTCCAGAGCCTAGAATTACTGGTTTTAGGGTTTTCATCCAGTCATTGTGGAAGTGATACTGAAAATTGTTAATTAAATATAAAAAATAAAAATGTCATTTACACCCTTTATGCCACATAAGTAATACATTTAATAACTTTTAATTTAATAGACTATAACGTTGACTAGACTTTATTTCACATTTAAATTCAAATACAAAATAAATTTGACCCTTTAAAGGGAAATTTGATTGACAGGTGATCTGACCATTCATAATGCTTTGTCTGACAAGCAAACTGTACAAGAGAGTAGCTCAGTGCTGGGTTAATGCTTTTTTGCAGTTGAAACAAGATACCTTTATTCAGCAATGTTTATTTCATGCTATAACTAGTAAAGAGGAATGATCAATTGCCACTTGAGCTACAGCGATCTGTTGCGACACATTAAAGAGCCACAAAATATTTAAAAAAAAAAAGAAAGAAACAAAATTTTAAAGCTAATACTTTGTTTCAAACAAAGAGACTTGTCTGTTGGTGAGTTGTCAGTTTCCTCTTTGCTCCGCAATGTAATTTTTTTACTTTGTGAGAACATGAGAATGGCATGGCTTGTCGGACATAGCAACAGTATCTAAGGAGGGCTGGTCTTTACGAAGGGCTGTCAAACAAATGAGGAGTTTTATTCAACCATAGTGCATTAAATTGATGTAAAGTATAATTTCGAATGTTCATAGGCCCGGTTTCACAAACGGGGCTTAGCTTAAGCCAGGACTAGGCATTAGTTAAATTAAGATATTTAAGCAACTTTTACAAAAAGTGTGCATCTTAACACAGAACAATGACACTGACACGGTTTTAAGACTTGTCAGAGCAAGATTTTTTCATCTGAGACAGCTCAAACATGCAATTTAGTCTGGGTCTAGCTTAAGCCTTGTTTATGAAACTGGGGGATAATGCCCCAATGCTTTACCAAAAAAATCCAATATTTTAATTAATGTTATTTGAGCATATGATTTCTGAAGGATCGTGTGGCACATAAAATTGAGGTAATGGCTGAAACTTCAGCTTTGCCACCAGGAAAAATAGAAAAAGTTATTTTAAGCTATTTCATGCAGTCTTGGTGAGCTTAAGAGACATTCAAAAGATCATAGTGACCTCACTTTTGAATGGTTGCGTGTGTATAAAATGTATAACAAAAAAGCAGCCATATTTTATTATGTAAATACAGCTATTATATAATTACTAATAAGCTACAGTATATCAATTTTAAACGACTCTAAAAGAAGAATTTCTGGAGTTCTACACTAGAAAACTGTCTTGGACTGGTTAGTTTGAGAGCTGATGAGGTGAAAATAATTCTAAATATAATATCCCAATGAATCACCCATTAAAAAGAGTTGGACTTATGCTGTGTTTTTACAAAGAAATGGGTGGATGGAGGCAGGGATGGCTCCAGGAGATAAGGCAGATAAGTGGAAAATGCAATTGCAGATTTATCTCATTGAGAACGTGCTTGGATCCCTGTCATGAGCCACTGCACAGGCCTCACACATTCACATGAGACGCAGGAAAAGGGAGGCAGTTCATGCATGACAGACAATCTGCTGTCATTCCACGCCAGTGATGTTCCTGCACAGCTTGGATGTGAATCAGGTCTGAAATACTGTCTAAAACAACAGTGCAGTGTCTTTATCATTGCTTCGTCTATGTGCATGTCTGTGACTCCTCCAGGTTTTTGTTTTTTGTGAAAATCCCATAAGCAACTGATCACATGGTTAAACTGAACAGTGGGTGATATCAGAGCAATAGATTAATATGTTGTCCAGTGCAGTGCAGCCAACGGATATAACTGAGGTTTCCATATGCTGACGTATTCTTCTTGGCCGTCTCCAGCAATTACATAACTGATTCCATATAGAATGATCTTAAGACATTTTTGTTGGCAGGAACAGTGGACTGGTCATTTTCTAAATCGTATTCTGCCATACAAAGGCAAGAACTGGAAAAGATGGCAACAGAGTTTTTAGATTGATTTGATATCAGTTTACATCAATTTTCTCAAAATCTAAGCATCCAGCCAACACAAAACAGATCACAGTCTAATGTCATCTTTACGCTGTGCATATGAAGTGGTATATTTTTTTCCTTTCAGTCACATGACTTTTTCTGCATCAGTTTACATATAAAGCATGTTAGCATAATGTTTTGAGTGCATGTGTGTAGCATGTGAGATGATTATCACTCTCTGAGCACATACACTCAGAAATAAAGGTACAAGAGCGTCCACTGGGGGCGGTACCTTTTCAAAAATGGGCATATTTGCACCTTAAGGGTTCATTTTGGTACCTTAAAGGTACATATTAGTACCTTAATGTGTGCATATTTGAACCTAATAGGTACAAAAGTGTGCCTTTTGAAATGGTAACACCCAGTGACAGCTTTGAGTGTACTGTATAAAGACTGGGCTAAAATGTTTGTATTCAGTAAATCTGTTCACAGCCGGTTCTGCATTGCTTTTCCATTTTGCTAACTTTGTTTTTCTCTCCGTCTTTTGCTCTCCAAAACATGGCTGGACCCACACTGACGGATCCTCTTATGTCATACTGCTATTATCACTGGAGATAACGGCTCCTGTTCCTCTCCCGCACAGACATGCTGAATAAATACCGGATCTGGGCAAGGCAACACCAACGAATACATGTGACAAATGGAATGAGACCCAGACTCCAAACCATCTTTGGAGAATTGTTAAAGGCTTAAGCTAGAATATACAGCAGAATATAGCTAACTATAGAATATAGAGTTTCACAAACTCTGAACTGAAAATTAAGGTTGCAAGATTTAAGCAATATGGCAAAATGTGGTCATAATAATTTCCATATTTTTATGATTAACTGAAGATGGCAATAATAAGAAACCTCTATTATGTGTTTGTTGCAAGGTACTGTTCTAGTGAAGGCTTTTGTATATCAAGTGTATATTCATATGCATATTCATATTTATGTACTATATTCGATATTTTGTACAATTAGCATACTACAGTTCCATTTGTTTGCTGATTATTATTACTATTTTTATTAATATACATTTTATATGATTATGTTTGTGCATATTTTGCACTGTAACGTGTGTGAAACATAAACCACAAATTATGTGCACTAGTTGTATTAGAAAAAAATGTATATCATATCAATACATAATTTATCTGATGATAACCAAATTAAAAAAGAAACTTCGAAAAATTTGGAAATGAAAGGGTTTATATTATCACATCATTATTTTGGTTCGTTTTCTTGGAACAGAAAGACTGTAAATTTTACATGTATAAATGTGAAAGCTGTCAAAAAATATTATTTTTAGAGTTTAAGAATATCCATAAATCAACACTACACAAAATGCATTCAAAAGCTCAGTGTTTTGAGACTGATCTGGGTCTGTTTCTCTCTGGACGTGTGTTGATGATTAATGCAGAGAGGGTGGAGAGGTCAAAGAGGAAAGTGAGTGGGAGAGAAACTGTTGTGCTTCAACTCAAATGTCCTATCTGATCTCTCCATCCCATCTCCCCTTTGAGATTTCAGCTGTGAAACGCAGCGTATGGTCAAATGGCTTTCTCTGGAAAGGGGGAATTTTGGAGGACAGCTTTCTGGTTACAGTCAAATGCTATTTGGACTCATTCTGTGATGCAACTCACCTGTTGACTGCTTTAACTTGATGTCTTCAGATTAATGTTACACAAGAAAAGCTTTTTTTTGTTGTTGTTGTCTATATGCTTCAGCTCTTCTCCTCTCCATGCAGCAGAGATGCAGCATGACTCCTCTCTGAACTCTATGATGTACTTGTGATAAAAGGAGGGTTTGCAGTCAGGGGAGGGTTTCTGAGGAAGTCTCTGTTAATGGACTGTATATTTGTTCTCTGGGTGTGACCTGGATGAATCCAGAATGTCTAGTGGATAAAATGATTTTATGCACGTCTTTCTAATTTGACAGTCTGATGCATTTTGATCTACAAAAATGGACATAGTGTACTGTATTAACATGAAGGAATTTTCCTTGTTTATTTTTCACCTATATTTGGAACATTGTGTTTTAGGATTACCAGAATGTATTTACTTTTAGACTTTTGATTTATCTTAATTATATGCATTACAAAAAACAAAAAAATATTTAAAAATCAAAGAAACCATGTTTTTGTCATTAACCAGGTCAAAATTGATAAACCATTTATCAATTTAGGCCAACGCTATATGCCATAGATCCACACGCACGTTTAATATATTTTGATATATACAAGAAATAAATAAATACAAATAAAGAGCCAGATCACCAAAACTGTTAAGGCTATTGTAATATTAGTATCAGGTAATATTACTCACGTTAATTTATGCACTCGGTTAGGTTTTAATTATCAAAATTTATCATGTTTAATAGAAAATAAAAATCATAATAGTTAAGCTAAAGTAACCACACATTAGCATGGTTTTGCTATATTAACGTTATAGCAACCATTTAGCAATAGACTATAGCAATGCACGCATACAGAGCACATGATCTCTGTGACGGCCAGATCAGACCCTCTCACCTCTGTAATAAACAGAACAGGACCTCTGTTAGTCCCGTCCGAAATGGTTCGGGAAGATCACAGACGACAGGTAATAAGAATCGAAGCTCACACGTACAGTAGTTTAGAAAACTAATCCCGTCTGAATAGGGCTACAGTAAAATTATGCTAGGTATCAAGGTGAAAGTCATTATACCTTGAGACCCAGACCCAGCTCATAACACAACTTTGTGAATAGATTAACGGCGATATTTTTTTTATCGCACGATATGAGTCTTGCGTTAACGCCGATAACGACCCACCACTACTATATAGGTACACACACACACACACACACACATTTTCTAATTTCTGAGATACATATTTTGTTTTAATTCCCAAAAAAGAAGTTTAGCTTAACAAAACAAAGAGCAAGGGATGGCCACAGAAATAACATAATCTAGTAAAACTAGCTAACCACAATGTAACTACTACTACTACTACTACTACAATGTAAATCACATTATTCACAACTTCTAATTAAGACCAATTACCATGTTGCTTTAGTAATTATACACTCAATTTTGAACACCTCCAATTCAGAAACTCTGGATATAAAGAGTTCCCCACAAGTAATTTAAACATAATGATGGTGGTTGCTTTCAAGAGTGCTCAGCTCATAAAAACGATCATTCTGACGTGACTTGATCACAGCTTTGAGGGAAAACACAAATATGCTTTAGCATCCATTCAGCAAACGAAGAGTCAATAAAGAAATGCTGTATTTGGAAGGGCTTGGAAAAGAAAGAAAGTTCTTGTTCCAAAGAGTGAAAGTGCTTCTCTTCGTGCTGATCATGAGAAAGCATAAAAAGCTGTGTTGTATTCTCCAAAGCACATCTCAAGGGTCAAACACAAACTCACTGTGTCAGTCAGGGTGTCTGATTTAATGGGAAAAAAATTCACTGTTGCAACAAAACACTTGCTGCTTTTTTATTGTGTCAGCAGAGAAAATCCCAAAACAAGACAAAACACTTTGGAATAACACCATTCATCTGACTAAACCAGTGGAGTGGAAACTCCTAAAATAACACAATCTCCAATTCAATCAATTTTTTATCCCACGTTATGAATGTCATTGCTAAAACAGCAACTAACAGTCAGTTCGGTTGGTATAGGCCACACATTAAAGCTTACAACACAAAAAACACCACAAGACCCCCCACAGACCAGATTTAGGGGCCAGCAGGGATCAACGGACTTAACAAAGAGTTTGCATTGCTTTATACCATGACGTGAAGGTGTATTTGCAAACAGCTGTGTGCAATCATTTGTGGCTTTGGAGGCATGGCTAATGCTTTCTCGGAGCCTGTGCTTTGACTCATTGGCAGTGAGGGCAGATAGTCAGGGCTTAACTCTGTTTGGACGCCTTCAGAACAGCATCAAGCTTTTGGACACACACAAGCATGCGCACAGCACACACACTCCATTCACCCTAGTCTGTGTAGTGCTCTCAGCATGCCACCAGTTTCACTGTTTAGTATTCACACGCCGACCATCAATCACATCAACTCTCAAAGAGCCCCGAGGCCGTTTTATAGAGCTCAAACTGGGACATAGACACTCCGGCTAAGTTCTGCATTGTGGCTCCGCTGACAGTAAACTAAAGCTAGGCAGTAGATGACATCATTGGCGTCTCATTAAATAGATTCTAGGTGGGAATAAAAGAGACTTTTATTCTTATAAGGTAAATATTGACTGTAAGTTAATACAATGACGTCTATGTATATTGTCTAATTTGAAATGGATTTAAAGAGAAATGTCATAGCACCTTCATTTTAGGTTACATAACTAATCCCCACCTGCTGCGGGAAGAGGTTTTGAGACAAATTGATCCATTAAGTCAAATGTTCTTTAACCCGCTCTGAGGTGGTAGTAATTTAATAGTCAGATTTGTTCCAGAGCTGCTCCAGAGCCAAAGTATTAGTTTGGAGTGCAGTTTGAGTCAAATTTATGTGATGCAAATGCAGAGTTTCTCTTTCCATCTTTGTTGGGAATCGTATTAATATTTTTACAATGTATGAAACAATACTTGTTTGTTATATAATAGTATATATATTTGAACGTAACAATATTTGTTCTGTTTTAACTATATGTTATATATTGTGTACAAGTATACACAGTAGTACCATCCTGAAAAATTAGCTGAGCAGTTTTTGTGGGCAAATTTAATACTTTCAAAAGGAATCAACACATTTTCTGGCTGATATTTAAAACTCAATCAATAACTGAGTGCACAGTAGAGTTGGTTGCATTTTAATAAAGAAGTCCACAGTGTGACCAGAAAGTTGCACAGGTATCTGCATCTGACCACTCAGATTCAAGTATTCCTATGATCCATATAAAATATATGACATTACTAAATAAAATGTGAATAATTATAATATACTGTAATTAAATAAATATATTTTATTTTTTATGATTTTTTTCTGCAATGTTCATATTCTTCATCTTTTGCTTTCTTAATTGCAAGCAGCTCCGGATCTGACTGAAAGGCCTGGACCCAATTATAGGCTGCATGTGGTGTTTGAAAGAGCTGGCCTGTAGCCAGAACTGTTACACATGATGCTAAGTCTCTTCTGACCCCTCCTCTCAAACAGCCAAACACACACACAAACAGAAGTGCCCTACGGTTAACAGCCCCGACAAAAGAGCGCTTACATAAGACATGGGATCATGGTGTATTTCTCTGCTTTACTGTGACATGGTTGGCTCGCAGCTGTTCTCTATACTGTAATCACACTGTTTAGATACAATGCCCCATAGTAACACATGAGTTTTCATTCAGTTAGCACATGTTCTCATAAAGAGGGTCTTTTTTTCTTCTCACTCTCTCCCTCTCTCTTTTCCAGTAACTAAGCACCTTGACTAATTTCTGTGAAAATTTGGGTGACAGTTTGCGGTTATGCAACTTAATAAGTGTAAGGGGATTGTAAGTCTGCTCAGAGCCAGTTCGTTCTGTTGTGCCCTCCCTCCTGCTCTGCCTCCTGTATGTCAAACCACTCGAGAGACAGAGAAAGAGAAAGAAAACCAGGGCTATTTGGCACATTAGGAAGTTGACGCAACGACTTTATCTCAGTAACTTCTGGGTTTGGAAACAGATGACAACAATTATAATTGTCAATAAAGACAATTGACAATAAAGAGTTAGCAGATATTAATTAGAGAGTGTACTAATATTCTAATGACAGTTAGTTGACATGTAGGTGCAAAGCCACTTATTATCAACACACAGACTGGTGACGCTGACAGAAAGACGACCACAACCACATACCACAAATGTTGGAGATTCGAGGAGAACATTCTTGGGGATCTGGAGCACAAAGAAGATCTATGAGGAGAGGTAAGTGCAACAGGTAAGTCAATAGTGTTTATAGAGAAAACTAGTCCCGTCTGAATAGGGCTACAGTGCAAGTCCACTTTGCAGGAACGAGCTCGGACAGTGAGTGTAGAGTGGTGTGTGGTTATATAGAGCTCTTGATTGGTGCTGAGATCCGGAACAGGTGGTGAAGACAGGTGATCATAGTGAGCGTAGGTGATAGTGAGGGTGTGAGATGGAGCCTGGGATGGGCGTAACAGGGCCCCCTCCCGAAGGCTGTAACAACATCCATCTCAACAATAGAAACAGCCAGGGAGGGAGGGTGGGCGCCCTGAAGGCCGGACAAGGGATGCATATCAATGGACTGGTCTGGGATCTCTGTAGGCCATGGCGGATCGGGAGCCCTGGGAGGCCATGGCCTGTTCTGGGACCTCTGGAGGCCATGGCGGCTCGGGAGCCCTGGGAGGCCATGGCTGATCTGGGACCTCTGGAGGCCATGGTGGATCAGGAGCCAACTGTGGCACTGACGGATCAGGAGGCAACTGTGGCACTAGAGTCTCTGAATAGTCTGAACCCCCAGGAGGGCATGATGGATCTGGGGCCTTGGAATCTACAGGGGTCCAATCCCAAACTCTCAGCCCACCCACCCTCTCCATGACCATGGCTATATAGGCTCCCCAAAAAAAATACTTGGGGAAGTTTACTATCTTCAAGTGCCGTGGCTTGAGTGGGTGCCCGGGAAAGGCGGTGTCTGGCAGGTAGTCCGAGGTGGCAGGCTCTTGCAGTGCATGTTCTGGGGAACGTTCTAGAAGCTTAGACTCAAGGGGGCGCTCTAGAGGCTCGGGCTCAAGGGGGCGTTCTGGAGGGCACTATTGCAGTGCAGGCTCTGGAGGGCGCTCTTGAAGTGCAGACTCTGGAGGGTGCTCTTGCAGTGCAGATTCTGGAGCGCACTCTTGGAGCGCAAACTCAGGGAGTGGAATCTGGATCGGCTTTTCTGGTTGAAACTCAGGAACTGGAATTAGAATCGGCTCCTCTGATCAGTAGAAATTCTGATCATGATCAGATGAGGCCTCTGGGGTACAGTGTGTGGCCCACACACTTAAATTAGCAACCGCCATAACAAGGAGCACGGAGGATAGGGGAACAGTCTATAAGATGACCATGGCTGAAGTTCTTGGGACACCTGCTGTATGCACTGACATCAATGGTGGGTCCGCCAGACTGGAAACCAGCCTCAAATTCCCTTGGAACACCCTGGTGTCTTTAAATGCAACATGTACAGATCTTGGAAACACTGGAGTGGCATCCCTGACAGCTGAAGACTGTGGCTTCATATCCATGGTGGCCAAAGGCTCTGGTGTACCTGCCATCTTGTGTAGTGGCTCTGGGTTGGTGGCCATCTTGGGCAGTGGCTGTGGCTCTGGATCGGCGGCCATCTTGGGCTGTCACTGTGGCTCTGGGTTGGGGGCCATCTTGTACAACAACTGTGGCTCTAGGTTGTCGGCAATCTTGTGCAGCAGCTGTGGCTCTGGGGTGGCGGCCATCTTGGACTGTGGTTCTGGATTGGCGTCCATCTTGTGCACAGCTGTGGCTCTGGGGTGGCGGCTGTCTTGGACTGTGGCTGTGGCTCTGGAGTGGCAGCCATCTTGGGCTGTGGCTCTGGGTTGGCATCCATCTTGTGCAGTGGCTCTGAACTGGCAGCCACAGAAAATGATGGTACAGCAAACACAGAAGTTGCGGCCAAAATCACAGGACTTGTTTGTGGCCATGCTCCACTACCATCAGCGCTTGACGATGTTGATTACCCCCCAAAAAAGTATTTGGGGTTTAAACACAGATTTCTGCTTCACCCAGTTTCACAGAAACTCATCGTAAAGTGGTACTTGGAATGATAACTTACAGAACATAATCCTCAATCGATTGACCTCTTTGCAGCTGATGTAGAAGCTGGTTGACGGGGTCCATGGTTGAGCAGGGTAGGTGAAATAAAGCTGCTGGATCTGGGTGTGGCTGATTATTCTGTGACGAAGGGACTGAGGGTCAAGTGGGGATTCAAATGCAGTCCAATCCAGGCAAAGGCAAAAGAGTAATTCCAATAAACGGGCAAGGGTCAGGGCAGGCAGCAAACAGTCCAAAACGAGAAAAACAGTCCAAGGTCAAAAACGGAAAGAAACAAGGAAAACATAGAATATAAAAAAGGGTATGACTTTGCAATGATCAGCGTATGAGAGAGGGTGAGGGCTTCTTTTATGCTAGACAGAGGGGAACAAAAGACAGAACCAACGAATGAAAACAAGACACATGAAACTCAGAGACACAGACACACAGACAAGGGTAGAACATGACATAACACACCAGGGAGGAGTGGGCTCTAAAGGAGCTCATTGGCACTCCAGCTGGCAATCGTGACAGACATAGCCAAGAAACTGTGTTGGTCACAATTATTGATTTTTCTTTAATGCCAAAAATCATTAGGATATTGAGTAAAGATCATGTTTCATGAAGATATTTTGTCTATTTTCTACCTTACATATATCAAAACATAATTTTTGATTAGTAATATGCATTGAGAAGAATGTAATTCAAACTAATTTAAATGTTTTCTCAATATTTCAATTTTTTTTACCCTCAGATTCCAAATTTTTAAAACGTTGTATCTTGTGCAAATATTGTCTAATCCTAACACATTAATGGAAAGCTTATTTATTCAGCAAACATTCTCTTAAGACTGACCCTTTTGGTTTTGTGGTCCAGATCCACAAAATATAATATCATATAACATAGAATAGAATCGATTAGCTTTTATTATTTAATTCTTGTGAACTAAAATGACAACCTTTATAAGTTATATCAGTTATAATATAATACTTATATTATAGTTATATCATTTATAACTTTATTAATTTAATTTATAGAAAATTGGTTGGTTAAAACAAACTCAGTGAATGAACACATAATACTGATTGTGCTTTTGTTTTTGTTTTTTTACACCAAATGCTGTCTACATAAACAATATATTTAGTTTTATACAACATGGATTGACCAAAATTGTAATTATGTCTCATCGTACTCATAAAACTTTAGCTGATGTGGTGGAATCAAGCTCTTTCTATTGTCTGTTTTTTCAGACAGACTTGTATCCTGCTGTCTTTAAATTATGCTTTGTCCACTGCACCCAGTATGATAACCCTCATGCACTGTGATAACCCTCACTTAGTTTTATTCTTTTTATACTGCTCTGAATTGCTGAGGTAAATCCAGTAACCTCACATTATCCATGGAAGCAAAAGCTATGCGTAGGCGTTCGAAATGACTGTCAGAGGGCTTTTTCGGCTGTTCTTCTTTTCAAAATGGTGCGAGTGAAAATAGTTTCTCTTGGCTACAAGGGACGTGGCAATGGCTTTCTCAGACACTGTGCTACTCTGGAATTCCTCAGCCTGTCAGCAGCCGTCAAAAGCCCTGCTTTCACAGTGCGATTAGTGCTTTGTGGGAGCCCTAACACCGGCACGCAGCTCCTTCAACCCTGACCCATAATCGCACAATGCATCAGGCCGAGTGGAATGGCCACCAGACTATGAGATTTTGGATAGCTGGTAGATTGAATTAACCCTCACCTGCATTGTCAGCAGTCAAGGCACAATTTAGGCCAGTGCAGATTTCATTTCATTGTGTTTGGCATGAATGTGTGCACGGACCCTGATAACTAAACAGTGCTACTTTGTGAGGTGATGTCACTGAGGGAAGCAACACTGGAATTTTCCCAAGACCTTGAGCTCACATAACAAGCACAGAAGATTGATTTACTTTACAGAAAGTCCATAGTTCAGTCCCTGTCCTTGCTACTTCTTTCCCTGCTGATAACATCCTTACATGTGGAAGACTCTAATTATAACCATAAGCTGAGAGCAATAAATGACAGAGCATCAATGTGATCACTGATAAAGATTTCTGTGATGTCCAGATAAGCTCTTCCTGTCTGTCTTCTTCAGTTCCTGTTTGATCAGGAGTCTTGGAGGCAAACCCTTGGTAATCTTGTATTCCTGTATTATAATATTCTTCACATAAACATACAAACATAGGTAGAGACTCTTTTTTCTGGCTTTATATAGAAATATATGGAGGTTTCAGCCTCAGATCTACATCGTGGTACACCAGGTAATTAATAATATGGTAACACTATTCAATAAAGTGTTACTATTCACAAGTTAAGTGAGATATTAACTATTTTAATGTTATTTTAACAAATGTGGTTGAGTAATGTTAACAAAAACCACCATATCATGAAGTGTTTCCAATAATATTAATTGGACACAACTTTTGGTTTTAATAATGTATTAATAATAAATATTGGAATTAACATTCAGATTTATAAATGCTTTATTTTCAGTGTTCAGTTTTCAAGGTTCACAAATCTATAGGTATAAAGTCACATTTATTTACTTGTTTGTTTGAAGAAACAGGATTCCTCAGACCAGTTTAGACTTGAATTAATTGTTTGTTGCTGGTCTTGTTGGTTGAACATCTAAACTGCTGAATAATGGCTAAAAACCTATTTAAGAAGCTTAATTAAGTAAAATGGAAGACCAGCATACAATAAACAAAAACTGGTGATCAATGGAAAAAATACCTAACTTATCAATTCAAAGGTAAGGCTTCAGATCAACAGCTTCAAAAGAATACCGTATGGTGAGAACTTCCTATGAATTTTCCTTGTGAACTTATGCATCGCAGCTGAAGTCAAATGTTCCATCATAGTGTTGTCATAATCTTGAATGGCGTCCATCATCAGACAAAGTTCCAGCTCCCTGCGTAGGAAGCTGTATGGAGCTCTAAATTTCAATACTATCAGTACAGTCTGTCATGTTTGATTTATTCTGGTCCAAATGTTAAAAGCTATTTGTAGCATGAGGTCTTTTGTTTGCGGGTTGAGTTTTTCAAAGTTTTTCTTTGTTCGTAGGCCACTTAGAAACATGCAATATGAAGCAACTGGATAAAAGTGGCCCAAATATGTCATTGTTAGCAGTTAAGGCGTCTAGCACTGAGAGAGAGCAAGTCAGCTGTTTAAGAAACCAGCTCAGTGGAGCTAATGAACCCAGACTCCAATTTAATTGTTGCGTGGGCTTGTGGAAATGTGATTAAAAGCCAGATAAAACAACCCTTTGGCAATAATGCAGTCAAACTGAAAGAGACATTACAGAGCACCCATGGCTTTTATGCTTACATTAATCATTTCAACGCCTGCAGCTAAAGTCTAGTCTATTTACATAAAGCCTTTAATATACAGTAGGATCTCCATGATTTCCTGATTAACAAGTGACTAGGTTTAATGGTTTATAAAAAAATCTAATTTGAAGATAAAAGTTTGAAATAAGTCAAATTACGAGATAAGTCATTTTGAGATATTAAGTAACATTATGAGATAAAAAGTAATTTTGAGATAAAAAGTCACATTATAAGATAAAAAGTCATTTTGAGATAAAAAAGTTGCATTATGAGATAAAAAGTCATTTTCAGAAATAAAGTCACATTATGAGATAAAAAGTCATTTTGAAATTGAAGTATAAAAGTGGCATTGTGATGTATTCTCTCATTAGGACATATAGTCATATTGAAATTTTGAGATATAGTCACATTATGAGATGTAAAAGCATTCTGAGATATAATGTCACTTTATGAGACATTAAGCCACATATCTGAGATGTAAAGTAATTTTGATCATTCTGAGATATAGTCACATGGTTAGTCAGTTAACAAACAAAAGTGTTTTGTATATTTCATATATGCGCTGCAATGTATATATTCGCATTGCAAAATATTGTGATGTATAAATATAAAGTCACATAAACAACACTGTGAGATAAAGTAATATTTTGAGGTATAAAATAGCAATAGAGAGATATTTTGGCATTTTTGATATGCATAGTCATATTTTAAAGATATAAAGTCACATTACGAGACTTAAAGTTACATTTTCAGATATAATATTGTTATTCTGAAATACAAAGCATAACGTCACATTACAAAATATTAGAAAATTTTTACATTTTCTCAACTGAAATGATAAAGCAACATCAGATCCCAGGGAGTGAACTGTATATAACCCACTATGAACAGACAGGTTTATTATTCCTGCAGGCAAGACAGTGTTTACCAGGTATTAACTATAAAAGTCACTGAGATTATGAAATTACCCCTTCACGGTTGGCCTTTCATAACATATCCCAAGAAAATGAACAAAACAGCATAAGAAGATACACACAGACAATAAGTAGACAAAAAGCATATTTATTCTGAGAAAGATAACAATCTACAGGGAGGTCTTTGTTATTGCATGTCAGCTTTGTCTGAACGACCACCAGATCCTGAACAGATCAGTCTGGTGGGCCGCGGCAGCAGTGAGCTCACTCATAGAAAATATACAACACTGCAATGCAACTCACATGCAAATCAAAGCAGTGAATAAACACACTGCGTGTTTGAAGTGATAGTTTGGCGACTTGTCAAAAACCTCTCAGTAATTGATCCAGTCCTGAAGCACTCATATGCTTTGGTCAGTCTGAACTTAAGGCCTGTTTCAGCAACAAAAGCATTTCTGAGATTCACAATATATGAAACATCACAAAAATACTTCTTGATAAAAGATTAAATACAATGTACTGTTACAATACGCCTCCTTTAAATATCTTTTCTTGAGTGTGCTTCATCAAAAAAAGGCTAAAATTCTGACATTCACCTTGATGTCTTTCCAAGTTTGTGACTTCCTTTTATCTGTGGAATGCAAAAGAAGACATTTCGAAGAATGTTTCAACCGCTTTTCTTCATAGACTGAAAGTCAAAAACCACTGAGACATTCTTCAAAATATCTTCCTTTGTGCTCCACTGAAGAAATAAGTCACAAGTTTGAAACAATGTGAAGGTGACTGAATCATTACAGAATTTTAATTTATGGGTGAACTATCTCTTTAAAATCAATATAATTGCTTGGTTTGGGTTTCAACTCTCACTATGCCACCTTCAACACTTGCAGGTTACAGCACTGTAATCACTTGCTCGGAGCCACTAACTTCTTTCTCAATGCCTCGCCACATTCTGGCACAGTCTAACATTACAAGTGGCAAACATAAAACTCATCTTGATTTCATTCTTGGTTCATTCTGTGCTCATGAAAGAGTATATGTTTGCCACTGGTGACGTTAGTGATACTTGCACACCGACCCCAGCTTTTGCAGTGAAACATTAACTTTTCCTTACTATCTTTTAGCTTATGCTCATTCACAATCTGCATAGCAGCAGGTGACTTTTCCAGTTTATCCGATGTAGAAGCCTGATAAAAACTGCATTTTGCCCTTTGGGAACACTCCATGTATTTTATATAGGATAAATTTAACTACAGCGATACTGTGATGCTTATCAAAGCATGACACGGCTGACATCATCCATTAAGCAGGACAAATATAGAAGTTAGAAGAATATAAGAAGGCCATGGGTTTGATCCCCAAGGAACGCATGCTCTAAATGCAATGCAGGTTGCTTTGGATAAAACCGTCTGTCAAATGCATTCAAGCAAATATGAAAAAATGGCTTTTTTTAAGTGTCATGTCTACACCATTTACATCCCCACTTATTAAAATAAATGAATTAACTGAATTTAATTAATAAGTAAATAATTTGAAATAAAATAATTTGGAAAAAATCTTAAACTTCTCCACATTTGCTATTATACAGCCCTGATTGATAAAGAGATTGATAAGATAAGATTGCCATTTCATTTGATGCCACTAGCGGTGTATTAATGTACACATTTCACCTATAAATAGTGCCATAAATTGCAAAGGCTTGAAGAATCAAAAAATATATGTTCTGTCTTTTCTAACACAAATTGGAAAGCAATGTCAACCATTATAATTTCTGGATGAAAACTGTGGGCCTTATTTGAAAATGTGCAACACATACTAATAGTCATGTTTAGGGTTAGTACGATTTTTGAAAGCAATTAATAAATTGTATTCAGCGAAGATTTATCAAAGGGACAGTAAAGACAGATATATAAGCAGCACAACTGTTTTTTAGCTTGATGATAATAGGAGCACCAAATCAGCATAACAGAATGATTTTTGAAGGATCATGTGACACTGACGACTGGCTGCTAAAAATTCAGCTTTGTCATTACATGAATAAATAATATTTTACTAATTTATTAATACAATATTACTGTACTTTTAATGTTTTTGCTGTATTTATTAAATGCAGTCTTGGTTTGCAAAAGAGACTTCTTTCACAAATGTTAAAAAAAACCTTGCCAACCCCACACTCATTAGTGTATTTTCCCATAAATACCCAATAACATCTGACTCCGAAATACATCACTCAAAACACTCTGTTTTTGATGAAGCTTCAGGTTCAATGACCAGATATACAATCCAACTGGCCTGCTAAGTGTACTTATTACACTCAAAGACCCTGACCTCACAGCATGTTTGGGTCTGGACTTAACTCCAAATGTAAACAAGACAGTCTGGAGAGATGTGCCAGCGTCCTGCCGTCTCTAAAATGAACAATCATTCACCCCCACAGGACAACAAGGTAAATGGCAGAGATGTCAAGTTGATAGTGTGTCCAAACATCTGCTTGTACTCTACATCACACTTAATGCTTTGACAGATACATGAAGGAGCACTTGAGTACATCAGACCGAACCCGCTCTGGGTGACTTCTTCTCCAAGACGAGTGAAGTAATCCCGTTCTATAAGCAAAAGAAGTATTAAAACACCAACAGCGTGCTGAGAGCGACCAGGTTGCTTTTCACAGTGTTTAAATGAAGAAGGAACGTTCTGGCAGCCTAAACTAGATCTTTGATAAAAAAACAACTCTTAAGTCCACTTGAAACCCTCTTCAACAAGAGATAAGGTAAAGAAAGACAGATGACTCTCACCATGGATTCTTCACATGAGTATTTGAGGTTAGCTTGGGTCTTTCCAAAATGAAGAACAGATCCTAAAATGTAGCAGACAACTTTGAGACTCTATGAATCTTTCCATTTCATCACAAAACCTGGCTGATCTTTTCTAAAAAATGTCTGATTAATTTCACGGCCACGTGTGCTCCGGTTAATCCACGAACACAGTCTCATAAAGCAGATGGATCTGTGTCCATTTCTATCCAAAAAGCCAGTTCCAGTCTAACCACATTCATATCAACAGTATGCAATCATATTCTCACGTCTATGCCAAACAGCAGTATTTCTTCCACCAGGACTCAGAAAGCTTCCTCATTTTATCGGGCGTCCGCTTCTTCAGCCTTTTCTGCTGCTGGCTGTCCGAGTACTGGATGCTGGACACTATAGCCGTGTCAAACACCTCCTTTAGGTTCTTTTGGGTGAGCGCTGAGCACTCCATGTACGAGACAGCCTGTACTTCCTCGGCACACAGGCAGGCCTCTTGGGGGTCCACCGGTCGCTCTTTGTACTGGGCCAGTTGGATGAGCACTTTGACATCTTGCCGCAGGTCAGCCTGAGTGCCAACCAACAGTATCGGTGCCCTCGGGCAGTGCCGGCGGATCTCAGGCACCCACTTCTCCCTCACATTTTGGAAAGAGGAGGGACTTACCACACTGAAGCAGAGCAAGAAGACATCAGCATTGGTGTAGCACAGCGGACGGAGCTTGTCAAACTCATCCTGCCCAGAGTAAAGAAAGATTCAGTAGAGATAAGCATGTAGGAGAAACTAACACTTGTTGTTTTGGATAATTAAAAGCAGCACCACTCATAAAAGGACATGTATGTAGGCTGTTAATTGTTAGATTCCTTAACAGTTATAATACAGACTTAGTATACATGTCAGAATGTAATTCTGTGAAGTTGTGCAGCATGTGTGTATGTGTACATATTTTTCATTCTTTTTGCTGTTTTTAATTAATTTTTTAATCAATTAATTATAGGCCCGGTTTCACAAACGGGGCTTAGCTTAAGCCAGGACTAGGCATTAGTTTAATTAAGATATTTAAGCAACTTTTACTAAAATGGCTTATAAGAAAATATTACAGGTGTGCATCTTAACACAGAACAACGACACTGACATGTTTTAAGATTTGTCAGGGCAAGACGTTTTCATTTTGAGATGGCGCAAACATGCAATTTAGTCTGGGACTAGCTTAAGCCTTTTCTGTGAAACTGGGGGATTATTTTTTTATTTCTGCTTGTTTATTGTGAACATTTGCAAAATAATGCAATACCATTAAAAAGTTTGGGGTTTCACTCACCAAGGATTCCTTAATGATAAAAACAGTAATATTGTGAAATATTATCTTAATTTTATTTTATTATATTTTTAAATGTAATTTATTACTGTGATGACAGAGACGAATTTTCAGCAGCCATTATTCCAGTCTTCAGTATCACATGATCTTTCAGAAATCAATCTAATATGCTGATTTGGTGCTCAAAAAATATTTCTTGGTGTCTTTAATGTTCAACAGTTGTGCTGCTTAACGTTTTTTGTGGAAACCCTGATATATTGTTTTCAGGCTTTTTGATAAATAGAAAGTTCAAATGAACAACATTTCTTTGTTTAATGAGTTTTTACAAAATGAAAGTATCAACATAAACAATGACCCAAACTTTTGAACAGTGGCGTAAATAAAAAAAAAAACAATACGTAGCCTTATATTACAGTAACAATACTTTATTCTTCTAAACTAGCAACTTCCAGGTCATGCTTATGATTGTGTGTCTCAGAAAGATCAGAATGTGATGTGATGTCAGGGGCGTGAGAGATACACAAATGTAAGATCTGTTGTTTATTACAAGTGCATTCCATCTGTTTTACTCTCTCTTGTTCTTTCTTGAGTCCTCCAGCTTGTTTTCTGCTGATATGCCAAAACAATTAAACACATTCTAACCCAAGACTAACACTCCTGTATTTAATTTATTTGCAAGTATGGTGTTACAAATGAACAATATCATAATATGCAAAAACAGATATTCAATTTGGATACCATTTAATAGTTCCAATAGTAACTGACTATTATTTTTTTAAATTAACTTTAAGTAAGTGGTAGATGATGTCAAATAAATGTAAAAATAAGGGAAATGAGTACGCTCAAATTTATAATTTCACTAAAAACATTTCTTTAACCCTCCAATCAATGTACTCTCTATCTGTTTCTCTCTCCCTCTCTCCCTTTCCACTGGCCTAAAAAGGACTGATCCAAATCTCTCTTGGCTTTCCCCCCTTCAGTGTCTCCCCTTAGCTTGCTAAACTCATCGAAAACACAGTGATCTCATATTTCCAGTGACTAACCCCAGCTGTACGTCGGCTGAAAGTAGGTCTCCCTTTCCCTCGGATCAAGCCCAATTCATCACAATTAGACTGCTTCCCATTTGTGATCCCCTAGAGCTGGTTTCTCCCCTCCCACAAAGGAATAAACACTGATTGACCTATAATAGCATGCTCCCATAGGATGAAGCATACACTTCCTTATGGACTGTAAACTTCAGCTGAACTTTACCAGAAACCCTTATCATGAGTAAGCAAAACAACACTGAATCACTTTCTCTCTTATCTTACAGACAGGCAGCCGTAAGACTAATTAGGACATGACTCACGGGTCTGTTTACAGTTAAGAGACGAGGGCTTCGACCAGCATGTGTTTGTGCAAATAATATGTCATCCTTATACAGTGACATGATGAACATGCGCTGCCTCAAATGTGTTTGTGTGAGGTGGTTTGTTTGGGTCTGGTGGTGTTGAGTGGGCTTACTGGACTGACCTGACCGGCTGTGTCACAAAGCTGAAGTTTCACAGGCTTGCCATCCACAGCTACAACCGCTGCCGAGGAGAAGAGAATCAATTTGACATTTTATCCCTTTCCAGTGCACATCATTAAGACACACGGACAAACGAGACGAACTTTGGCGAACTTGCTGGCTTTACAAAAACTCATCACAAAAACAACAGACAGTAAACAATCATATGCTTATGTGATGAATTTAATTAGGTCACTGGCAAACTGCAATGACTGGATCATTTTTTATCATAATATAACTTTAATATTACATATATTATACTATAAGATAAGATAAATATATATATACATAAACATAAAAATAAGTTATTATATAATCCTACTGAACTCATATCTGTTTTGGGGTGTTTTTTTTTGTTTTGTTTTTTTGGTTCAAGCTTGACATTAGAAGGTGCAAGCTATATATTAATTTTAAAATACTAATCAGTATAGCAGTACTGGTATGAACAGCAAGTAGCTGGTTTATACGCTTATACTGTGCGGTCTAAAGACGGGCTACCAGCAGTTACTGACCAGTTTAGAACAATTAGGTAACGTTATCCAAAACGCATCAGCAATTTTTTAAAATATGTAATTTCTTTTCAATTTATTTTATTACTATTTAGTGTTTCGGTTTAATTATGAATGCGTTTACGTTTTTAATATATTTATGTGTGTGTGTGATTTCTTAAAATTAAACTGGGGTGATTTTTACCTGCAAAGTTGTCAAACGCTGTTGGAACATACTCGGTGGGATATCCATTGGTGGTATAGCTCACAATGAGACTAGTTTTACCCACTGCACCATCACCAACCAGCACGCACTTCACCCTGCGCTCCGCTGCCGCCCCGAATCGGCTCTTCACCGCGGATGACAAATCTCTGCTCCGGAATCGTCTCGGGGGAACCGGCGGCACCACCGTACCTGTAGCGGGCTTGTATTCTCCCCCTCCCTGCGGAGGCATCGCCGAAGACACGAACCGTGCAGCGGCTTCAGAGATTCATCCCACTCGTGAATGACAGAGCGGAGCACCAGTCTCCGATTTCACAGCGGAGTCCATTTATTTTACAAAGGAAAAAAGTCCGATAAAAGCTACATTTCAAATCAAGAAGTGTTTGCTTTATCTGGATGTATAACAAAGCAACTCTGAAGCAAAAATAAACACGAAGCCCACACGAACACTGCCGTTAAGCCCTCATGAGGCGAGCCCTCCTCCGCCCCTCACTAAAACTGATCTGAGTGAGCACTTTACTCCCAAACACTGAGGCTGTGTCTCAAAGCCTAGTCCGCCTCCCGTGAGACAGCACTTTCTGAGGCGCGCGCAGCTCTTTTTTTTTGTCCGTACTCAAGGTAGGCTGCTGACTAGGATTTGAGACAGAGCCCATGACATCATCACTGTGAAGCGCATTCATTCGTGAACTGAAGTCCAGCGGACCTGTTGTCATTACTGATAAACTCAAGTGAACTGGCGCGAATACACGCGTCAGCATTTTTATTTGTTATCAGTGATAATGAAAATTAAAATGGTGTAAGTGCATACAATTGTGCATACAATATTTACATTTTATTGTTTATTACAATTCTCTTTAAATTTAGTGAAGTTACGTAACATATATCACACACACACACACACACACACACACACACACACATATATATATATATATATATATATATATATGTATATTCGCATGTATGCACACACAAACGTGCACGTACATAGTATATATACAGACTATATATATATATATATATATATATATATATATAAACGCATCTGCTAAATGGCTAT
>JAUYWG010000047.1:11267395-11342415 GCA_034779775.1 Enteromius afrohamiltoni
GTTTTCTGCACGATATATCTAAATATAAAGCTGTAAAGCTTTAAAAAATATATATATATATTTTAACATTGATGATAATAACAAGAAATGTTACTTTACAGGCAGAAAACATTTTAATGTGAATGCTGAGGACTAAACTATTACCTGCTGAAAATTCAGCTTCATCTACGGATGAATAAGTTACATTTTGAAACAATCACAATTTCACATGACACTTTACTGTATTTTTGATCAAATAAATGCAGCTTCGGTGAGACGCTTCTTTTAAAAGTATTGCAAGTCCCACACCTTTGTACAGTAATGTGCATTTCAAATGTGTAAAAATCGGTGGACAAATATTGACTTTCTAATGTTTTGTTACTGTTTCTCTTCATACAGTGACTATTTATTCAAGCTGCTCTTGATTGGTGACTCTGGTGTTGGAAAGTCTTGCCTCCTCCTCCGATTTGCAGTAAGTAGGCTATATGTTTCCTGCATTTGCCCTCATGGAGACGTCGTTTTGGCAGAGGTTAAATAATTAGTCTTTATGCGTGTACGAAATAAATTTGGGTACTGAAAGATTTCTATCACATTTAAATGGAATTTATATTTTACTTCAAAGCAGAAAAACTTACTTCAAAGGAAAGATTTGACTACTCAAACATCTAATTCACCTGCTGCTTTGCTTCTTTCAGGATGACACATACACAGAAAGCTACATTAGCACTATCGGTGTGGACTTTAAAATAAGAACTATAGAATTAGACGGAAAGACCATCAAACTTCAAATTGTAAGTTCCTTTCTGTCCTGTAATAAAATTAATGTTGACTTGGTGTTTAGATGGTATTGTTTTAACCGTTATGTCAGTGCTTATTACGAAGAATTTACTTGATCTTTTGATGTAAATTATGTCAGAGAGGAACCCTTCTCTGCTACTATTAAATAGGGCTGGGTTAACAATATTGAGTACTCAATTTTGATTTTTAAATTGATATGTGTGAGCGAAATTTCACTAAATACTCCTGCCATCAAATAATCACAATATCTAGTGTTACTTCAGCTTTCAATTGTCTTTTTTATCACACAAGTTTTGTAAATGTGATCCTTTAATGTACTATTTAGTGGTTTCTTGTATAGGCCTAGCTTATACTTGGGCCCACTATTGAAGTAGTATGAAAATAGCATCTAGTCTATTTTTGCATGTGATTCAGGTGTCATATTATTCTTTCATTTACAGTGGGATACGGCAGGGCAGGAGAGGTTTCGCACAATCACATCCAGTTACTACAGAGGCGCACATGGCATTATTGTAGTCTATGATGTTACAGATCAGGTGAGCTCTTCAAATTATTAAGTGAGTTTCATAGCTAGTGCAAATATTCTGCTGTACTGTATTTGTTTGCATACTAAAACTTTTTTATCGCCCCCCCCAGGAGTCCTTCAATAATGTTAAACAGTGGCTACAGGAGATTGACCGCTATGCCAGTGAAAATGTTAACAAGTTATTGGTTGGCAACAAGTGTGACTTAACAACAAAAAAAGTGGTGGATTACACAACAGCAAAGGTAATATTGCTTCGTATTACTTAGCTTATTCCACTATTATTATGGCTTTGTTTCAAAACCTAGGGAGCTGCCTTGCTCTCAGGGCAGTGACAAAGCGCATAGGAGACTCTTTATTTCAGTAGTTCTAGCAAATTAATTCTGTAATAAACGTAAAACACAGAATGCACACTTTTCACATGCACACATTTCCGGGCTGAATGAATTCATAATTTTGATTGACATTTTTTACTTTGTCTGGCATTTTAGAATTCTTAAGGCATTCTGGGATTGCCTTCTCTGTGAAGGATAGCTGTGATGCTGCCTGTTTTATACAATGGCATTTTAGTACTATATTTTATTTCAGTTAATTGACAAAGCAGCCTCTCCAGCGTTTTAAACCATTTTTAATAGTTTTAGTTTTGGTTGACAACGCTGCTTTAAATTTCTGCATATGAAGGCTGCTCACTAGGTTTTGGAGCAAGGCTTGTATGCTTGTAAAATTTCCAAATGTTCATTTGCAGCATTTCTAATATAAAGAATGGCTTGGTTTATCTCTAGGAATTTGCTGATTCCCTTGGCATTCCTTTCTTGGAAACTAGCGCTAAGAACGCCACCAATGTGGAACAAGCCTTCATGACCATGGCTGCCGAGATCAAGAAGAGAATGGGCCCCGGAGCCACAGCTGGAGGCGCTGAGAAGTCTAATGTGAAGATCCAGAGCACTCCAGTGAAGCCTGCGTCTGGAGGCTGCTGCTGAGACTCCCTCGACCCCCCCCACCCCTCACATTGGCCCCTGGATCTTGGAGCAAGAGCCCCCACAATAGGAGAAAGAAAGAAAGAAAGGGGAATAGATCATTTGTTATGGAGCAAAGAGTGAATATGGAGAATAGAAAGAATAAAAGAGAGTGTGAAACAGGCAACAATTTAAGTCACCCAAGTTGTACTGTATGTAGCCGCACTACCAAAAACATTCAAAAATCTGCTGCCCCCCCCCTCCCTTCCCTTGCTTTTCACAAACTAAAACTGGTCTGAGATTTGGTAACGGTCGGTCCCCTTCACCCCTGCCGTCTGTCAGGGGCTGCTTTTAAACAACCCCACCCCAAAAAAAGGATGGATCTCATTTTCACTCAACGATTTTAAATCCTCAGTGTGCAGGTTTCTAAGATAATGTGTGTATTTATCTCACTGCATTCCTACTGCAGGGCTGGTCTGTGGTCAAAACTCAATGACTTTTTGTCGTTTTTCTGTCCTTTTCTTACTTTATTCTTACTTGTTGATTATTTTACTGTTTATATTTGCATGTGTAGATTTCTGTCCCCACAGATTGTTTTGTCAGTCTGTTGAGATCAACCGGTCATAGGTGGTTCACAGTCCTACATCTGTTTAGTAAAATATATGTACATATACACTATGTATATATATGTAAGATCTGAATTGACAGCTCTGTAGAGTTACATACATGATTTGAATAGTTTTACCTTTCTTTTGCATTTAAGTTGTGGCTGCAGACTCTTGTAGTTTTGTTGCGCAATGTGTAAAAAGTTAACAAAATATAAATAAATATTGTACGACCATACTGTACAATATCAGTACGTCTGCGATTCTTAGTGGGACATGTAGAAACCCTTTGTTTTATTTATTCAACATTTATAAGCAAATATATTGTTCCATTAATATACAATCTCGATATTGGCCATTTACCTGCGGAATACATTGAAAACAACAATCTCACAATTGCATATGTGACTCAAACACTATGTTCTCTTTTTCATAATAAAGGCAAATTAATTCAATTTTTTGAATGAACTTGGAAACCGTTCATGTCTAGTTTATCATTTTGGGCAGTTATAGATGGATGTTTCGTATATCCCAGATAGGACATGTAGTACATATAGGATTAAAGCAGTGGTTCATTCTTTTTAGTATTATTTACAGATTTAATGCAGCATGTATTCATATTTCGACCATTTATATTTTATTATATTATTTATATTTTTATATCTTTTTTTTTCATTGTAATTTTAGTGTTTTAAAATGTAAACTTAGTTTGCTGATGTGGCAACATTTCAAATTTTTATGTTTAGAATATATTTATTTGATTTCAGCTTTCTAATGAACAAAAACCAATTTAGGTTTAGCTTTAGTTAATGACACTGGTTCATGGATCTAGTAGAGTAAACAAAGATCTTGATAGAATCTCTGAAATCATTTGTACATGAATGCAAAAATGAAATCTAATGCAATTTCAGAAGACTTTCTAAAGGCCCGAGTACATAAAGGAGCTACTTTAATATTATTCTGTAACCCTTGAGTCCAGTGCATAAATTAAATTGAGTCATTTTTAACTGAAGTATCCGTATCATAACATGCACAGAAATTTAGATTTTAGCCTATTAACCAAAATAAGAAGGCTACCAAAAAGCAGAATGTTTATTGTTAAAAATCATTTTTCAGTCAACGTAAAAACAGTTTGCATCAATCCATGATCTCTGCGTTTAATTCACTGGATGTTAACACACTGACATTGTTTTCTCCCTTCAAAGAGGTAGTTCACCCAAATTTAAAACTGTATCATCACTTACTCACTCCAAACTTTCTTTCCTCCAAATGACACTAACTATGCTGAAAACTAATCAATATTGGACATTCATTGTGTGGGCAAAAACCAACAGACATTTCTTAAAATAAAAAGTTTTCATGTGCACTGGAAGAATGACATGAGGGCAAGTTAAATGTTTGGATGAACTGCTGCTGTAAGTTAATCAAATTATTTAATGTACCCCAAACAGATTATTTATATATCAAGTATGTTCATGACACCATTAATCACACTAATTATCAGTCAAAAATACAATATATCTTTGAGGCACAGGTTACTCAGAAGAGAAACTAAAGCTGCAGGGATGCTAATGGAGGCTGGACTGCTCTCCATTAAAACTTAATAGGGTAATAACCTGAGATCACAATCACGATTGGAACAATGTCTGTGCACCTCTTCAGTCAAACAGCTTTACTAAGCTGAGCCATCTAAGTAAAAAAAAAAAGAGAATCATAAGCTGGTGTGTAAAAATACAAAGCGAAAAATGTATCACGTGTGTTGTGAGCGATAACTCAAGCTTGTGACAACAGCACCTAACACCACTTCTGGACACACTAAACGTGTTAAGCGTGTAAAACAAAGATAATGATGACATGAGTCAAGTAAGAAGCGTTTTTCATCCTTGATGTGAAAACACCAAAAAGGACGTCTCGGTGAAGAGATTCCTAATAATTCTCAGAAACTGCTTCTGTGGAGAAAGAGCGAGAAAGTATTTGTTGATGCATAATTTTTAATAATCAAAAAAGGCTACAGTTAAGGTGACACGTACACATGTGAACAGTGAACTTTATATCACAATGATTACAATTTGGTCATGCATTCTGAGACCATGTGATGACACTAGAGGGCACTATAATAATAGTGGATCATTTACCTGATGCTTCCTCAGATCTGGGGTCAGTAAGGCTGTCCATGGCTGACAGAATAGAGGAGAAAAGATACTCTGAATGAGTTTCCAGTGTGTGAGACTGCCTCTCTATCAGCGCCAGTGTGTCTTTCAGAACTGAGGAATCAGGGAAAAAAAATATTGCAGTAGTATGAGAGCAGCTAAAGACTAATGTATTGGCAAAAATAACGTTTGATGTGGATTCTGAAATGAAGTATGCTAGCTAGGCAACGGCACAGCTCTCTTAAGTTAAGCATGCATGGCCGCATTCTCCAAGCAGAGCGTTTCCTGTTTCGGTCCCATGTAACCCTAAGTATTGTGTTACACTACACAATATGCCCAAAACTGAGAAGCAGTATACTGGTGTAACAACTGTTCATGCCAATTCAAGATTCAGTACAGCAGCAGAATGGTAGAGAGATTTCATAATGATATTTTCTTAATGCATTATAGTTTGATAAAGATGGTAAGACTCACAAGGAGAGGCTGAATTCATGCAATGCAAAAGCAACCCTCCGGTCTGCAGAACATCTGCTGTGAGGGGCTTATGAGCCTGAACTTCTTCCTGAAAACTCTGAAAAATATAATGTGGTACAGTTATGTGCTTTTGAATAAATGTCTTTTGTAATAACATTTTAAACTTCTTATTGTTACATTAGAAACATGTGCACTACCTTTTACAAATGTTAGGGTCAAGTAAGATTTGAATGTTTTTGAAAGAAAAAACACCCCTTATGCTCACCAAAGCTGCATTATTTATCCAAAATACTATTACAATTAAAATGAACTGTTTACTAATTAGATGTCAAAAGTGAATTTCCAATAGAAATTAGTCCAGTCTTCAGTGTCACATAATCCCTTCTAATATAATCATTCTAATATAATGACTTGCTGCTCGAAAATGGTTTCTTCCATTATCAATGTTGAAAACAGTTGTGCTGTTTAAATGTGGAAATAGAGGTAAATTTTTTCAGTATACTTGGGTAAACAGAGTTCAGAGGAACAGAATCTATTTGAAATATAAATACACAAGTTTACGCTTTCTCATGAACATAGAATAAATTTGGCGTGCTGTCTGGGGAGCGAGCCGGGAGAACGGCAGACTGAACCCTGGCGAGGACAAGAGCTCGGCGTCTGGCTCGGTCTCCGTCTGCCCCCCTGGAGGAAGGCGTGAAGCGGAATAGAGGTGGAGGAGGGATGCACAAAAGACGAGATGCTGAAGTAGGGAAAATGGGGTTATTTATAGTAGGTTGGAAGGATTTGACTGGGTATGTGTAACCAGGGGATTGATGAGATAATTCGGTGCCAGCCATGAATAATTCGTCCAGCGCTCCTCCCAAAACATGCACTTTGTAGCACCTGGTAACTTTTTTTGATACATTTAACGCATCCTTACAAACATTTTTTCAATAAAATAAAATAAAATGATAAATAGTAGTGTAGTTTACAAACCTTGTAATCAGCCAAGGAGGATTTGACGCTCTCCAAGTCAACCATGGGTGGAGAAAGAATTTCTACTTTTTCTACCACCTTGTGCAGCCACTGAATCAGCTTTTCTAGGTTCGAGCAAAATGCCTATTAAAAAACGATACAACAGTTCTCATTAATTCTTAGCCATTTTGGCACTTCATAATAACAACAGAAACCTCTACTCACCTGTATGTGCTGCATTAGTGACTCCTTGGTCTCATTTTCGTTCTGGTCTGTTTGCACTGTCCTCTGAAGCTCTGACATTGACAGTCCGCACAGTCGATCCATAACAGCTTCCACTTCCCTCAGGTTCCTCCTACTCATGTCTTGGCAAATCATCTGGATTGTGGAACCAGGCTCCTTTGCTTTCTCTAAATGATCCTCGTGTGTTTGAGGAATTTCAGAAACTGATCTCCCTTCAGCATCTTCATCTCCGCTTTCTTCCATCAGTGGTTCCTGCTTTCCCACTTGAGCCATCAGTGATTGGACTGAGGTGATCTCGCTTTCCAGGGATCCCCAGCTGGTGATGACCGGTTGGCTCATCTGGTCACTAATGCCCCTCAGCTGCTCTGAAAGCACCTGTAGTTCTTGAAGCCGCTCTGGTAGACGAAGAAACTCTTCGTCCAACTCATCCAGCAAATCAGGACGAGGAAGGATGTGTGTTGAACTAATGAAAGTAGGGACTGGTCTGAATGTCGAGAAGATGCCGAATTTACGATAATGGCCCTGTGGCTTCCTGTCGCAGTCCAGACTCTCAACTGACAAGCCAGCTTGGTCTAGTGAAGAGTACAGGCTATTGGACATGATGCCATCTAAGGACTTAGAATGTGATTTGTTTAGAGCATAAAACTCAGTTGACCTTTGCGCTGTTCCTGGGCTTTCTAGTTCCTGCCGAATCCCTGTATAGGACAGGTCTAAACAGGACAGAGTGGAAGAGTGGTCCAACTCTATGCCTGAGTCTTGCAACAATGGATCGGTTCGCAAGAGAAGATCCACTTCTGATGAACCCCATGTACCAGCCATGTTGGGTCTCAGAGGGTATGTGTAGTCCAGGAGCTCCTGGTACTCCTTTTCAGGATCCCAACTGGGGGATTTGCGGTTTGGAGAGGGTGGCATAGAGTTGGGGATGGCACAGGCCCAATAGTTGGCCTGAAATGGCGACATGTGTTTGAACTCATGTTGACAGTTCTTACTAGATCCTGTGTTAAGAAGAGAATCTCTTCCTCGTTCCATCCTCTCACCTGGTCTTGATTTTGCTTTTCCTTTTAAATTAGATGTATGATTGGATGAATAAGAAGTGCTTCTAGGAGTGGATGTCCACTTAGGCACTGGAGGTGCTGTGAGGCTCAAAGAAGCTGAAAGGGGACTGGACAGACTGCGTTTGGCAGCTGAAGAGTTAGATATAGGATCCTTGTCACATGACCACAGTCTGAGGTCTGATACACACATGGAGGCATCAAGGTCTTCTCTGGATAATGGTGGGGAAGATTTACGTCTAAATGACTGTTCAGACAGACTTTTGTCCTTTTCTTTAGGGGAATCTGCTTTGTAAGTGATCTGAGGAAAAATAGACAAAAAGAGGAAATGGTTAATAGGAAATCCTGGGACACAGATTAAAAACAGGGAGCCACTGACTCCTATAAATAGACAAATACAATAATTAAAAAATTTTTGGGGGTTAATAAGTTTTTGTTGTTGCTGTTTTATGCTCACCAAGGCTGCATTTATTTGATTAAATATACAGTTAAACCATAATACTGTGAAATGACTAAATGTAAATGTAATTTTTAGGAATAAATTTATTCCTCTGATGGCAAAGATGAATTTCCCATCTTTAGTGACACGTGGGCCTTCAGAAATCAATTTTTCAATGTAACAATTTCCTATTATTATCATTGTTGAAAAGACTGTTGCTTACTGTGTTTATAGAAACAGCAATTTTTGATAAATAGAGAATCTCTGAATTAATTTTGAATCAGATATAACCGGGAAAAAAAATATTCTCATTCTTCAGTTAGGGAGGCGTGGCTCAGTAACAGCTCTGAATGATTTAACTGACTAAATTAATCTGATTCAAACCGCTAACTGTTTGGTTTTGAATTATTTTTACAAACATTTTGCAACCATTTTAGATGCATTTTAAAATTCAGTAAAAAAAACTCCTCGACAGCTCACTAAGACGTTCTTAGATTCTTACCCTCTCTGAGTCTTCATGTGTATGTGAGTTCTTCAGGATGGGCACCTGCCATTGTGTGGAGATGAGTGGTTTTCTCATGACATAGAGGCTTTTGTCCGGCATATACCTGGAAACAGGTGCCATAGTGACCGTCTTTTTGCTGCCACTCCTCTCTTTGTCTGTTTCCTTGGCCTCCTGGACATTTGCAGGCCTTGTCCTCTCAGCTGCTCTGTGACTGAGGGGTCTAGTTTGACTGCTGCGAATGAACTCAGGGATCCTGGTCTTCCACCTCCCATAGCTCTTGTTCTCCATTTTCGAGGAGATGTCTGATAAGGCCTTGTCAACTCCGAGAGCCATAGGAACACATCCAGATTCTGTGCTTCCTCATTTGGCCAGAGTGACAGCTAAAAGGTCACAACCACACTGTGTATTAAACACTGCTTCAATAAACTTCATAAGTGAGGTCTAACATGACGCATGCCTTGTTTACTCGAAAAGAGTTGCTTCTGATTTGGATAAGCAATCTCATTAGGGCTACATGTTCAGGCTTGCCTGAAATTCATGAATGCTTTTTATCCATCCCGCACTACAAAAGTACTGCTAACAGATTTAATCTGAAAAATCTTACAATTAAAAGTAAAAAATAATGTAATTAATTCAAAACAAAATTTTAAATGAATTCAATTTGACAATGATTAATAATTTAGAAATTAAACTGAATAATACTTAGTGGCTCAATAAATATAGACTTTTATGCTTATGTGTCAGATAAATGCTAAACGCAACAGCATGCAGACAAAGCATTACATTTCTTATATTTCTCTGTGGATTACTAGTGTAGTGATTGGCTGAAGTGCCTGGTTTCCATGGCAACCGACAAAAAACGGCATGTCATGAGAGGTGATCACGTGGGGACATTTAAATCATACTCTGCCTGCAAACAAAGGCGATCATGTGTCTGAACCAGCTTGGAGTTCCTTTTCATTTTAATATGGCTATTGCTGACATAGTTCTCATAACTGTTACTGACAGTTTGCATGGCTATATGTATGCATTAGATTGCATGGTATTGTACACCAAGGAGGCAAAACAAATTCGTTCATTATGTTATTTGAGGACATAAAAGCCAGCCAAGTGGTTCCGAGACTGGTCCTTGGGCTACGATGGCACTAGATCAATTCAAACAGAGCAAATCCTACAGGTCAACATAGGCTTGACTGACAGTTACCATGGTGACCTGGTCATCAAACTGAAGAAGGCACAGTGTCTGCTACATTATACATTTCTGCTGAAAAACACAATTCACAATAAAAATACCATCTGCCTGTTTTGTACCAAGCCTGCAAGCACTATACTAATGTTCTCAGTGGTTCCGTTAATAAACACTATACAAACACAAAAACAAAGTGAGGTTACTAGAGGAAACAGTGTATCTTCCAATAAGTGGTTCATTTAACAGTTGTTAAAAAATGAGAACAAGAATGACAAACAGGCACATTAAGGATACGTGGCCTAGGAGAGCTATTTATAATGAATTACTGAATAACATTCTTGTACGGAAATGTTTTGCTTAGACTAAAGTAAGTACAATTATTCTTAAATAGCATATTCACCAGTAATCAAATGCATTTCACATTAAGCACGCAAAGTGATGCTAAGCTGTAATGTATGAGCCAGGAATATGAATCTATCACACAGCAGCTTCTTCACACCTCTGTCGACATCACTTTCACTTGGCTTTCACAGCTGGACACCCTGCATTATCTGTTTGAACTGTTTTTACGTACCGGTGTGGGCTCTGGAAAATCCCTCTGGCAGCTCTACGAACTACGTTTACAGTTTAGAGATATAATACGATAAATAAAACCCTGCTGTTGTGGAATCCAAGCTGTGGAGGAAACGGTTCATAACACAGAGGCGGGTCAAGCAGCGCAAGACTGTCGCTTCCAGCCAATAGCGCCATGAAACTGTACGAGCCAGTGTTCAGTCACAGACCGACTCAAGTTTCATACTAATGCGCATGCGCGCAGGAACGTTTCTTAAAGGACCAGTTATTTGGGGGAGACCAGCTTTATTTAAGTTTTTTATAGTCATTATTCAGTAACCCCTGCTGAAATAACCCATCGTCACGCCTTGCCTGTTACATTTCTCAGCACTGGTCATAAACGACCAATTATAACCACTTGTGGTTTCACTTAAAAAGAAATTGCTGCGATTTCAGTTTACGTATTCGTTATAAATACTTTTAGTCATATTAAAGATTACATATGTTGATTATAAATTTAAATAATTACACGTTTACTGTACAAAAATATCTCGTGTGGAGAAAAGCGTCTTGTTTTTTGCCCTTAAGCGCCCCCTGGAGGACAATCCCTGTGTGCATACGGGGAATTTTTTTTTAGTTACCAAAATAATTATCTGTCACAAGCAGGGATATGTATTCAGTGTAGATCTAAGATGAGATTGTCATAATAATGCAATTGCATAAAATCATGTAAATCAGAGACACAACTGCGTTTGATTTAATGGTAAGCAGAGACACAGACACGTCGGTAACAAGATAACACACAGTTAAAAGAGTGAAAAAATATAAGGAGAAGTGCTAATTAACAGCTTTTAGAGTTCATAAACCCTTAACATCTGCATCTTTTCAGGACAGCAGATTACGAAAAATAATTTTCAGTGCGGTACAAAAGGCTACACAATTAGAATAAATTAAACTCATTCATACTTATCAAATTGTTGTTTTAAAACCGTTTACTTCTTAACTAATTACCAAAATTAAAATTGGGCATAGAATGTACAAAAGATTAAGACAAAGTCAATGTTTAGAATTCCACTGAGCACTAGGTGTCACTGGATACCATGGGTGATGTTCTGAGGTCAACATTGTGTATTTTGTATGTAAAGAATGGAAGTCTATCAGGAAATGTTTGACCTCCAATGTGTCATCAGGCTTAATATTACCTGTGACCCTGAGTTTTGTCTCAACCTCTGAGCTTGATGTTCATTTGAAATTTAAAGTTCATTAGATTTAAAGGTACTAAAACCATAAAGCACAAGCTCAATATCTACTAGAATTCCCAAGAGCATTTCACAAGCACACATGCACAGTCTTGATATAGTCCCTAATAAATCACTGGACAATACCACGATGCAAAAGGATTTGCAATTAGGGACGCAAATATTTACAACAAATACTTTCTGGTCTATCTTCAAAATAGTTAATGTTTCACACAGTCAGTTAAAATATAGCAAACAAACAGAGCAAGAGGTCAGTCTGTGAATGATTTTCATTACTATCTCATTACAAGATATCTACTTGCACAATGGAAATGTTCCCTTTTAGATTTTGCACATAATCTGGGTCATGTTCAGAGACACAAAAATGACAATATATTGTCAAAATAATTTTGGCACAACTGAATAAGATTATCATAACAGAACCGGTCAAGTACTAAATGTAACAGAGCAAATTGACCTTTAGTGTTCCACCCACAGACCTGAATAAACTTTATGCTTGGTGTAAACTTTAGACTGGTGGCAACGTCTTGTCTGTAGTGGTTTTTAAAGGAGTGAGATAGAGAAAGAGTGAAGAAGAAAGAGAAGAGACCACAGTCAGCACTTCACAGCACAGACTCCACGCCATCCTTGTCGAGTGTTTCAAGTGAGGAACTGTCTCCTTGGTTCTGGTGTGTGACGAGAGGGGAGGTCTCTTCTTCTGCTTTAACATTAGCTACCACCTCCACCTTCACCTCCTGCAGTTCCTGCTCCTCTTGATGCTCTTCCTGTTCCCTTTGTTTCTTCATCTCTTGCTCATTGATGTGGTGAAGAATGCCAGCGCCGAGTGCATCTCCCTCCACGTTCACAACAGTAGTGGTTCGATCTCTGATCACACATCAGACACAGTTTGTTAACACAACAGATCACTTAAGAGTTAAAAACTGTACACATGTATAGACAGCGAGAGAGAGAGAATGCATATACAGTACATTTAATGTTTTTGATTCTGATAAGAAGCTTACGAAGGCTCTTACGATGCTTTAAACAAAAAATAGGCTTTAAGCTTGATTATGTTTAAAATGATTAAAAAAAGGTGTTTTTGATGTTTTTTAAATGATGTATACATTAAAATAATTATTTTATATTTTGTACTATCACACAGAAATACAAAATAACAACTGTCCAGGATTTGGGGTTAAGTCTCTTATACTTACCAAGGCTGCATTTATTTAATCAGAAGGAAAAACATTAATATTGTAAAATATTTGTGACAGTTTTCGATAGCTATTTTCGTTTTCTATTTAAATATATTTTAAAATATAAACGCTGTGAGACCTTCTTACATTTTCTTCCTGTCCAGTAAATTTGACATTTACATGGCAACTCAAAATCACAAGACTGAGCCAATATCGATAAAGGAGATTGTATGAGATATATACATTTAATCAGTATATCATATATCAATTTATTGATATTAGGGTGACCATACGTGCCATTTTTCCAGGACGTGTCCTGGCCAGGACTATATTTCTATATATTCTATATTTCTTTGATTTGTACCTCATTTTCCCGCATTTTCAAAAACATAAGGAACCAATGTCATACCGATTGGTCTGCAAACCAAGCAAAATCCTTATAGACCTTATGTCCTTACAGAAATTCTGGCCAGGACATCGGGAAAATGGCACGTATGGTCAATGAATGGTTGAAGCTGTCTTACACAATCCAGTCCACAGCCAACATGAGTGACAGGTCATTGGTGGGCAGACCAATAGCCTCCAAAATGATAGCGATGGTGATGATCCCTCCAGCTGGAATACCTGCTGCTCCCACACTGGAGGCAGTGGCTGTCACCCTTTGGAATAAACAAAAAAGCAGTCATTTAGCAGATGCTTTTTTTGAAGTGATTAACTTCTTATTGCTGAAACAAATTCTTTGGAGTTAAATGCCATGTTTCTAACAGCCAGAATGGTGATAGCTCATTTATCATCACCCAAACCTCCATCAGAGCCTATATCGCTTGATACACACTCAACAGAGTAACCTTGCACACTGGGACAGGCTCCAGAGAGTGAGTGTGTGTTGCTTGTAAATTTAGATCATACTTAGCACCACTGCCTTGTTTAGATATAGACCGTGTTACATGTAACCAGTATAGATACAGGAATGTTCCGGGTATCTATCAATACTCCTGATGCCGACTGAAGAAAGGTCTCATAGTGATGTACACTTACAGGATTGTGAAGATCTGGCCTGCGTTGAGTTCAACATTGTTAAGCTGGGCAATAAACACAGCCGCAACGCACTGGAAAATGGCTGCTCCGTCCATGTTTACAGTGGCTCCGATTGGTAAAATGAACCGACTGATTCGTTTGTCGACACCGTTGTTCTCCTCCACACACTTCATCATGGTGGGAAGAGTCGCTGAGCTGCACAAGCACAGAAAACAGACAGGATTTCAGTATGTAATGGCAAATTAGATGTAATAATGGTCATAGCCATTCAACTGGTAAAAAAACAAACATGATAAAGAAATTTGAATGACATCAGGCCCAATCAGAGATATTTTTGTATTTTTATACAATATTTTTATATACTATAATAATATCTAAATGTATGTAGTAATTTTGCCATGTGCTTTTGTCATATTTATTAGTTTTTATTTTTTTGTATTTCTTTTATATTTAAATATATTTTTATTACAAGTTCACCAATTTTAGTATCTCAGCTTAAACTTTTTTTTAACTTTAGGTTTTAAATGTACGTTTTTTAATTTAATATTTATATTTCTCTTTATTTAATCTTTAATTGATTTTTTTTTATAGATTTAGTTTTATTGAACAATAAAAACACTGCTTTCAACAAATGGATTATGGTTTATAATAAAAATTTGGGAAAAGACGTTCAAGAATCTTAATTTGTCAACCTGATTAAGGGACCTCTGCCAACAAATCAAGGTTTTTGCAATTCCAGGAAACCTGAAACAAAGCTTTTAAGTCACATTCTGGGAGCCAAATGAACCTGCTTATAGGAAATATATGAAATATAAGAAAGTACCTGGAGCAGGTAGCAAAGGCGGTGGTGAAAGGTGTGATGAGGCCAGACAAGAAACTGAAGGGGTTTGCACGAGTAAACCCAAAGTAGATAAGAGGTAAGACGATGCCACCATGGATGACGTGGCCCAGAATAGAGGCAAAAATGTACTTCCCCAGACTAGTGACCAGCAGAACCACATCTTCCATCTCCACAATCTTACTGCCAACCAAGAACATGATGCCAAAAGGCACATACCTGAAGGACAAAACAAAAGAATTTATCATACATGATGTGCATGATACAACTTATCTTAACAATAGATATAGATATATTTGATCAAAGGTCTATAATTACCACATGATCCAAGACACCAGTACCATGGTGGCTTCATTGAAGGCATTGAAAAAGCGAATGAGCTCCTCTCCTTCTGCACCAAGCTTTCTCAAAGCAACTCCAAAAACCATAGCAAAGAGAACAAGGCCCAGAATATTCATTCCATCTGCATCTGTTCCATAGGGAACCTGAAAACCACCAGAACATGTTTGTCTTTAGCTTACATAAGCGGACAGTCAAATATTCTAATATCACATTTTTTTGTGGCAGCAGTTGGTCAAAGGTGAGCAATGCAACAGCAAACTAAATTAGAAGCTGACATTTTATTAAGCAACAAAATGTGACTGATTTTGCTTATTAACCTATATTAACTATTGTTCCTGCCCTTATTCCCTGCCACTGAATTTTATGTGATTGTGCATGGACAAGGGAATTTCAAAAGACAAAACGCGATGAAGCTTAGCTCTCAGTCTGACTTTCCCTCAGCGGTGATGGCAGTGGAGTGATGAAGATCGGATGGGATTGAGCTACCGTTCAACTGAATCCTGCTCTTGTTCTGGGCTTTATCACATATCCAAGCATGGCTCATCACTTGGCACACAGTACTGGTTGTTCTGTAAGCCCTACTTATGCAATTAAGGACCTCAAGCGTTCTGAGGATTGCCCACATATTTGTCCATGCACCACCAGATATGAGACATTTTAGCTGAGCCAGGATGTAATGAAGACCCTACAAATTATTCAAAGGTTAATTACATATGGTACATAGTGTCGTTCATATGTTAACTTTTACATTTTTGGAAAATTATGACTACATTTGAAATTAAACACTTAAACATCTTAATGTGTGTTTAATGGATCAACAATTCCTCAGTAGTAAATATGCATAAACTAGGTCAACATATTTTGTTGACCCTGGAACAAAAGTTTAATGCAAAATTGTAGTCTTTACCATGTCTCTACACCTAAACTGAATTTTATTCATGAGTAAGAAACTGATATATGACTAAGACTGATGTACAAGCACCAAACATTGTAAGTCTAAAATTCACAAAACTGTAAACTGTTTCTTCAAATCTGATTGGTTAATCAGAATGGTGTCCCAGGGTCAACAAAGATGTTGACACGATGAAATATTGCACTTGTAAAATCAGGTTAGCGACTAAGGCAAAATGACAGAAAAACTAATCCTCATTTGAAAAAAAAAAAAAAGAATCAATAAATAATCAAAATATGCATGCACATCCTGAGTCATTCTACAAGCCCATTGCTAAGACTAGAATGCAGACGCATGGGAGGCGCATTGAAAAAGCCCTCTGCTAAAGGCTTGCCATCTCCAGCTGCTTGAGTGCTCAGTGGGACAGGAGCAGCAAAACCGGCTGCGTCAACCCTGGCCCTTTGCAAACAAACAGCAAGCTCATTCAAGGCTGCCAAAGAGCCCACACTACTGAGCGGTCAGACATAAAACCAGCCAAGAGGCCCCAATTGGAATAGAGTTTTATTTTTTTAAGAAGCACAAAATAACTGGGTTAAACTGACATTTCAACAAGTGGTATGATGTGTGTGTTGACGATTGTGTATTTGACTTCGCATTCTTACAAATAAAGGAGGGCCTTATGCTAAATAACACATAATCACATATTTGACATTATTACAAAAAACATACTTTTATTTTAATTTTTTATTTTCAGACTTTTTTACTATTATTTGAAAATGAAGAGATTGTGTACCTTCTGGTAGTTGAGGGTTCCATTTGTTCCATTTCCAGAAAGAATTGTCTTGTAATCAGTGACATACTGTGCAAGTAAGAGACAAAGAAAGGCCAACATCATGAGTTACATGCAGTGTTTATCACAATTTCAATCCACTCCAGTGTGCTGCTTCATGAACTGTGATGCATTTGATTATTTCTCTGCACTAAGCTTGTTTCTAGTGCCAAAATACCCACAAAAGCAGCATTTAAAGTTTAGCTGAAGAGTCTTTGAGACTGGTGTACACAGAGACAATGACAGGGATCCCCCACAACCCTGCTATTCAGAACCCCTGTTCCTCAAAAACTCTAATTATATGAGCCGAAGCACTCAGTTTAGTTTTTGCGAATACTTACTATCACAAAAGTATAAATAGGAAAGAAATAGAAATAAATGCTAAAAAATAATCTTCTGTTTGGTGTAGTAAAAACTGAAAGATCTATGTCATGTTTATATTTATATATATTTTTTTTTACATAATAAATATCAGCGCAGTGAAATGCAAAAAATGGCTCTGAAGGTACAGATGCTGTATAATGGGTCTTTAACAGAGATTCATTTACAGTGTCTGTATAATCTGATGTTGCGTGTGATAGCAAAATCCACAAACATATGTCAGTTATTGAGATAATTAAGATAACCTGGAATAGATCTTCAAGAATTACTTCAGACCAGTCAGTTTGCCATTAAAATAATTCCCAGGCATTTCTGTATTAATACTGCTAATCTCTGTCTCTTCTCTTTTAAAGCCTTTCTGGCCTCCATCCAGGTAAATGTTGATGGAAATCCCACTGGATAAAGAAACATTCTCCCACTGGATAAAGAAACATCTCATCTGAACCTAATGACCCTGTTTCTCTTTCTAAACCTACATTGGCCTTTGCGGAAATCTTTTTTTTATTTATTTTTTTTTTTATTTTTTTTTTTGGTTGTGCCAATGGGGCCGTGCACATGCTGGGGTCTAGGCACAGAGATGTTATCACCAACCCTGGCCACCGAACCTCCTGACCTCTCTTTGAGCAGAGCGTGCTCACTGTTGAGCAGTTGCCCGTGTGGTATAACCCAGTGAACCAAGCCAGGTTGCCAGGCACCAAGGAATGGAATCAGCTTGCTATGGTAACTGCCTGGTTGCTTAGTGGTGAGAGAGGATGGGAGGTATTTATTGAGCAGGGACAAAAAAGGTTGCTCCATTTTGTGACTCTCTCAATTAGAGATGAAGGAGCTGTTAACATGGAGGAAATGGTCTATAAATATTAATTCTGAACATATCTGTTTGGGTAAGTGTGTGTGTGTGTTTTAGTGACAGGTGGAAGAAAAAAGTAACTTACTGAGCGGAACGCTGCAGCCACCAGATTGGCTGGAAACAGGTTTCTAAAAAGGAAAAACAAGCAAGAAAGATAAACCAGTGGTGCAGACATGTGTAAAAATGAGCTCTTATCATCACAGATGGACACCACTGATGTTTCTTTGCTAAATTCCCACCAGTTCACAGAGTGACACAATAAGGAAGTTTTGCATTGATCCGTACAAATCAATATTTGCATCTGCAAATCCATATCCCAAATCATTCACTTGGGCTGCAGAATGGATAGTTTTTAAACTAAACTGAGTTGAGATCTTATTCGTCATATGACTTGCACTGAAAAGAGGATTAATCTAGTGACCATGTGAACTATGAGGCAAAAACAAATGTATTTTTTCCAGGTTCATGCAAGCCTATTATACAGTGGTTCTTCAAATGTATTACATAATTGCACAGCAGATTTGTGTTTCAACAGGTTTTTTTTGTGGTGTCATTTCAGACTGGTAATAAAAAGGATAGTGCTTTTAATTTACATCAAATAAAGAAATCCTCAAAAGTTTTTTTTTCTTTTATGAGAAATCTAATTGTCAAATTTATGTTGCTGGTGGAAAAACTAGAGTGTTTTTGCAAATTTAGTGCTTGTTTGTTAGTCCATGGTGGTCTAACAGCCCTAACCAGCTTGATCCAGGTCTTTACGTCAATCACAACCCCACCAGATGGTAGTCTGTTTTGTAGCAGCTACAGATCATTAAGACTTTTTTTTATACTATCAAAAAATTGTGTAGAAGCAGCCATCATCAGAAAAGTAACACAGAGGTAGCCATGTAGCCTTAATTCTGTCCCAGCAACAATTGGGCCATTGTGAAATATCCTTCTTCTAACTGTTGTAATTAATAGGCTTTAATATATGATGAGTGTCACACTATACCAAACGAAATATTTTTGTTGACAGTAATTAAGTGATTAGTAAGTTCATAAGTTTCTAAATATTTGTCCCCACTTTTGCTGAAATCACACTATGAGGTATAAAAACGTAGGCTATTTGTATTCCCAGCTATTATTTCTTTGTCTCTGGCATTAATAAAATGCAAATCAATTTCTCATTTTAATGCCTAAAACAAAAAAGAGTATGAAGTATGAGTTTGTCAGATGATCTTCTGCATTGGTGTTGCGCACACACAGTTAATTATGCCGAGGACTTGCAGGCGCGGATTATGCGCTGCCATAGTGGTGCCACAATGCTGTATTTCTTCCATTGAATGATAGGCTATTGTTATTATTTTCATAATTTCCATTACCAATGAATACCTTGCAAGGTCTAAAAACGAGTCCGCTGTTTCTTTGTTGGAGCTCACGCCTTCTAGCCCCAAGTTGTTGGTGTTCAGCGCTCCTGCTCCCACGCCGGGTTTGATGATGAAGGCAAGGGCTACCCCGATGGATGAAGCGATCAGAGTGGTCACCAGAAAGTAAGACACTGCGATCCCCCCGAGCTTGCCCAGAGAGCGCGTGTCCAGACTCGCAGCGCCAGAGATCAAACTGCAGACCACTAAAGGAAGGATGATCATCTTGAGCATCCTCAGCAGCATCTCTCCGGGGAAGGCAAAGTAAGTCATTTGCGCCCGGGTGAGGTTCATGTTCCGAACCATCATTCCGAGCCCGACGCCCACCAGGACCCCGGACACCGTTAAGATCACTAGAAGGTTTCTTTTGAAGAAGACTATTAACCGGTTTTTAAAGCTCTTCTTTTCTGATTTAATTGAGACCGCTGGTAATGGGCTTTTGTGCCCGGCGTGTCCGTTGATTTCGCTCTTTTTCTCCTCCATATTTTCCCCCAACAGCTCAGTTTTTCCACACGTTTAAAAGCGGTGCCAGGCTTTTCTCATCGGCCGCGTGCGCGCTTGGAATTGAGCGGACTGGAGAGCGCTTGTAAAAACCAGCCGGCACTTATAGACATGTGCTGAATCTACCAATGACGAGGGGTCTCTGAAAGATGAGGATTCAGGGACATGCGCACTCCTGGACCAAAATGAAATGATGCAACAAGGCAAAGGGTTGCTGATATCCATGCATATTATTATTATTATTGGGTGATTTAATATGTGTTCTTTTCTATTAATATTCTATTCTATCGATCTATCTATCTAGAAAGAATAAATACAAAATTGCATTCCTTCCCATGTTTTTAATTTTTTTGTGTTTGCATTAATGTTTATCTGAATAGTGACAAGTATGTGTGTGTACATACATAGCATATTAGTACTGTGCAATGATTAATCATGATTAATCGCATCTGAGATCAAACCTTTTGTAAACGTGTACTGTGAAAATTTATTTATTATGTATATATAAACACACACACATACAGTAGCCTACATATTTCTAAGATATTTACATGTATATATTTATTTATATTCATATAATTTATTATATATAATATATTTAAGAAAATATTTATTTTAAAATATAATTTAATATTAATATTTATAAAATATTTATTTTTGATGCAGTCGTTAATTAATTAATGAATCATTGGCCAGAACTATTATATATACATTGCTAATAATTTATAGATTACTGTTGTAATGAGTAAAAATAAAATATATCCATATACTATATTTAATATTAGATATATTTTGTATTTAAATAAATTTAGTTAACTAATTTGTTTATTTAAAATGTAGGAAAGATAATTTATTTGGAACCACTTACCTTAAAATATGAAGTATATATTTTGTTCAGTGTATATACAACAAAAATGCATTAATAAAATAAGGCAAAGTTAGGTTTTTATTGTTACACAAATTTACACATATACACAAAAGGACACAAAACGATTCTTTTCATTAAATTACCCCATTAATATTGCTATATGTTATTCTTGTTTGTCATTCTAGAGCAATTTTTAAATTATTATAATTATTAATATTAACATTTGCAGGTTTTCAGAATTTGCAACATATTTTTGTGAGGGTTATAATTTTTCAGAGTTTTTTATCATAATACAATATTCAAATGTCATAACCCATTATTTTAGAATGCCATATTTTCACTCAAGGTAAATAACCTAAGAAGTGAAACTCAGTTCTTTTTAGCTATCTGTAATTGCTTCCCCCTGAACCACAACTATTCTGTTCCAAAAATAACATTTCACAGCTGCCAAACCAGGAGCAGGAAGCTGAGTGTGCTCTCCAGTCGTTACCATAATACACCGAACCCCACTGTGAGGAGGCTTGGACAAAACAGAACTGTGAAGATTTTAGGCCCCAGATAGTTCCAAAATGCCTTCTGGCACACTAAAAAGAGAAAAGATCTTGCATTAAAGGTCTAGTACTGTTAAAAGCATTGTAAAAGTAAAATATGAGACAGAGGGTAAACAAATGTATGACCTTATGTAAAGTCAAACCACATCCTGCAGCTGTTGCCATGCTTAAGAAAGATTAGCTCTCTCCATATGACCCCCCCTCCTGATCTAGTTATGAATCTGATTTCTGTGCCAGATTTACATAAAATGTATTTAATGGTTACTTTGTTTTCCACCCCAAGATAGCCTATGACTTCCATGTCATTTAGAGATGTTAAAAATGCTTTAACACATTATAAGCAACATCTATACTGTGCTTTCATTTTGTCTAACATGTTTAAAACCTCTAGTGAACAGACTGGCAGCTGACGTATAACTAAGAGAGTAGCAGAATTCAACAGCCTAAGACTGTACTAACATTCTCCAACCACCAGATAGCATTCTTTTGTCTTTTAAAGTCCTCTGTTGCAGAAAATTACTGGATGTGATTGTAAACCCTCCGACACTAAGGACAATTGCTTATTCGACATATAAGCACAAAACCTTGCAATACTATGTCTCTGCACTGCAAAATATCTGTTATTTTTGTTCTTCTTTCCCTTTTATTCTTGTAAAAGTAATGTTAATAATTAATGGTGATTCTCTTCATTATAGTGATTTATTCATTAAGTCACTTCTCGTAAAGAGAATTATGACTACATTATACACTTTATATTGCCATAAATATTGTTATTTTTAGGAGACCTACAATCTAATAGGGAGGTTTTGGTAAGCAGATAACGACCAGTCTATCAGAACAGCAAGCTTTACACTGAACACCTGAAATCAAATGTCAGACTCCAAGATTAATGATTGTTTGCACTTATTTCATCAGAACACGCACCATCAGCTGTGTCACGCACAACGTGTAGGTAGACTTTCTTGGCACCTTTGTCCCATTTAGTCGAACATGAGTGTAAACACTCGGTATTCTCCTTTGCTGGTGAATTCACTGAAGAACAAGCATGTGAGAGAAAACATCTTTCCCACTTTCCGTGCTTTTCACTTTTCAGTTAATGCATATTTTTCCGCAGTGGCAGGCTTTTTTTTTTTTGAACACTCCATTTCCTGTTATGCAGCGGAGATTGAACTTGTAACAAAAAAGATTGAGCCAAGCTGTCGGTGGGCATCTTGCCAAAGCATGCTGCCTTTTTCTCAGTTCCGCCACTTGATAAACTCAAACCTGGCAATCTGAAACTTACCATTGAGACTTCAAGTAGCTATTACTGCGACCCATGACAAAATATATAAGAATTATTTTAAACATAATTTGTAGATAAGTGTAGATATATTTCTCATGCAATTAATTCGAAATTGTTTTTAGTCTGATTTCTCAGCTCGCATACTGCTCTGTCACTTTTTCGTCGTGTTGTAAACTACTAGTCTAGTCTGTTAGGTTCTTTAAATAACGTGACGAACAGCAGCCTGTTCTGCATTTTGGTTGGCTGATTCTACCAGAGGGGGCGGGGCGTCTTAACGGAGACCCCGCCTCGTTTTACAGAACGACCTATCATTTAAATCCAGTGTCTTGCAACTGCGACTACGAGGAGAGTCACCGAAGGCAACCTGCCTACTACTTTTGGGGACACTTTCAAGTCTGACTCTCATATGTGCAACTGTTTCCTCTTTTCTCAGGCTGATGAGGCACTGGGAGCTCAAAAAGTGGCATGTGAATTCATGTCGACTAGCAAGGCATGGAGAATGCACTGATACAATGTAAACGCATTCGAGAATTATTCCGCTGAGATTTATAATCATTTAACCGGATCGAAGTCCTTCAGAAGGGTGAGTGGACGTTCCTACTGAATTATCAACATAAAGTCCTGTGCTTTGACAGGTCAGTCTTGATGTGGGTCGCTCCTGCTCCTGACATGCATGTGTTGACCCCAGCCAGCAGTAACCTGTTTGCATACAGTACGTACGTCTGCAAACTTGGCATATCTATAAACACAGCCTGCAAGTAGAAGCCCACCACTGGCGTCTTCTGGATGCAAAATAGTTAATGTTTTAAACGACGAGTCACATGACATACTTATGATTGCTGCGTGTTGATAGTTTTCTGTAATCGACCAGAGTAAGCAATAATGTTTTTGTGCTTTGGTTTTATTATATAACTTCTGAGGCCGTTGACTTGATGCTGCAGTGATCTCCAATGTATGGCGTGCAGATTTTTGTGTACAGTAGCCATGCTAGAAATTCTAGCACAATTTCAGGAAAAATGTAAACTTTACAGTAAGGGGGTTTCTGTTGATCAATGCAGTGAATTCACATGACTCTCTTAAATCAAATCTGTGCCAAAGAAAATTTTTGATTGCTTAAAATGCACCTCAGTTATGACCAGAGAGCAATTTAGTGAAAGTTGTGATGAAATGGAAGTAGTGAATTTAAAATAACTTTTCTTTTTCAAGAGTATTTGGTTATTGCAAAAAAAAAGGGCAAAGATTGATTGTTGATTGGACCTTTAGATATGGGCGGGGTTTAAGTGGACTTCACGATTGGCCAAGACCTGCATAGGTCATCCACAAAAAGGTTGTTTGCAAAAATATAGAGATATGATATTTTGATTGAAAAATAACATCTGCATGAATTAATCATTTAGTACATTAATATTAATATGCATTTTATAAACTGACATTTAAATAAAAACGTAATACATTTTTACACTGCCAAAAAATATGTTGAACTGCAGTAGATAACCGTTTTATACATTTTCTCAAATATTTAATTGTCTATTTAGATAAAAGAGCTTTAAGTAGAGAACACTTGTGAACATGTAGACATCAGCATGGGTGAAACAGGACAAACCGATAAGGAAGCCCCATTGGTTTGTGTTTCCCGCATATCCAAAATCAAGGCAAGAGTTTGGCAATGGCGGATTAGAGACACATCTAATTTAGTTGATAATCCAGATTAGGGTGTGTGCTGTGTACAGTGCTCTGTTGGGTCAGAGAGCTCAGAGTTCAGACTCGTCACCTCATTAGAGGTCAATGTTTTTGTTGTTTTTTTTTTCAAATGCCAGCCTTTTACATTCTATTAATATGTATTGTGTCAAAATGTAAAGTTTCATATTTTTACTTTTTAAAGAAATATGACTAAAAGAGCATGTTGTTGCTTGCTTTTTCCGATAGGCCTACAATGGCAAGCTTTTAAACTTTAAAAGGATGCAAATGTTACTTTGGTTGATGAATACATGTTGTCACTCCCATAAATAACCAAACTGTGTTTACAGAGTGGAATTAAGCACTCAGAAGAGAAGCTACAACTGTATTTAGCTGCAGTGTGTAGCCTGCATGGATAATGACAGTGTCCTGCATGGATATGACATTTACCAGTTAGGAGCAAGTCTTAATTCCATAGTCTGTTTTGTATTCCTTTAATGTGTGTTTAGGCCCAGCCTGTGTCTTTTATAGACTTTTCATGGAAGACTTAAATCTATAATATAGCCATAGTTACATTTTCAGCCATTCTGTAATGTTTTCATGTGCTATAAATTATGAGTCCGGTGTTACAGAATTGCTCAAATGCATTTGCATTGAATTCTGTGTAAATGAACTCCCAGTGCCTGGGGCAGTGACCTGCTTTTCATTATAATGTGCAGGAAGCACATTCACTGTATTGAACTCTGAAGTGCCAAGCACGCTGATGAGCTGGGGATTTTGAATGGCAAACCTCTAGAGAGATGTGTCAAAACTCCCCTTAAGAGCCTGTAGCCTGCATGTTCTTGTATTGCTGTTTTATATTGCTATAATGTGTTCTAAGCTGTTAAAGTCACCACAGTTTAATCAGGACCAGACATTTCATGAGTAGTTTGTCTTCCTGCAGTTAGTCAAGGTATTTTTCATGTGCGTTTTCTGATTGGCTAAAAGAATCACGTCGGAAACACATTTTCTTTGTAAGATTCCAAAAGCAACATTCATAGCACAAACAAATCTAGATAAATATCGTTATTATCCCCCAAGATATTTGAACCTAGGTTTGAAATGTGCTTCTACTTCAATTTTACATATAATACATTTATACATCAACACTTTTATTCTTTTTTTCTCTAATTGGGGTATATTATCGATTAATAAAATTAACTTATTTCTTTCCCAGTTCCTTGCACAATACTACGTTATTATGATATCGAAACACATTAAACGCTTTTAAACTAATATCTGTTGAGATTTGCATCAGACAGTCATCTTTATATGTATGGTTTTCTGTTGTAGTAAATGTTTTACCACATGTTAGAATTTGTTAACACTATTACTTAAGTTTCTTAAGTACGTATATAGGTGTTATAGGTTATTTTTAACTACAACAGGGAATTAACCTTTTAGCACCACTCACAAAATTCATTTCCAAACTGGCATAACACATTCAGCAACCAGCATAATAAAACATTGCCAGATTTATGTTCATCTGTTTCAGATAAAACATAACATGGTTTTAGCACCACTTACTGGACATTTCACTTTGAAAGTCTTACAAAATGTGCAAGAATCATTCGTTTAGAAGAAAATGAACCAGGGTTGGGAAATGTGGTTTATACTTTCATCCTCAAAGTCAGACTGCTGATGCAAGCGGCTCTGATCAAGTTCATTCGAGCAGTTTCTTTGAATAAGTCAGGAAAGATCCAGTCATTTATACTTGTTCAAGCTTTAGACATTTGAAAGAATATAGTGACTCAAGTAAGTAGCACTTGAGAACTACTGCTTTTGATCGTAATACCGTTATAATAGAGTGCTGACATTGAGTCAGTGTTCTCGAGTATTTACTCTCAAATGATCTGCAGTAGCAGTAGCAGCGAAGGCCCCAGCAGGTCGGGGAGCTTTGTAGAGATCGGGTGTCTCTGGAACAGCAGCAGTGCCAGAGTTAGCCGGCTGTCTCTCTGACACACACATACACGCACACATCGAGAGAGAGAGAGAGAGAGGGAGGGAGGCCTCTCTCCTGCAGCCAGTTGTACTGCAGCATTAATATTTCATACACCCACCTTTAAAGAAGAAGGAGGCCAAAGAGAACAAGCCGGAGAGGGGCCTCGGAAAAGCATAGCTCAGAGGGGATTCTCCATGGCTCAAAAAAAACCATGCTAAGCATCTGTACACACCATGACAGTGCGTGAAGCTTCACGTGCTCTCCAGTCCTAAATGAATTCTACTCTTTACATATGCTCAAAATTGACTGCTCTGCCCATGTGGATGTAATGCAACATAGAGCATAGAGTATATTAAACAAGCCTGACATGGAAATATTGAATATTTTTTATTATTTGTTTTTGTGAATGGATTTCCAATCAGAATGTTTTTGGAGGTTGTTAATATTTAACCTTTTTTTACAGTTGTATTGATCTGTAGGAGCTTTTATCTTTGACACCGGGATTTTGTACTTCAACTTTATTTATATTGAGCTAATTAAAAGATGTGTGCAATTTCTTTTTTCGATATTGTACTTCCCTGTACAAATTTGCCGTAGTAATTCAGTTGTTTAACTATGGCATTCGAAAATTAATGGATCCTGATTAACTAAACTTTGAAAACAAATGCCAAAGGTGTAATAAAAATACAACAAACTTCCTCATTCCCATGACTGATTATTGAATACGAATCTAGCCAGGTTTCCACAGTTGGTGTTATTACAGTAAACTTATTTTCTCTGATGTTTTAGTCTTGTTTCCAGCCAAATATCTAAAAATGAAGGATTTTCTAGACAAGAAAAAATAACTGTCTTGTTTTCAGAAAAAAACATGCTGAAATTAAGTGAGTTTTTACTTGAAACAAGCAAAAGGGGAAGCAAAAGCATCTTATTTCAAACAGAAAACAAGATTATTTTGCTTTCCCTATTGGCAGATTATTTAGCTTGTTCTAAGCAATAAGTAACTTCATTAAATTAAAACTAGACAATACTGTTTTCTTGTGTAGAAAATTCTTCTTGATTTCAGAAGTTTTAGATATTTTGGCTGGAAACAAGAAAAAAAACTAGTCTTAGAAATAATGTTTTGGAGTGTAGAATGTTGACATTTTTATGATCTCTTTTCATAGTGTTTCAAAGTATAAAAATAACGTGTAAAGTAATCTGCTTTATGTTATTTAGTCATACATACTGTGGTTCAGTTAGCAACCACATTTAGTGATTCTGTCATAAAAACACAGATTGCATCAGATAATTATCCAATTCCATAAAATCACTCGCAAAAAATGCAGGAAAACCCCTGATAAAAAATCTCAGTCTCTCTTTCTCTGTGTATCTGGCATATTTTCAATGCAGCCTTTCTTCCCTCCTCTAGCATGAGAAACATTTGTGCTGCATGCATAAGTTGTGCTTGAAAAGAATTTTCCCTGCCTTCTTGTATAAAATATTTGTGGTTGTCATGAGATGTTTGAATATTGTGGGTGGAAAATGGCAAATCAATAAACATTTCTGAATATACATTATTACATTGTCTGTAGGCACCTCTTTAGGGGTTAGTGCTTGAATGGTTTCATACAGTAGGTTTGTACATTTGACAGTCTTTTGCAGTAAATGTGTGAAATCATCAAAAGCTCATTTAGAATGCATATAGTTTTGAAATAGTTCTATATGATTTTTTTTGAATGTTTAAGGAAACATAAATATAACTGTAGTCAGTAGTATTTATAACTGAATAGTACTGTGTAGTATGTTTTCCCCTGAGGGTTGTTTTGATACGCTCCTGTGTGTGTTGCAGAAAAACAGGGGAATTCTGATGACTAAGCACTGAAGCACACATCTTCTGTTGGACATGCAAGATATCTCTGACTTGCAGTGAACATGTCTTAAAGGGACAGTTCACTCTAAAATAAACATTCTGTCATCATTTACTTACCCTCATGTCGTTCTTTATTTCCTCTTTGAACTCTAAAATTAAAAATGCGCTCAATGCAGTCAATGGTGGATTTGGTCCCACTTGTGTGTCATCTTCTAAAACCATGTAGGTTTGGGTGATTTAAAATCATTGTTATTTGTGTAAAAAAAAAAAAAAATCATACTCGTGGTATCTATGAACTGGATTAACTAAATTATTAAATTGATATTTCTGTCAAGAACTGTAACGAATGTACCATTGAATAATGAGCCAATTACTACACGGTTCAAAAGTATTAAATTAATCAAAAGTCATTTATAATGTTAAAAAAAACTTTATTACAGTTTCCACAAAAACATGAAAAGTATTGGTAATAATAAAAATGTTGATCAGCAAATTAGCATATTAAAATACAGTGTGACACTGAAGCTGAATAATAGCTGCTGAAAATTTTACATTTTAAAATATGTTACTATAGAGAACAAATATTTCTGAATTCAATTGTATTAAATTGCATTTCGCAATATTACTCTTCTTGTAGTATGTTAAATAAATTAAATAGTATAACTTCTTTCAAAAACGTTAACCCCCTGTTTCACAGACAAGGCTTGTTAGCTGTTAGCTGAGCTGTTTTAACTGAAAGAAACTTGCACTGACTGACCTTAAAACATGTCAGTGCCTTTGTTTTGTCTTTAGATACACACTCGTAATGCTTTTTTTCTAAAGCATGTTTGTAAAAAATTACACAAATGTCCTAATTGATCTAATCTTAGCTCTGAAACGAGGCCTAAATATTATTTTGTAACCCTAAACGTTCAAACGGTGTGTTGAATATAGTGTATGCATCTTTCGTGGTGATCCTTTTTGAAAGATGCTTGAAAAATCCTGCACTTCTTGCAATAAATACAGCAGTGACAACATTTTTATCTGTAAATGTGAGTAAATGCTGACAGAATTTCCATTAAAGTACGACTAAAGAGGACTATATCATACAGGATGAATTCAATTCAAGGTTTTGCATGCCGAAGATTACTAATTTGAAACCATACGGTATTGTGTTTATTTATCTATTATCTTTGGTTTGTTTCGTTATGTAAAGAAGCAGGTAGCCTGCAAAGACATAAAAGTCCTGCATCCTGCCTGATCTCTTAGTATGTTAGAGACATGGTGTTGTGCTTGCTTTTCAAATGGTCTCTTCTCTAGACTGATTGTGCTGTGAATTGTTGGTATTATTGAATAATAGATGAGGAGAATCCAGGGGTGTGTCTGTCTCTGGGATCTTATCAGACAGGCGGCAGGACACTGAGTACAGTAAGAAAGATCAAACCTCAACCACACACACAACAATTTACAAACCTCATCTTGATGTGCAGTTTTAGTTTTAATTTATCCTATGTTTTCACAAGATGTCATTACTTTGCATGCTTGGTACCTTATCAGAGTGTTTAAATAATAAACCTCTTGTCATTCCACAGTCGCTCTGGTGCCTGTGGTTGTGATTGTGTTTATACCAGTGGGGTAATTATCAGCTGATTAACTGCTGTGGGCTCATTGCACAGTGAGCACCATGTGTTAACATCTGAGCCCCATGTTGTAGTCAAAGACACAGAACCGGCGCTTGTTTTGTGCCCTGTGTCATAAATGTATGCCAGGCCCGCACAACAGAGGCTTTAGTGAGGCTCTGAGCTGCAGGAATAAAGGGCGCATTCTCACATGCCTGGCCCTCTCGTCCAGCTTCCTCATTATGTCTGAGGAGTGGAGCAAAGTCGACTCGACTCTTATTATAAAACTGTCTATTATCACACCGCATTGAGCCAACTTCTCTTCTCCCACCGCTAGAAGCTGTAAAAATAGCTATCTTGTACAGAAAGGCCTCTGAGTTAACATAGAAACAAAGGAGATGATGTGTTGAAGCAAGTTCACTCTTTTAGGAAGTTGCCTTTCGAAATGTTTTGATCACCTGACAGCATAGTTTTTTTAATTGATAAAGTAAATTGAATGTTTTTTCAACAGCGCTGATACTGACACTTTCTTATTTAGAAAAAAAAGGTTTAGAATAATGGTCTTCACCAGGTAATCTTCCAAGTATTTGGTGTCTAATATTTTTGACCAAATAAATTATTTTATTTTATTTTATTTTATTTTATTTTATTTTATTTTATTAAAAAGAACACAAAAGTCAAAAGTGAATTTTAATTAAAAAAAAATACAAATTCAATGTATATATATATATAAATATATATATATACACTTATTTATTTATTTTTTATTAAGGTTTAGCTAAATGTTTCAACTCACAAAAAACAATAAACCAATATAATTAAATATAATTAAAAGTATATGTAAGTTTCACAATAAAAGCATATAAATAGATTGATGTGGCGTGTTTTTCATAAAGGTAAAGTTTAACATGCGGTGTGTACAGTATGCATCAACCTAGGGTCCCGAAGCTTGAAAACAATTAAAGACCACAGATAAAGGTGAAGGTTATTAGAGATCCCTTAGAGAGAAACATATTTTTATATTTTTGTTATTATCGTGTGCTCATTGTTGAGGTGTGAACCACTGGAGCATCTACAGAAACTATAATAGCACAGCAGCTGTCTCAGAGAGAGGCACGCCATTCATACGCCTTCACCGTTTCATCCAACAGATGCTCGATATCTAATCCGACTCATTCACCTAGCATGTCAGGGTCAAAATCATGGCTGAGTGTGAGAAAAGGCTGTGGGCACTGTGTGCCATATGAGATTCACGCCCTCCTGCTCGTGGTGATTGGGGGGGTTGTCAGCGTTGTGACCTGGCGTTTGACAGGCACTGCTCCTCCCTATTGTCAGCTGGCTGTTGAGAAACTTAAAGTGCTGTTAGGAGACACATATTGTATTTCTCTTTAATCCTCCTCATTATGGTGTCCAACATAAAGTTTTGAAGAGAAAGTTAATTGTGTAGAAAGAGACCCCACCACCCTCTTTGTTTTTTTACAGAGCTGCACTGGGATTACAAAGTCAACAAATGCATTGAAAATCTGGGATTTTTTCAAAGACTATGTTAAACCTGGGCATTTAACCAAAAATTGTATTGCATGGATTATGGCTGCAATATGTATGTAATGTAATATGCAATATGTGTGAGCTGATCGTTACGTTTTTTTAATCACTTTGCACAAAAAAAAAAAAAGATTCGAGATACTGGGGCATAAAGCCCTGTATAAGTTCTTGTTTTTTGTGTGTTTATCTCATGTTAAACAATAACACATGAGTAAGAGTGCTGCTTTTCAAAGTCATTATAATTAAGAATAAATTTGTATTAATTAAGTTACATTTTAGACATAGTGTCATTATTGTCTGTTTTCAAATTTGAAACTAGTTCTAAACAAAATAGTTGACAAAATTGGGTGAGTCAGTGATTCAATAAACCATTCATAATGATAGCTGCTGTATCCAAAATGTAAAAAAAAAAACCCTACCTACTATAAATTAGGATGAAAACGAGTAGTATGCACTGATCTGTAATAGAGAATATTGTCATATACATCGATGGTAGGATGTCTAAATCAATAGTATTAAAAAAAAAAAGGCAATGAGTCAGGAAACAACTGACACTGGTAGGTCACATGACAGTAACAACATGACAAATGTGGTCTGAATTTCATCAAGAACGTACTTTTTAACAGTCACAAAAAAAGGTAAAATATTAGATAGATTTCAGACACACTGCACATCATCACTTGCTTCTTTCCCGGATGAATTAGCCAATTGAACTAATCATCTGAATGAATGACTCAACGAATCAGTCATTAAAACTGTGACTTGGTGCCACCTATTATTTGACTTGGACTTGGCCTATTATTTCAATATGATTTTATTTTATTTTATTTTATTACAATAACAGAGGCGCATTTTATACATTTACTGTACTAATATTATCCCATTACTTATTTATATCTGGCTTCCTTCTCCCTGTATCTTGTGACTACCCATGACTCTGCCTTAGATTGGGCAAGAAGCATTTAACATGCTTTCAATGTTTCAGCCCAATGTTATATTTACCATGCCAGTTAAAATAATGTCTTGTCTCTCTTTTGCCAATGTTTACATTTAGCCTGGGCCTACGCATTTGCTGAATATATGTGATTTTGCTGCCATTGTTGGGACGTAGTCTGTGTGAAAGTTTATATTATTTTAGCTTCAAATATTCAGACTGTCTTTCCCAAATTTATGTTGGTTGATTAGACTTGTGACAGTGTGTTTACCTTAGTAAGTCCCTCAGCAAGTGAAACACAACAACAACAACGAAAAAGACAAGTTGAAATGGAGCTTTAGTTAGATTTTTTTTTACTTATTGGTTTGTTTCAGCAGAACACAAGTACTGTTCGTACTACTGTTCTGGCTAGACTCCTAATCGCTCTTAGTACAGAATATATATTTTGCCAAGTGAATGTGGACAAAGGACTTGGTGTTTGTGTGTGAGGATAGTGGGAGGGGTGAGGGTATGAGGACAGAAGGGGTGTGTGTGTGTGTGTGAGCAGGGGCAGAGCGAATGGTTTGTAATGTGGTAGTGGTGCTGGAGAGGATGGGAGGAGATGGAAAGGGCTGAAGGGGAGGGATGTGCTTTTGTTTTGTTCTCTGTTGCTGAGCAATGGGGACTAAAGCATTGGGAACAGCTGTGATGGCCAAAGCTTTTCTCTTTTACTCTGCCGGAGAAGCCCTGAGGCACATACACAGATACAGCAGCCTAATATGTGTGTGTGTGTGTGTAAGTGTGAACCAGGAGAGGGAAAAACAGAGGGAAAACGAGTCTGATATTAACCGAAGGAGGCATTAGAGCTCTTATGAAGGTCAGGTAATCACTGTGTAAGTAAGTGCAATTAGTACAAAGAAAAAGTGACTGCTGAAGCAAATTAGCTCAGATGGTTTTGTGTTGAAGAGGATGCTGGGAAATGAAGTCACACAAATAGGGAATGAAATGTAGAGTTACATCATTTTTTTACAAGGAATTAATACAATAATTGATGAAGGATGCACAGCATTTATTGAAAGTGACAGTAAAAACATTTATAATGTTACATTTACGGTATTTATATATTAATGTTGTTTTTTTTAGCTTTCTATTTATTAAAGAATACTGTGTTAATTATCTGCAAAAAATATATAGCAGCAACTGTTTTAAATTGACAATTATAATAACAAGACATATTAAAATGATTCTAAAGAATAATGTGATGCTGAAGACTGAAGTAATGACTGCTGAGAACTGTTCTTTGCTATCACAAAAATAAATTACATTTCATAATATATTAAAATAGAAAAGCAGTGCAAAATTTTAATAACATTTGTTAATTATTTATTTAATAAATTATGAATTTTGTGAGTTTTATCATTTAATAAAGCTTTTTGATTTTTTTACAAATTTTGTATTTGAACTGTAGAGTTGTTTAAATTAGTTTTTAACAGTCATTTTACAGGAAGTTGCCATTAAACATTGGTGTTATTTTAAAAGAACATTCCTACAAACATCATGTTCTATTTTAATACCAGAATTCTTGATTTCAGGTGCCAATAGCCTCATGGGTACCACATTGACTTATAGCACACTGACTTATAGTTGTGCTTCAGGCATCCCGAGTTTGGGTCCTGGTTCTCTCACGATTCCTTCCCCCTCTCTCACAAAGGCAAAAACGCCAAGAATCTTCAAATAAATACAGTTAAATTTTCATCTGTTGATTGACTGACCATTTTTGAAGGACAAAAACATGCTTAATGCATTTGAAACGTTTTACATTGTGCATAACTTACATCCTTTGGGTGTATCCTTATCTTAAAGGCACAATATGTAAGATTTTCAAAACAATAACAGAGGCAAAGTACTATGACGGAGCATTGAACATTGGGATATGACCCATGAGATGGAGATGCACAGTAAATAACTACCACTTCCGGATTGTCCACAAGTGTTTCGTTATATTCATAGGTGGCAATTAGGCGGAGGTTAGCGCGGATATTGCGTCACTGATAGGCAACAAGGAACAGGGAAGGTTCATTATTTAAATGTGGAATTTCTTTGAATCTACAAATCCTACAGAACGTCTGAGATGATGTAAGTACAGAACTGCATGAAGTGGTTTTTGGATTATATTACAAAAATCTTACATATTGTGCCTTTAAATGTTATAAAACCATGGAAGTATATTTATTTTACATAAAGAAAAAGTCACTAAAGTCTCTGTAAACATTCGCAGACTTCATTGAACGAGTGAATGTCCAACAGAGGGAGCGCAATACAATAGTAGCTCAGTAATTTGCAACATTTTGTTAAAATTTTTGTTCAGCACAATATTCATAGGGACCTTAATGCTGTGTTGGTGTTGTAAAGTTGTGAGTCTGGACCTTAGTTATTGGAGCAGCAAGCTTTCTCCATAGGGGTCTTCCTCCATCCATTGTAAACAGACTCCTCATACGCACCCACCACAAAGATCACTCCACTGTGCTCCTCGAACAACCACACTGACCAGGCTGAACAATGTACCCATAAATGGCCTGGCTCAAGGGAGTCTGGACTGCAAATATGTAATTATTGTCTCATTTTTCTATTTTACAGGACATAAAGTGGGTCATCAAACCCTGAATTTGGCTAATATTGATACTGGTATGAAAACAACGCACAGTGATCAGCGATTATTGGTGTAGCTCTTATTCTAAGTGACATCTCAGGAGTGGCTTTGGTCCTGGGTCGTCCAATCATTTTATTACCCACAGTCCTAAGCACTCTGGTGCCTTTCATTTTTCTGTGTTTGATGTTCTTAGTGACATCTGTGGCTTCATTCTCTTCAACAGACCATTTCAGAGGGAGCAGACACGGCAACAAATGCTGTAGTGTTTTTAGCAAGTAAACAGAAACTAAAATAACTGAAGCAGTGGACCACAAAATACCAAAATTAAATAGGGGAAAAAAAGAAGAACATGGAAATTGGGATTTGAGAAATTCTTTAGGAGCCCACAATTTTGAAAACACAAGAGACATGCTGAATACAGAGGTGCTGGCATGCAGAAGCCCTAAATACCAAAATGATTGCTTTTTGCTATGAGTTGTTTTTCATCAAGACATTCAGTCTTTTTCATTTGAATCCTGCTGTTTTACACTTTTCCTTCTTATGTGTCGTGTCTTTAAGTTTGAAGCCATGTTGGCGAAAACATGTTTTTTTTATGACTCAGGCCATCTTCAGCTGTGACTAATATTGATAAATTCATGCTTATTTAAATCAGTGTTGCTGTCTGTGCCACTGATCAAACAACTGGACCCTATCAAAACAACTGCTTGATTCGAGAAAGACAAACATCCAATATGTTTAGAGAAAACAGTTTCAGAGTTTGTAGACTGTGCAATGTCCAACGCTGGAATGTTTATTGAATTAGTCAGCCGGAGAAAAAAGGCAAGTCATGATAGGAGAATGTTTGCCGTCAAGTGTGACCACTGTAGAAACGTACCTGTTTTCTGCAATTACCGTCTCTCCCAACATGGGTTTGGTACTGTAACATTAGCCGTGAGACTATGAATAGCACAATAGGAATGCAATAATTCATTGGGCATTAAGTGCACAGACATACACCAGAAAGACTTGCTTAGTTTTCAATGCTCGCCCATGTAATTATGCTTTCATTTGAACACATTATTTACAGACATTATGGCAAATTACTCACAAGCACACGTGATAAAGTTTTAATGGACGCACAGACACACTCAGAGAATGTGCTAGTGCCAAATAAGAGTGTACAACAACATACAGTAGTATTTGTAGTATCTGACGTGGTGTGGAAATCGCAAGTAAAAAGTATTTTCCTTACACCTTCAATACATGTGAGTATAATCTTAATCTTTTATGTCAATAACACTTTTACATTTCAAATGATGTTTTATATTTTATCACCTTTTCATTAAAAAGTAAATGTATTTGATAATTGAGGAGACTTATTGACTTTAACAAGTGTCCTCTACTTATATCTTTTCTCTTTTATATATATTTTCTCTTCATTTTCTAAGATATAATAATAAAAGATAATGCTTGATTTGGTTTTCTTGTTTTCTTGTCGAGAAATGTTTTTTTGGTCCCACTTTAAAATAAGTGGCCTTGCTATGTATTTACATTTCAATTAATAATTTGGTACAGTGCACTTATTATGTAGATATGTTTTTACATTGTACTTATATTTTTAAAAATACATATATGTAATTAATTTCTGTTATTACATTTATAATTACACCGTTGACCCATCCCTTACACCTTGACCCACCAATAAACCCACCCATAACACCAAATCTGTCCCGTATCCCACATCAATAACAGAAAAGTATTTTGCAATATAATAAGACAGTAAGTACATTGTACTTATTTTAAGTACATAAGTGCATGAGGCGAATTTTTAAAAAGTTGTATTACGCTGGTGTTTTAGACCTTGCATCCCAAAAAATTTATCAAAATGAATATTTATTTATTTATTCAAATAAAAATAAAAATTACAGTCCTCAAAGCCATTGCACAAGTTATAGAATTATAAATAACTTAATAGATGCAGAAAAAAAATGAGTGTCATGTCATTGACCCTTTTCCTTCATATTAACATTAAATTATTATTTCTTTATCCTCCCACAGAGAATTTCCTTTTAGTCGTGGCACCAACCTTTAATGAAATATCTTCCCTTTCCTGACAGATTTTATTGAATGTGTTCTGTGCCAAAACGTCATGCCATTAATGTAAGACCTTTTCCGCTCGTTCTGGGTCTTTGTGTCCACTCAAAAATTTGGCTCCCAATAAACACATCTTGAGCATTTTGAAGTTGTCCAGCCCCAGCCAGGAGAGTCACAGAATTAAAGAGAAAAACAGCATGATGTATGGTGTTCTGTCATATATGGAGTCCACTTCCAAAACCACAACCATCACTGCATTGGTTTTGCTCCAGCCGGGGTGTGTAAGTGTATTTATGTTCATGTGAGACGTGCAAACCTACTAATGTCTGGAGGAGGCTTGGAAAACACTGTGTTATAACAATATTGTTCTGCATAATCACCATGGAAATGGGATAAAACACAAGCGTGTACACAAAGTTCAGCATTCTTTCACTTCTTTTTTTAAAGCCTCATAGCATGACCTGTTGTTCTTTGCCTTAATACACAGCACCTTAGGGAGAGCAGTGATGGATGACTTACAATAATCCTTTTTCATTTATCTTCTGTTTCCTTGCTATTGAGATGATGGTTGTTATCCAGCAATCAGATTTTCTGTTTATTTTAAAATAAACGTTATCACAGCATTGCTAGTAGGCTTTCTTGTAAATTCCCCCTACTTGCTTGTGTTAAGATGATCCCTATAATTAAATATCCGAGTTCTTTGTGTTTCTTTATCTTGTCCTCTCTTCTTTACCTGCCTACTTCCTGCAAGGCGAGAGTGTTACGCACACACATTCTCTCAGTATCTCTCAGTTTTCCCTCCAGGTTTCTCTTTCTGAAATGTTGCATGACTCAGGGTTTGCAGCATTGCTCTGCACATGTATGCAGCAAGAGGAGTTGGGTCGTGCAGGGTCTGATTCTGATGTGGAGGCGGCACAGGAGGGAAATGTGATAACGTTGGCCATAGGGAAAGTGGGTAGCTGGATTCGCATAGGGGAGATTCATGTTATGCTTGTCTGAAAGTCTGGCACGTGGTGTGCCTCAGACACGAGCCGACCATGGCGAATAATAAATAAATGAAGAACAAAAAGGAGTCAGATTTCCGACCGGCTTTGACTTCTCACCTTCCCTGGCCACTACGGCTGGGCAGTATATAGTCAAGTAAATATTTTTCAGGAAGATTTTTTTCTGCATTAATATATCACTTTTTCCTATGTATTCAGACCCTTTGCTGTGACACTCAAATATTTAACTCAGGTGCTGTTCATTTCTTCTGATCATCCTTGAGATGGTTCTACACCTTCATTTGAGTCCAGCTGTGTTTGATTATATTGATTGAACCTGATTAGGAAAGCCACACACCTGTCTGTATAAGACCAGCTCACAATGCATGTCAGAGCAGATGAGAATCATGAGGTCAAAGGAAATTCTTGAAGAGCTCAGAGACAGAGAGTATGGCAAACTGAGCTATCGGGGGATAAATGCCTTGGCGAGAGAGGTAAAGAAGAACCTAAAGATCACTATGGCTGAGCTCCAGAGATGCACTTGGAAGATGGGAGAAAGTTGTAGAAAGACAACCATCACTGCAGCCCTCCACCAGTTGGGGCTTTATAGCAGAGTGGCCCGACGGAAGCCTCTCCTCAGTGCAAGACACATGAAAGCCCGCATTAAGTTTCCTAAAAAAAACACCTGAAGGACTCCAAGATGGTGAGAAATAAGAGTCTCTGGTCTGATGAGACCAAGATAGAACATTTTGGCCTTAATTCTAAGCGGTATGTGTGGAGAAAACCACCCAATGCTCATCACCTGTCCCGTACAGTCCCAACAGTGATGCATGGTGGTGGCAGCATCATGCTGTGGGGGTGTTTTTCAGCTGCAGGGACAAGACAACTGGTTGCAATCGAGGAAAAGATGAATGTGGCCAAGTACAGGGATATCCTGGACCAAAACCTCCTCCAGAGTGCTCAGGATCTCAGACTGGGCCGAAGGTTTACCTTCCAACAAGAAAATGACCCTAAATGATTTTAGCAAATGGCTGCAAAATAACAAAGAGTGAAAATTTAATAATAAATTATTTTTAACAAAGCCTAAATGTAGACTGCTGTAATATAAAGTAGTATATTTAATTTAAAAAAAATATATATATATAATTTATATAATCATGAGGGATTCTTCCAGGCCACTGATTTAAACATGCATTTATCGGTGGCCACAATCAGTTATGACGTTAAGATGAGGGAGCACCCCTTGCTGAAGTGTGTCTGCATGATAATGAGCCAAATTAGATAATGAGGGAGACAGACGTGCCAAGGGTACTCAACAGAGTGTAGAGGAGGAGTGGAGTGGACTGTAGTGTGGAGGGGAGGGTTTAGCAGGAGTTTAGTCAGGGCTGTTTCTGCTGGCACCAGAACCCTGTGTGTCTGTGTCACTGGGACCCTGTAAAGAGGCCTGTAATTAACAACACTGCAATCAAGCAGCTCTTTTGTTTGCATGACTGTGTAATAGAGTAGCGTGATTTCACACCACTTTTGATGATATCAACACCAAATATTTGTCATAAAATCATTGAGTGGAGGGCTTCACATTTTACCTCAGTCGTGCATGACCTGTTGTTATGAGGCTTTTCAATTAAAGGGAAAGTTCACACATAAATTAAACATTCTTGCCATACTTGGGCTGTGTCGTTCCAAACCATTCTGTGAAACCATTAAAAAATATTAGATAATATTAATATTAAATGAAATATTAGATTAAATTTGAATAAGTTGTTTTTTTAGAACCCTGCAGACCTTTATTATATGGGCATTGTTCAAAATGTCTTTTTTGTTCCACAGAGGAAAGTCATGAAGGTAGGAATAACATGAAGCTATGATGAGTAAATGATGACAGTTCTCTCTCTCTATCTATATTTATGTGTTCATGTAAGCACAAAAAGGGAGCTATTTTGAAGAAAGTTGTAAGCTGGCTGTTTTGGGTCACCAGGGTCACAATTGACAAATAAATTCATACAGATTTGGAACTACTCGAGTTTTCATTTTGGGGTGAATTATTCCCTTGATTATGTTTTAGCATTGTATTGCACAAAAAAAGTTTTTAGATAAAAATAAAAATTCCCTTTTTTTGTGAACTGTATGTAATAAAATTTTATTTAGAGTTTTGTTTGGGATAGTTTACCCAAAATTGAAAATCCTGTCTTAACTCTCAAATAAGTTGTTCCAAAATGAGTATCTTTCTTCAGTTAAACACAAAATAAGATATTTTTGAAGAACATTGATGAAAATGTTGCTGGTAGCCATAGTTTTTTTCTATACTATGCAAGTTAATGGATACCATAGGCTGTTACGCACATTCTTCAAAATATCTCTTTTTGCATTTAACAAAATAACAACATAAGGGTGAGTAAATAATTATTAAATTTTAATTTTTGTGTTAACTATCCCTTTAAATACAAATGATTTGCACATCATAGTAGGATTAGCTCAGGAAATAAAGCAGTTGCTCATTATTCAGTAATGACTCATATGTTTTTTGAATGGATGCCCACACTGTTCGTGCCATGTTCAACTCTCTTGCTGAAGAGGCAATTGTTGGGAGGTTCCCACATCAAATGATCATACACTGTCACAACGTATAAGACAGGCTTCGTAAAGAAAGGCAGGAGAGATCCGGAGGGAAAGAGAAAGGGAGGGGAGAAAGAGAGACACAGGGAGAAATGGGACGGGCTGCGCTTCCTTGCTTGTAGTGTGGGGGAACAAAGGGGATGTTGTAGATGCCGCCCAGCGGCCAGCACTACTCCGTCCTACCTCGACTCCTCACTGAGCCATTTCCTGTTTTTGACCTGAAATCTTTATTTAGAACCACCCTTCTGCTCAGTTCTCTCCTCCTCATTTATAACAACACTGCGATAGACACAGGAACACGGATTCACACCACTGCTTTTTGTGTCACGTTCACTCCAGTGTTGTTTTAATGTGGGAAATTTGAGAGCTGTAGCTTTAGAGAAGCGTGACATGTGGTTTTATATGTTTAATAAAGTTAGCATGTTTTGTGCAACTCACTGTTGTTTTTTGTTTGTGCAATATGCATTCTAACATTTGAAAAGGCAACATCATGAACTTAAGCACGCTGCTGACTTAACATAGGTGCCTGTCGTAATGCCTCGTTGCCAAATACACTGGCGATGGTACATGAACGCTGTATGGAAACGTGCCCTGTGTTATTGCAGCGGTGGCAATAAATCACACTGCATTGCTGAAGTGTGCAAACTGTGTTAGTTGGTTCCCTCGGAGAAAGAGTAAAGTTTATTTATGTGTTTTGAATTGTGTATTTACTTTGGAAATAATGCTTGATTGCCACATAAATACAGGGGATCAAGTCTAAAAATAAGGGCTTTTATGATCTCATGTCATCTTGTGTCCAGTTTAAAATGATGTGTATTTATATCTGGCAGAGCAATCATTTAGACAGTTTTAAAGGATGACTTTTTGCATCATAACTTGATGTTGGCATTAAATTTGTATTGTTGTATTTGTATAAAATTGTATTGTTTGATTTAACTGTCTGCTTAACTGTTATTATACTGCTGAAGTATTCATTTAGAGGGATACAGTATAAAGCAGGTTATGAGATATGCAGTGCTTGTCCTTGCCATGTGGTGGCAGTTCATAGCTTGAGGTCTCTATAGGAGCATCATCAGTAAGGTCATGCAGTATGCAGCTGTTGGGAACTATAGGTTCAAGTATGCATATTGCTCTTCACAAACAAACCATTTTATTACATGCACTCAAGAGCATATTTTTTTTGCCTTAATTACATGTATCTCACGGTTTAAAAGCATTAAAACATCTGTTTTATTTCTCTGTTTTATGTATGCATTAAAAACTTTTTGGGGATTTTTGATTTACTTATAATTATATTTTTTTTAAATTCAGTTTTCTTAATTTTAACACAAACTGTCATGTTAACTGCATTCCTTGTGCTCCTGCTTTTATTTATTAATTTTATTGTTTATTAAAAAACTGATACACACATTTAGGGTTTAAACTGTCACATATTTCAGTTAAAAAAACTCCTAATTAACATAAAATAAAACTTTTTATATGAAATTTATGTTTGACCTGCTGAAGTTGTCGATTCACATGTTCTGCAGACTAAGCTGCTTTCACCGAGCAAAACCTGTTTAATTTTTTAAGAGCTTCAGGCGCTATTAGGTTCAGATGAAACAAGACATGTCGACTACAAAAACTTTTGTCAGACCCATTTCTACTGCCTGCACGTATAGAATAGGGCCATGTTTCGAAACCTATTGAGCTGCCTACTTCATCACACACGCGCTCGACGTCGGTTCGCCTCGCGCGAGTGTCACGCGACGCTCCTGTGACGCTGTCTAGGTAGGCAGCGAGTTAGTATTTGAGACGCAGCCCGAGAGTTAGTGGGTGGACGCGTGGAGGCAGTGTTTGCGTGTGTAGGGGTTGGACTTTTCCGAGGCCAGGCTCTGTGTAGTCGAGCACAAGTCTCTCTCGACGTCATTCGCATTGGAAGGCGATTGTGTCGGTCATAGTGACTGACTCCGGGCGCGCGGATAGTCTGCTGTCCTTTTCTCTCTCCACAAACTCACTGCCGACCTTCCTCATCAGCTGCGAGAGTTTTATCGGTGCCGACTGTCAACAATAAAACAAAGATCCATCCCGATGCTTCAATTTATTCCTCCACTTGAAGTAGACGAGGTAAGCGCGAAGCTTATTCATAAATAACTGAGATCATGCAAGTGGCGTGGAAACGCTGCGGCGTCACTGATGTTGCACATAGCAGAGGCAACAGTCGTACGTGTATTCGCGCATTGTTGTCTGGCGGTCGGTGCGATCTTAGGAAAGTTCACAGGCATGTCGCAACCCAAAGCAGTCCCGCTCTGCAGCCGAACCGAGTCGCCAGTTGAGTCAAATTGAACATCTTGATATTTCTGAATGTTTTTATGGTTGCGCTCTATTGTGCTGATATTAAAGATCCTGATCCGATTGACCGAAGAGCTCTACTCTGAGATCCAGAACCAGACAGACACTTTACTCTGAAATCAGATGTTAATTTTTAAGTGTAGATGAGAACATGTTGGGCTTTGTTGTATCTGTAAACAATTTCAACTCATTAAAATTGTAAAGTTTTTTTGTTCACTGATTTTTTTTTTTTTTTACTACAATCGAAGTGACAGCATGTTTATTTCACTTTCCAGCCACTCTGCATTTAACTGCTGATAAAATTGAAACTGAAATGATTGTGACATGTTAAATGAATGGAAATAAGATGTCGTTTAAACGTTATGGTGATTTTCACAGTCTCTCTTTTGTACAAAGTTAAATGTTCACTTTATGGTTGCATTAGACATGGTTTTGATTAGAGGGCAAATAGGCATTGAATGGCTTTGACACAGTAGATGGTTTTATTTTTGACTTCTGAATTTAATAAATTAAATTAGGTGTTTATTTGGTCGTCATGGAACAAATTCATATACTGGAAAATGGCAGTGGGGGGGTTTGTGAGGGGCAGTGTCTTTATGTCTCAGAAGTGTGTGAGCAAAATCTTTGTGAGCTTTAATTGTGCTTTAAATCTCACTCTTAACGGCAGTGTTAAACTTGAGTTTAATTTTTATAAGAAAAATATTTAGTCACAACCTGCAGCAATAAGTTTAGAAAAATACAGTGAAGATGCTGTTGTTTTCATCACTTAAACTGTTTATTAAGCATCTTTACTGTAAAGAAGTCAGCTCTCAGAAGTTATTTTGCAGTTGCTATCCATGTCAGACACACTGGCATTCAAAGTCCGAATAACTCACATGCACGCACACACTCAGTAAATTCAGAGGATCAAGGTCCAGTTGAATTTTCTACTGAATGCACGGTTCACATTAAGCAAAGTAGATTACAACCCCTGTTTTCATCAGTCTGAGCGTCGCATTGCTGTCTTATTTCCTTTAAACAAAAAGACTGACTCTGTGACATTTACATGTTGTACTCTCCGTGTCATCTTTAAATGTGCACTTCCTTCCTGCAACAGAGTCACAGAAGAAAAATGAGGTTTTGTCCCTCATTTAATTGTAAATGTCAAAATGTGGGTGCATTCAGTGTCCAGAAATCACCTCGCTGTCTATTTGAAGAGTGGACATCAAAAAATGATTCTGTACCAGTAAATGTTGATGGATTATGCTGCAAAGTTAGACTTGTAATTTGTTAAGTTATATACTACTTTCTGTAAAACTGCTTGTCTCAATCTCTTCAAATGAGATGTGATACTGCACCTAATGAGTGAAATGAGGAGCACTAGTAACCCAATTTATTTCCATCACCTGTTGCTTGTTGAGTTTTATTTTCGTTTAAATGGTGTGTGTAAGTGTGTGTATGTGCGTGCCTATCTTACACTTTCACATAGTGCTCCAAGACTTCTGCCCCTCTGGTCAAACCGGTTTGAATTGCGTTCCTCTCTCAGCTACTATTCAGCTGTTTTTTAACAGGAGTGTGACGTTTATAAGGGAAGTTTAAATCTTTTCTCTCTTATATTATGCTCCACAATTTCTTTTGTTCGACTTATATTATGGCACAGCTTTTGCTACTCTAGAAACAGTGTTTTTTTTTTTTTTTTTTGGATTTTAGTGTGAAATGTCTGTTAGTGTTTTCGGTAAACATACATGCAGACTTTTCATACATCCTTTCTTAATTATGCATAAGGTGTCCAAAAAAAGTGAACATCTCCAGTTTTAGTGTGTACAGTATATGAGTGCATGATACAGTGCTTTGCAACATTCAGTGCCTGTGGGGAAATCTGTAATGTGGGTTGTCTTGTTACTCTTGCTGACGTAAAGAAGCCTCTCACAGTATGTGCCGCCTCTTTGCTGCTCTCTGAGATCGAGATCCACGGCTCTGCCTTCTCTGAAGTGTCATCCACTCCATCTATCCTTCATTTATGAGAGATTTTATAAAAATGCAGCTGATTGATAGATTGACAGCTCCACTAGGCTTACTGAGTGATGTATGCATGGGATGATGACTGTTAATTTTTTTCCACAAAAAACATTAAGCAGTACAGATGTTTTTGATACTTCACTGATAATTAGAAAAATCGTTTTTTGAGTGCAAAATCAGTATATTTGAATAATTTCTGAAAGATCATGCGACGCTGAAGACTGGAGTAATGGTGGCTAAAAATCCACCTTTGCATTACAGGAATAAATGATAAAATATATTGAAATAGAAAGCAGTTCTCTCTGTGTGTGTGTGTGATTCTGCTTTGTTAAGAGAATTTTTGCAAATTCAAAAAAAATCTAAATAATGTAGCAGGGTCATATCAGCCATTCTACTCCCTCTTTTTACAAATCGTTACTAGTTATGACTCACAATGGCCCAAAAAAGATGTGTGACAAACGGACATCTTATCTGCTCATTTGAAGAGCATTAGTTGCAGAATGAGTTTTCATCGGCTCTCTTAGACACTCTGAAAGTAAAGACAGACAGCTCGAAAGTTTTGCATGGCTACACAGTCCAGACCTGCTTGTTACTGATGTTTTCTTTCATTTAATTTCGATTTGGGCCAATAAAAGTAAGATCATGTTCATATCTGTCCACTTTGAGTTGACTGTCTTAGTAAAGACCCTACAACAGGCATGGGTGAGGTACAGTGCATATCCAGCATGCGGCAGTTTTACAGACATGCTATTTTGTTAGTTTTTAAGATGTCAGACGGTTGTCTGACCCCTGCAGCTTTCACTCGGTGCTGTGTGAGAATGTGGCGTCTGGGCCTTCTCCATCTGTCTGTCTCAATCGCTCTATGTTTACAGTCTCACACATCTCTCTCTCTCTCTCCATCTATCCTTTCTCCCACATCCTTCTCTCTATCTGTCTCGCCTGTTTCTGTTAGTCTCATGTTCTTACTGTTTTGCTAGCTTGTTCAGTGTCATTGAGTTTTCATCAGGAGTTCCCGTATAAATGACCCTCCATCATTGTACTGCAACAAATTACAAGTACAGAGCCCAGGTGGTGAGAGAGAGTGGAGAGGTATAGGACAAAAAAAGTCTATGAAAAATCTTTTGTTACACTGATTTTTGTCCAATCAGATCATTAGAACGAGAATGCCCCTCCCCTTAATTCCAAAGTGCCTCTGACCAGCATGTACTGATGGATGGATGGACAGATACTTTGTGTAAAGAGTAATTTTGTGATTCATCTCATAGCTGATTGGTTTGGTTAATGACTTGACATAATTTAAAAAAAAACGTTTTTTAAATAATTTGGCAAAATAGCATTAACCAGTAACATCATCTGCTTCATGAGTGGTATTGTCCTTTATGTCTGTTATGTCTGATGCACCCATTTGCATTAGTAAATCTCAGTGTTTCGCAGCATGCATGTGACTTTGTCTACATTTGTGCATTTATTTCTGCAGGTGTTTGAGAGCTATAGACAGCGTGAGTGTGTGTGTTTGTGGGAATCAGTACCCTCTGGATCTGAAATAGCACTGTGTGGAGGTGAGGGGGGATGGGAGCTCTGAAGCACAGGCATGGAAACGTGCAGATCCTATTACAGGATCATAATATCACTGAAAACTCTGCGCTCTGTGCTCCATCCTCTCCGCTGCACTTGTTCGGCTGCTCACGCCATCCTTTCTGCCGCATTCTCTAACTCCATCTCCACCAGTACACCCAGTGCCGAAGCTCCGGCGTCACACCCGGTCCCTCATGTGCCGTATGTGTTGAGTGTAGGATTGGAACAGAACGTACAGCAGCCCTGACATATTTCCAGACTCTGCTCTGACAACTCAGTCAGAGCTCTCCTCCCGAAAGGTCACTGCCTTATTTTTTCCGTTAATTCCACAGTTCATTTGTCCGGTGCTTTGTGTCAGACGCTTAGCTACCGGATGGAGCCGTAACCGGGATATAAGTTGCACTTCTGAAGGCGTCCTTTACAGGTGGGCTTCTGCCAGCCATTTTGTCGAATAAAGCCCGTCTTGCACCATAGACATTTTTGACGCTGTGTTTTTTCCTCTCCTTGGGGAGTTTTCACTCAGGGTCATTACTCATCGCTGGTGCATTAGGGACCAAAGAGACAGGTTGTCTGTTTATGAATGTCTCTTTGCGTGAGGGAACACTGTGTGCTGCTCCAGCACTTCTTACTGAGGAGAATTCAACAGTACCCTCTTTTACCTTCTCTCTGGCTCCTCCTGTTGTCTCCCTATGGTTAATATATCCAGGTCAGGAGCCAATGTACAGGTTGTCCAGTCACTGTGGTTAAGGTAAGTTGCAACTGATAAGCATAAAGCATCAAAGAACTAAGAAGTGGTGAAGATCTTGCTAGTTGTGTTGTCTCTTTGGTTGTGTCTCATTATAGTTCTTAGTTCCCTATGATGTGAATTATTGTATCTTGAACACAAATAATTTGGACACTAGGGCCTTCAGTCCTCTGAACATTTCAGATGTGTGTGAGTGTGTGTGTGTGTATATATATATATATATATATACACACACACACTCACACACATCTGATATATATGTATATGTATGTATGTATGTGTATGTGTGTGTGTGTATATATATATATATCAGGGTTGGGTTGATAGACGATTCCATGGCCGATAGATATCACGATGCTGAGCAGGTGTTCTAACATTTTTTCTTACCTGGCAGATTTTCCTACCCGGGCTTACTGCGCATGCGCACGTCAATATTGCATTCTTTTTTCTCACTCTGAACAACACCACTGATGCTGGCAAGCGCAGGAAATAATTTCCGCGAGAGGAAAACAAATGTACATGCGAAGAAACGGGTCCGCGAGCTCATTTCAAACCCACGCACGCGCTCGATATGTCATCCGTGCGCAATTCAAGCACTCACGGGTGATTATTCCTGCGCTCGATCCTCTCACCTGCTCGCGCGAACACTGTTATTTTTGTCAGTTGTGGGGCGGGGCTTGATAGTTACATCTAAACTCCCCCCTTAATCGCCACCTATGATGACGATATCATCGTCCATCGCGATGTTTCACATTAGACATCGTACGATGCCAAATTGGTCAACATCGCCCAACCCTTATATATATATGTATGTGTATACATGCATACAACGTGAATCAACAACTTGAAAAATTTCATTTAAATAAAAAATAATTCCTGAATACTGAATAAGTGGATGTACTTATGATGCTTTCTAGTTGTATGTTTGTAGAATGTAGAATGATTTTGACAGTGGGACAGGACTGGCATAGAAACTCCCTGGCCGGAGTACTTCTGAACTAGGGAACAGAAGGATACACACTTTTACCTTTCACGGTAAAGATGAAAGTAAAATGATGGAACGAAGCAGAAACAGTCAAAGGCACGATCAGAAGGAATGCGTAGGGTGGGGCGGCAGTGGCATTTAAGGGCTGCAGACAGTCGTATCCACTCCTCAGCGTGAGTCACAAGGACGCGTTCAGCTGCCGTGGCATTCCTCTGTGTGGATTACTGTGGGAAACTTTATTTGCTAGAGACTTTCTTGAAAGCTTCAGACAATGGCATACAGTTCTAGGGCCATTCTGGGTGAGTTTATAGCCACAGTGAAAGACTAAACAGTTTGTGGTACTCCATGATTTTTGCCTGGTTGTTTTTTTTTTTTTTGCAGTTACATTTTTGTCTCTTTGCCTCTTTGAATCACTCAGTTCCGAACACAAATGTAATTTTTTAGTTGCTTAGTGTAAGATGCTATTTTTATTATTTGAGTCTTTCTTAGACTAATTTTCTGTTACTCATCCTTCAAATAACCTCTCGAAAACAGACTAAAATTGCATCCTGAGCTTTCTGGCAAAACTCTAGTCTAACATTTTTATGGATGTTACCATTTTAATTTGAATATTTCAGCTATCTTTTGCGTTCATGTCTATGTCACTGTTCTTTCATTCATTTATTTATTGGGTTATTTTTTCACTTCAAACTTGTTTTAGTGATCATCTCATGTATTTTTTTTTATTTAAATATCTCTACAGATATTTTTTAAACTCAATATGTTATTTTTTAAATTCACTCTGAACTAGACCGCATGTGACTGTAAATCTTGTTTACTTGTTTATAAACCCATCTTATGAATTATTTGCGTGCTCTGCATGTAAACGCCATGCTTTGAAATGCACATCCATCTCGAGCAGACGTAACCTGTTTTTCTCTCCAGCTCGTCGTTTATTGTTTTAGAATCATTGTCTCAGAAGCAGCGCAGAGAAAGAAGAGAAACATTTCTGTCTTTAACTTTCCTCAGCCCCTCTTCTCCCCCAAACTCCCTCTCTCTCTCTTGCTCTCTTTGTCAACTCTTTGGGTGGATTCCCAGCTGACTGTGTTTGTCATGGTAACAGGCAGCAAGGCAACAGGCCCAGTCACTTGCACTTCCTGAGTGAGAAGAGCTGCCTGACAGATCTGCGTCTGCGCAGAGTGTGTGTGTGTGTGTGTGTGTGTGTATGCAGGCAGGGCTAGGGTGCGTGAGGCTGTCAGCCTGTATTAGGTTCAAGCACACTGCAATGCTGCCTACCGCTACTGGGCTTCACTTTATGCTAATGAGGGGAGGCCTCAGGAACGGGCTTCCTTCTCTTTCTGTCTCTCTCACTCACTCCTAACTGCCTGTCTCTGTGCTTTCCATGTGAGCTAGAGAGAAGACTGATCTGTTGTTTTAAATGAATCGTACACGTTTTACCTCGGTAACCTTTATTCTGACCTTAAAGTTGGTGTGAAATCAAAATCCACTTTTTACTTTATTAATCCATATTCATGGCCCTTTTGTGAATGATTCATTGGAACGCTTTATTCTTTATTCTATCAGTCTTCATAATGTTTCATGAAAATAACTTTCATGAAACAGCTTTCTTTCTCGCTGACATCACCAAGTCTTCTTATGGACCACAGTCAGTTAAACACTATTACTGGTTGAACTGTCTTAAAGGGACAGTCAGCATTTTTTCTTTATTAAAAAGCTTTACACCTAAGAAGTGTCTGTGTGTGTGTGTGTGTGTATATATATATATATATATTTTTTTTTTTTAAATGATACACACGAGGTCAGGACTTCAATCATATTATGAAATTCTTTTGCTCATCTTGTCACATGATCTTATTCTGAAGGATTATGTGACAATTTAGCCTTGTCATCACAGGAATAAATTACATTTTAAGAACTATTACAATACAATAACTGTTAAAAACGCAATGCATTCTGGTTGAGTATGAAAGACTTCTTTCTAAAATGTAACCGACCCCAAACTTTTGAATGTTACGGTACGTTGCTTTAAACCAATAAAAAGGGGTGCAAATGCTGTTTAAACATGCTAGATCGTCACAAAATTAATAAAATGTATTAATGTAGCACAACTGGTAAATTATGGTGCAATAAGTTCCAAGATTCAATTCTTTGGAAGAAACATCCTGATCAAATTTTAATACAGCGAAATTCACTTTGGATAAAAGCAGCTAGCAAATGAGTAAATTAAATTGAAATGACTTCTTCAATACATGACAAAAACCTTTCATCAAAGGATTTTTTTTTTCTAAAATAGCTCCCACATCTAAGTCACACTAAGTTGTAAGCTCAGTGAAGCGTTCCAGTTCCAAATTTTTCAGTCCATCTCTCTCCTTGCAAAGCAATGGTGAATTAGTGTACTGTAATGTTATGTGATCGGTTTTAAATCTCATAGCATGAACCTAGTCCATAGTAGATGAAAACACAGCTGCCTAACATTCAAAGCTCAGCAGAGGTCACACACACTCTCCTCCTCTCTGTCCCCCTTTTCCACTGAACACTCAGCTGGATCTTGTCTTCCTGCAACCAGCATGTGTTTAAGCAGGGAGTGATCAGGGCTTTGCGCTCGTGTGACACATTCTTACCGTGAGTACTTACTGAAAGTCTGACACACATTTGCCTCCCTCCTCGCTGCAGCACGGCTCAGGAAGGAGTAGTCAGAACTGTATTCCTGTAAACACTCCTGCGGTAGCAGCTCATGCAGTACAGTTATTTCCAGCGGTACGTCTTTCCCCGTAACTCAAGGGTGAATTCTCATGCTTGGGTATTGTTGTTGTTAATGTCCTGTTCGAGATGCGGTGATTGCATAAACATTGTGTGTACGTCTTCCTATATTGTTACCTTATCTGTTTGGCACAGTTGTAACGCAAGGCATTTTGGTCTCTTTTTGCGACGAATGCTCAAAGACTGTACTGACTCTCACCCCAGCAGTGGCACCGAATGCTAATATGACAACAGCTTGCAGGCCAATGTCATAGCAACCGAGCTTCAAGCCACAAATCTGTTTATCGAAACAATTTCTTGTATTTTTAACCAAGTCTGTTTGGTTAACTGGGTCATGCCAACTGTTGTATTCATCTATTGGGTATAAAGTTTTGAACATGTTTTTATGAAAATGCCCATTTATAAAACTCGGTTACAAGAGATTTTTTATTTTTTATTATTATTATCTCTTTTAAACATAAAATTGCTGTTTTTTTGAATCATCAAAATGCTGAGTCAGGATTTGAGTGCTGTTCCAGTCCTATTTCCCCTGGCGCTTTCTGTACTTTCCTAACATCTTTTTCACTATGGTTTCAAATAAAGGCAGAAAAGCCTAAATAATGTTTTTGTGTTTTTCTGGACAGTGTTAATATTTAAAAGTGAAATAAGCAGTTTCAAACAGGTTCCCCAAACACACCCCCTAACTGTTATTACTCTGATAAACCATAGGCCCCGCCCCCACACTCACGTCATTGGTTGAGCCAATGCTGCTATTTTGGACTGGTCTGTGTTTCCACCATGTTTCAAATCAACGCTCCCATTCCAATGTCACATTTCAGCTGCTCATCTAAAATACCTAGTCTCCCGCTTGTAAATACAACAAGTGGCTCATGTGTTCAGAACTTATAAATTTGAAGACGTTTCGAACTTCACCTGAAGACCCCATAACCTACAATTGGTTAACTTGTTGTCTCTGCATGCTACTGTCATGGAGAGAGTATTTTGACATAGAAAGAATTACGCACTTAGACCTTTAACGTTTACCTCGGTTTCTAGAAATGTGTGTGTGTTTTTACCATTTAGTTATTTTTCTGTAGATCAAGAGATTTATATGGAACTAGTGCTGAGTCATAGTTGAGATAAACAGCAGTGAGTCATAAAGGTAATGAGTGGCTGTATGGCTAACACTCTTTCTGTCTCTTTACTTCCTAAGCAGATATATGTTGGGTAAAGGGGCAAAGCGGAAACTAGATGAGGATGAAGAGGGGCTGGAAGGCAAAGCGTTGGCGGCAGGGCCCGGAGTGACTGCCGAAGGGCTCTCAAAGGTCTCCTACACCCTGCAGAGGCAGACCATCTTCAACATGTCTCTGATGAAGCTGTACAACCACCGGGCCCTCACCGAGCCCAGCTTGGAAAAGCGGGTTCTTATCAACAACATGTTGAGGCGCATCCAGGAGGAACTGAAGCAGGAAGGCAATCTGCGGCCGCTCTTCTTCCCCCCTTCCCCTCCCCCCGATGACCCCATGGATGAAGGTTTCCGCGAGGCGCAGCCTGCCTTCAGTGTGTTGTCCATGGTATCTCCGCCGCTGTCCCAATCACCGGCACTCTCCTCTCCAGTGCTCACATCGCCTTCCCCAGGGCTGTCAAACCCAGCGCCTTTGGAGGCCTGCCTCACCCCAGCTTCGCTTTTAGAGGAGGACAGTGTCACGTTGGCTCCTCCTCTTCCGCCAACTCTTCCCAGACTCCCATCATCTGTGGCCAGAGACAGCTTCTCCTCTGCCCTGGATGAGATTGAGGAGCTCTGTCCTTCACCCTTACCTGCAACTACATCAGCGCCTGGTGCTACCTCCCCCTCGGCCCTTACAGTGTCCCTCCAAATGCCGTTGTGTCCCCCCAGCCTAAACTCAGGGGCCTTGGACTCCAAAGAGTGCAGTAAGCCCTGCAGCCCAAAGCTTGAAGGGCTGGTCCCGCTGCCCGAGGAACGCTCTGCTGTCCCTAACTCGCCAGAGACTCTCCCTCCTAACAGCCTGGACATGAGCTCCTCACCCTCCGCCTCGTCCTCGGGCTTTCTGACGGACCTGGCCCTGGACGACATCCTCTTTGCAGACATTGACACCTCCATGTATGACTTTGACCCCTGCACCTCGTCCTCGGGCACGGCCCCCTCAAAACTGGCGCCCATGGTGACAGCGGACGAGCTCCTCAAGACTCTTTCGCCCTACAGCGGTGGCGCTCCTGCTGTCAGCTCGAACCAGCCTTTCAAAATGGACCTCACCGAACTGGACCATATTATGGAGGTGCTTGTGGGATCATGACCAGGTTCGGAAGGGAACTGGGGAAGAAAAGCAAAACCAATCAAAGAGTTTTTAAATATGAACTAAGATGAAAACTGAAGAATCACTTTGTGAGTGTTTGGGGGCTTTTTGTTTTGTTTTTAAAAACAAAAGAAATTGTCGATTTTAATGGTGATGTTGCCCAGTACTACTTCTCAACACTGTGCATGCACTGTGCTTGCCTTTCCCAAAAATGAACATGAAGAAATCTTACGGAACACACTTTGGCTTCTGGCGGATCTGAGTGCCTTCATCATTTATGACCACTTGCTAAATTTCTGTTTGTTTGTCTTGCCTCATTTTCCTCATCATCACTTCTAATCGAACAAGATGGATTATCAGAGGAGTAGCATCTCTCTTTTCCCTCCTCAGCATTCAGGTGCAAGAATGTGCAACGGCAGCCTATTTTCATATTTTTCTTTCATTTTCATGAAGCACAATGAGAGCAACTTGGTTATTATGTTAGCGTTTTTTCTATTCAAAGCTGTTTTATTGGTTTTTAGTAATATTTAAACTAGTCTGTTAATATGTGGTCGTTTCCGTCTGCTTCCATTTTAATGTTTATTAAAAGGATAGTCCACCATTTACTCGCTCTCATGTATTTCCAAACCTATGTGAGTTTCTTTTATATTTTAGGACATTAAAATGTTTTGGTCAATGGGGTCCAACGTTGTTTCGCACCCCGTTTACCTTTTTATAAATGGCTTTTTATGTTTCACAGGAGAAATAAAGTTACACAGGTTTGGAACGCCATGGTGAGTAAATGATGATTAGATTTTAATTTCAGGTGAACTATCCCTTTAGCATCCAATCAGTGAAACATATACATTTATGAAATATACACATTGATAAAATATACTTTACCGGATTATTTATACACTGATGTGTGTAGTGGTCAGATATTTACAGTCAACCAACCAAATTTCTTGTAATCTGCCGTAATGGCTCAGATTCCATGTGTTTACATCTCAGCTGGCAATAAGTGAACATTTGTTCTGATGCACATTGTTTTACAGATACATTTCTTCGATAAGCCAATGCTAAAACCCCTTTATGCTACAAATATGTATGCAATCAATGCTTTTTCAGATCGGTAATAAGCAAACTGTCAACTTTTCTCAGCCATTTCCTTTTTATCTGTGTCAAGGCATTGTCGTAACTTCTCTTTTTTGGCCTTTGTTTTGGCTTTATATCATCACTCAGTGAGTGGCTGGTTCAGTTTTAATGCTACACTAATGCACAACAAGAGGGTCTATGCATGTCTGTTCATGCAAAATTGAAAAGAAAAAAATGTACCGGGCAAGAAAGTCTGTGGTTGCTATTCATTTTTATTTTTGTTAACCATTTCCATCATCATCATCTGTTTGCCAAACATTTCTTTCATATACATCTCTCATCAGTACAACGGTACATTTCTGTTAACATACTAATGCATGCAGGATTTTAGCTCATAATTGTACAGATGTCAGATGATTTTTGTATGGTTTGGTCTTATTTTATCTTATTTATACCATTGTTTGTTTGAGTTTTATTAATAGTGTCTGTTCATGTTCCAATCAGACCCTCTCTCTGTTGTCCTGCTGGGTTTTAGTGTCGTTTGGCCAGTACCAATGGTCACATTACACTTAAGTGGAGTTTAGTTATCCACAGGTGTGATGGGAGAGTATTCTGCATGTATGTGCAATAGACAACACAGTATAAATGGTTGGTATATAAACCACAGATGTAGATCAGATTAGATTTGGAAGGATTATTTTATATGCACCTGATATAAAAGGAAAGGGACCATTTATCATATCAGCTGTATTAGTTTCACATGGTGCTTGTTGCACTAAACTAACTTACAATAATAATGTTAGATATACATACCGACAAAAACTGTGCATAATATGCCTTCCTGGTAGAATCAGTAAAAAAAAAATAGAATGCAATGTCAGAGAGGGTGTTTATTTTTAAGTTAAATATTATTTATCATGTAAGTGTGACCATTAATAATCTGGGATTTGAACTTTCTGTCACTGAGACCTAACACAGAGGTGCCGCCCAGAGTTCAAAAGAGAGATCGTCTGAGAATTGCAAACATGAGTGAATGAGAGCCGAGCGGACAAATCTATGGAATCAAAACTATGATTAATATTACTTATTACAGGATTTTTTTTTTTTTTTTTGGATTTGGAGTGTTTTGTTATTTATTTTTGTTTCCTGTGTAAATATATTTATTTTTGATGTTAAGCTAACATCCAGATTGTAATTTGTACAGAATATGAGATAGGAATGTATTATGCTTATGGGAATGTATCACTGCTTATTAATTGGGGTGGAAGCCATTTTTTTGTCTTGTTTTAATAATGCATTATTTTGTGTCTGTTTAGTTTCTTGTATTATAATTTGGGGTGGTGTTTGTGCTAGTCGTCTAGGTCAACACTCCCTGCCCCTATTTAATTAAGTATTTAATGTTTTATATATTTCAGATTGTGTGCAAGGGAAAGGTTTGTGAAGCAATACTTTATTCTCTACAAACTTCAAAATTTCATTCTTCCAAAGCCTATTTCTGGGAAAATCTTTTTGATAACCCTCAATGCCAAATGTAAAAAAAAAAAAAAAGAAAGAAAGAAAAAAAAGAGAAAGGCAGCATGATTTTTGATGACAATGGTTGTTGTTTTATAATGATATCTCACTGTCCCATGGTTCAGACCACACATTTGTGGAAGTTTAGTGTGGTTTCAGGATAGTGGCCACTGGGATTATACGTGTGTGTGTGTGTGTGTGTGTGTATGAGAAAGAGAGACAACATGTGGTGGGGGGTCTAAACCCTTTTTCTGCTCATTAAGAAAGGCTTTATCTTCAGGCCTCTGAGCTGTGCCTTTTTCTATGCAAACATATTCATTTTGAGAAAAATAACCCTTCAACTGATGATCACTGTATTTGCATCAAGGTGTGGACTGTAGAATATATATAAAATATGGACATGTGTCTATGAATTTGAAACAGTCTTACTTTTCTAGTTTTATATCATACAATAAATGGATAAAAATTACATTCTGTGTTTGTTTTCTTCTTCATTCTAAAGCATGCCACTATTAAATAGTGAGTTCATATGCTCTTAAAAATTATGGTTCTTGATAGGATCTGTGTTTTAATGAAGAAGCTTTCACATCCGTGAAAACCTTTCCAGTGCACCAGATGATTCTTTATAATGAAAACAGGTTATTGGGACTCGGTTCTTTTGAGAACTGTTCCATACGAACAGGTAAAGGTGTTTCATTTCTGAGTCATTCAGCTGCCCTGCGTGAAGCAGTGGACATTTCTTTGCATCAACAGTTGCCTCCATTTTGCACCCATGACTCATGAGCTGGTAGCAAGAGTCTATTTCCAGTATTGGGGCCACACAGCTGTGTGGCAGGGACAGATTTAGCACGTGGCAGTGTCTGTGTAAAGTGTAGGGGGATGGCCGGCACAAAACATGGACAAACTGATCTCAGGTCAGCTAGATTTTTTTTTTTTTTCCGTAGATCATGTTGCTTATGAGAGTGGTGAGTCAGTGTATGAGTTGTAGGATCACTCACGCTGACCATCCCACATACTATATTTTCTTTACCTAAAACAACTCTAGTTTCTATCTAACCTTTCACATTAACTTTATGCGGACAAAACTTTAATCCTGCGCAGTCATAAAAGACTTTTCATTTTCCTGCCCTTTATAGTCAAGCTTCTTAACAAGTTTCATGTTTCATGTGCAGATAGCGGGTGAAATATTTGCCTTCTCATACTGTATTGTTTCCAGTAAGCGTTATGGGGCTGTGTCATAAAGCTGACTAATTTGCTGTTGTTGATATTTGTCCTTTCCCTTCAACGTTCTTTGTTGGCCCACTTTTATCCACATAAAGAAATGGGTCAAACCGAAGGGAAAAAAAAATATGTTTCCTTACTGAACAGCTCATTTTAATGCATGACTGGAAGCTGCTGGAATGTTTGCAGTTTTATTAACATGTGCGCCTCAGAGTCCTCATATATACTAAAAAGTAGTGGTTTGTAATCATTTTTCAAATAATACCTTTTGAAAGATTTTTCAGCTGTCAGACTTAATGTATTGATTTATAAGTGTTTACAGGTATATTCTGACTTTTTAACCTCTTGACCTCTTGAATAATATCTACCGTCAACGTTTCCACTTGAATATCCTGTTTCCTTCGCAAATATGTCAGATAAAAAAAAGTAGAAGTAGTCAAAAGAACTTTAATTTTATATTTAATTTTGAGGAGGTCTCAAGCCTCTTCTTTTGCTCTGATAGTCCCAGACCAAAAATAGTCAATGGACAAAAATACACCATTTTTCATTCTTTTTTTTATGACACAGTTGACACACCTGTCCAAGGGGCCAGTGTCATGACAAACCTTGAAATCGGGTCTCCATTAGCTATCAGTTATATCAAGTGCACACAAACATCAATGTATTTTACTACTTAATACACAATCAGACAAAAAGCTCAGTCACTGGGGCAATATCCTGAAGTGCAAAAGTTTATCTTTGTATCCCATTTTTTCCATAAATAGTAAATAGTGCTTTCAAAGAACATATAATTACCTTTTAAAAAGTTGACATTGTCTACTTTTTTTCTAAGAGTGTGTAGTGCATATTAAAACACCATAATTTAATTTATTTCATTTGATGAACTGTTAGTTTATAATAATAATTAACAAATATTTTGAATTATCAGGACAATTAACACTTAAATTAACAAGTGATTACATGAAATATTGTCCAAATGTTCAGCATAAATTATAGCTGTAAGGCTCTGTGTGCAGCAAAACTAAAACAGACATTAATGTTAATTATAATGAGTTCAAACAACATATATTACAGTACGATTTGGCTCTAAGAAAAAGTTTTTTGAGCCAGTGGGATCACTTGGGGACCTAAAGCAGACCTTATTTAAAGTTTAAATACAATTTATCAGCAAGGTCAAAAAAATTCAGATGATTTTACAGAGTGCTTGATTTGATGTATAATATCCCTACTCCTCATTCTCTTTTACTGAACAGAAGTAGAGCAGCTTGGACATTCCCCTAAATGCATCCGAAACAAAGTGCGGTTGAGTTAATGATGACAGAATATTTATTCTTAAGTGAACTATCCCTTTAAACTGAATGCGAGGAAAGTAAACTGCCCATGCAGCTGCATTTCTAATACGATTCTGCTCAGTTCACAGGCCATGAAGTAGACAGTCTTCCTTGTTTCTGTGGAGGCAGAGAGAAAGAGAGAGAGGAAAGATGAAGAAGAATGAGAGAGACTGCAAAAGCCTTGCTCTCCCCCTCCCTCTCCTCCCCTTCTCCCTGTCAGGTTGGCTTTGTGCAAATCTCTGAATGATCTTGTTCTGCTGTGACCACGGAGGAAAGAAGCCACACCTACTCTCCGCCAACCACAAGCCCAGCTCAGCAGGCACACAAGCAGTTGCACGTTTATGTAACACACACACACACACACACACATCAGCCCAAAGCTGCCCCCTCTGGCTGGAATTTGAATTGTGCACGACAGTGGCATCTTCACCCCTCCACCGAAGAATACATGGTAATGCTCTATTTACAGATATTACATGTTACTGTACGTGATTACAACTAATCGTTATCACTCTATAAATACACATTCACTCATCGATCTGCAGAATCTGTCTGTTACAGATCATGAATCAAGCATTTCAACACGGAAAGATGTTCACTGGATTAATATCTGACATTCAAGAAGACGTACAAATTTAATTTCAGTTTTCATATTAAACAGCAGAGTAATAATTTGACCAGTTTACGCAAAATAAATAAATTGATGACATTTTTAACAATATTATGCTAACAAATATGTAAAATACATTGATAGAGGATAATGTTTTACATTCTTAAATACTGTTATAGCATAGATTGAAAGTTGAAAGATTGAAATGACTTGGAGTTAGCCAGTAAATGATCACATTTTGCTGTAATTTAAATAATTAATATTAGCTGGAAAAGACTTTTAGGGGCAGTTTCCTGAACAGGGTTTAAGACTAGTCCTAGATTAAAATAAATGTTAAGAGCTGTCTAAACTGGAAAAAGCTTGCACTGAGATATCTTAAAATACATTATTGTCATTGTTTGGTCTTCAAATTCTCACAGATAATGCATTATTGTAAGACATGTTTCTAAAAATTCTTAAATGTCCTAAATTTGCAAAGGTCTAGTCCTGGCTTAATCTAATCCCTACTCGGGAAAACGGCCAATAGTTATACAACATCTACATTAAAAGCAACAGTAATCATCATAATAGTTGCTTGAGGTGATGATATTGTCATTAAAAGAGAAAGATGAATAGAGTCAAACATTGGCATTGTTATAATCGTAGGAGAATTATGAAACTATCTCCTTTAAGTCCCCATGCTTGCTCAGGCATACCAAATTACATTTTTGAAATAAGTGTTTATGGGTATTCCCCCATTGTGGGATCCAGGTTATTTATTTATAAAGTACATAAAGTATAAACAAGGCTATACATTGATTTCCCTCTAAAATTCAGAATTTTAATTTAATTTTTAAATGTCAGAATCAGCCTATTATTATTTGGGGAAAGCAAGTAATAGCAATTAATAAAATCAATTACATTTATGAGAAATATTTATTAATAAGTTACCTGAAACCCAAATACTTTGGATGAAAACATAATGTAAGATTTAAGTGCTGCTACTAAATAAATTTGCTGCTACTTACTACTTAAGATGTATAGACTCTATACTGGAGTTTAGCAGTTTCACAAGAATTAAAGTTTGTGCCGTATAACAGTCCGCTTATTCTTGGTTTCATTTGTATCAAAGGTCACTGAGAGTTAATTATTATGAAGGACGCTCAGCCCTAAAGGATGGAGCCAAAACTGTCAGACTTGCTGGATTTTTAAACCTATTGCATAACACAGGGGCTTCGCTATAAGGCGCTTCATTCAGATCAATGCATTTTATGCAGTTTTATACGGTGTGCTGCTGTGGATGCGTCTGCAATGTTTTGGCAGACATGTGACTATACATAAGTTCATGTGATTTTGTATTTGTGTCCATGTGTGCGTGTGTGTTGAGGGGAAAGGCCCAGAGTGAGGAGCCAGAACAGGAAGTAAGAAACAGACCACACACAGCTGCTACATGGAGAGAGTGGGTGTGAGGAAGTGTGTGGGAGCTTGACATTCACAAAAACACACAATAAGCCATATTCAGCGAGGGAGCGAGACAGAGAAACAGACTGCAATATATTCATATCGGGGAAGCAAATTGAAAGAAAGATTTATAGAAAGAAGTTTATTACAGCTGTTCACCGGATGTTTATTTCTTTTATGCCCTGAAACACCTTTAATCATCTAACAGCATTTGCTACAGTTAGTCATATTAGCAGGTGACGGTTACTGTCAGTTAGAGGACCGAACATTGGCATCATGTGTAGCAGGTGGGTGAGGTCTCCAGCAGGCCCAAGCGGGCATGAACAGAGCACGGCGGGCAGTGCCAGGCCCGTCTGTGGTGCTTTCCGCCTGAGCAGGTGAGGAGAATGGAGCTGTGGGAGAGCAGTGCAGAGCGGCTGCAGCATTAACCTAATTACAGGCTGGCCCTGCTAAATAAACACTTATTAAATTTGCATGCTCAAATACACTTCTGGACAGAGCAGGTCACAGTGCATGCAGCTTTTTGCTGTCACCCAAAAGTGACCTAAACTAAATTAATTAGTCCTAAAAAGTACATGAGGCAACGACTCTGCTCAACGTGAAGTAAAATAACATATTATGAAATTAAATAAATAAATATATAAAATATACCACATCAAAGTGACATTCGTGCAAGGTATTTGTCTCTACAACCTGAAAATTATAATTATTTGTTGGGAAGATTGCAAGGTGAAGGAGAAATGGGAAAAACATGGGATAATTTTTGACAGCATATAAAAATGGTGTGAGGAGCAGAACTTAACTGTTTTACCATGTGCTTTTTCTTTTACTTTGTTATGCTGATGATGACTAGTGACTGAACAAGTGATTGTTAGGAAGGAAAATACTGAATACTGTGATGTACAAAGTTTTGAATGTTGAATAACAAAAAGTTGAATTACAAAAAAATATTTATTATTATTTATATATATAAAGGCTATAAAGCTAAGAAGATAAAAAAAATATATATTTTAAATGATTGCTAGAAAGTGATTTAGTTATTTAACTGAAGACCGATTTATGTTAGGTTCAGACACCACAGAACCACTCTCTGACCAAAACCTCGAGCTCTCGTTTAGGTGGTTAACTGCACAGTTACCAATGGTCAGGATTTGTCTGGTTTTGTTGGCCCTTGATAGCCTCTGCTGGTAGATGCTGTAACTACACCAACTGCCTCTGAAAAGCATGTTTCTCCATTGAAGGACATTTAAAATTTTAGCCATGTTCTTAATTTAAGCACTAACCACTACACAAGATGTTAACTGATGTACTAATGCTATTGTGTTTCTGACGGCACCCATTTACCGCCGAGTAACGTTAGGCTAAAGTTGGCGAGCAAGTTAAGGAATGCTACATTTCTCCAAATCTGCGCCATGACGAAACAAGGATGGGCCGATGGTGAATTAAATGTTCAATAAAAATTCACTTGCATTTTACCTTTCCTTCAACTACAATCGCTTCTGACACTTGTTGTCATGTATGTCCACCGCCACCAGGGGTCTCACTCTCGCCGCACATTCATCAGAAACATACTGGAACCACGTCAATTCTTTCTCTCAGAACCAAACCAATTAAATTAAACAAAAGCCAGAACAAACAAATCCAAAGCAAGGAATAAATGTACCTAACAACAAATATTCAAGCAATATTAATAAAAACGAGTAATTAATGTACATAAAAAATCCAACGACACTGTACTAATATCCAGTATCCCGTTTAGGGAAGAAAAATGCCATGTTTTAAAACAAAAAAAGTGTTCAAACTGTAGCCACTTATTATTCTGTTGGTAATTATGTTCCGATCCAATGAGATTTGAGCAGATTAGGTTCATATGGATTAACCTCCACCCGTACGATAATCCGTGTCAGCATATTTCTTTCACACGTATAAACACAATATAGCTGTTTCTTAATTCGTCTCGAGGGTTTCAGTTTGCTTTACAGTTTTCTTCTTGAACTTAGGCACCTTGCAGCTCCCTGTCCGGTCTGCCACGACACTGACAGATTCCTGGGCTGGACCGCCTTTGATAAGCATCCTATGGTATTTTGTGCAAGATGGCGGTGGCGAGCATGGAAAAGGACGCGATAGTAAGTCACAAATACCTTTGAAATCTTAAATGGTTCGTATTTTCGTCCCTTAGCCGTTATCGTTAAACAACAAGTTAATACATGTATTTAGAAACACGCGCAGTAGAAATCCGTATGCATAGCATGCAATGAAATGACTCGTACATCTTTCATACGTAGTGTTGAAAAAATCATAATGAATATGTTGAAATGCAGACGTGGAAGACCGCAATGGATAAAGAATGCTCTTATATCTCTGATGTATCTCATGCACATCCTATTTTTTGTCTGTCTTTTAAAGCTAAAAATGCAGATGTAGAAGGCGTGTCGTTTTATTGTTAAAATCTGCACGTGCATCTGCACTACAGCGCCCGTGTTTTATTGCATTTCTTATATTCAAGGGCTTTTTTAAAACGTGCAAATCTTCTCTTTCTCATCTGAAGAACACCGAAGATGATCTCCACCTTAATAACTCGTTTGGAGATTCTGGGCTTATCTCCCCTGATAAAGAAGACATCTCTCGTATTCTGGTAGAGTAGATGTTAAAAAGCATCGTTTTTATCTTATGCTATAGTTTCTGTTGCATTGATCTTTTTTCCCCCGTTTGATACACCAGACAGTTCCTTTTAGTGGACGGATCAGAGGTGGGATGAGGCCTGGGAAGAAGATTATTATAATGGGCATCATTGATCCAGAGCCTGACAGGTATGTTTTCATATCAAAATTGCATGCATTTAATGTACACATTCTATCAGTTGCAAAGTGTTATATCAGGCAGAATCTCTGTAAGTTTTTTTTAAACAGCATTTTGGGGCATATATGTTGACTAGATAGTGTTTTGAGAATCAGAGCCTCTTGTTTCAGATTGCATTGGGTTGAAGATCTGCTTGAGACACACTGCATGGGTGTGTGCACCGTGTAGTGATGATGGGTGTTTGCATTAGCTGTTAAGGAAACAAATATAAAAACTGTGAGAGCGTTGGGTGTGTCTTGGAAACTTAACATTTCAAGTTGATTCAGATAATCAGTGGTAAATCTCTTGATTCAGGGTTAGTTCGCGTTCACTTTATATTGTTTCAGCCAGTATGAGTTTCTTCTATGATACTGTGTCTATATATAAACACATACAAGTATAGATATAAACACACATACTTTTAGGAGTACATTTATGATAATTATCAGTCACCATTGATGTTATAGTTTATTATATTATAAATATAGAATAGTAAAACTCTGCTAGCAGAGCTGGGATAGAGTGAAATATTTGTGTGTTTTGATATTGTATGAAAGTGGAGCACCAACAGGCATGTTCCTTATAAGAGCCTAAAAATGGGCAAGGCTGAAAAGACTTGACACTAATTTGTGATATTACACTATGGTTCAAATATTTGGGGTTGGTTAGGTCATTTATGCTCACCAATTCTGAATATTTGATCTCAATGCACTAAAACTTTGTACGCAGTGAGGTAGAAATTATTTTTCCTTTAAAAATAACTTATTTTTTAAAAGAGTAACTTGTTCCTGTGTTGGAAAAGCTGAATTTCGACAGCACTACCATTAGTCTTCAGTATCATGTGATCCTTCAGAAATAATTTCTTATGTTGAAAATGTTGAAACGTGCTGCTTATTTTTTTTGCTTTCAGGATTCTTTGAATGCAAAGAATTCTTTGCATTCTTTTTTGTCATATCTTTACTGTCAATTACTGAACATTGTAATTTGTCATTGCTGAAAAATAATATTTTATTTAAATCTTACTTTTTCTAACCTCAAACCTTTAAACCGTCTGGTTGTTTAATTCTTTCTAAAAACCAGTCCCAAAAGCTTTTTGTCATGATTGATATTTCTGCATGTCCAAAGTGGCTTGCACTGTATTAAGGGTAACCTATGTGTGTTTGCAGATATTGTTTTCTGAGAATCATTTATTAATGTGTTGTTTTTTTTGAGAGTGTAGAACTGGTTCCTGGCCTAAGGAAATGGAGCAGTTTGTTAAAATCGTAGATTAGTCTTTAAACTGTAATTGTGCAGCGTTTTAACGAAGCATGAACATAACCATTGACATATCAGGACTTTTAAGTGGTACTAATGTTATTTCAGCTCAGGAATTCAACCTGTTGAACCATTAGAAATGCACTGTTATGCTCATTCAGTGTGAGAATGGATTTCAATGCTGGCCTAAATCACTATGAGTTCATGTAAAGCAGATGCTATTTTTCTGTAATATTTGGTATATTGCCACACAGATCGTAATGCTTCATGCGATACTCTTATTTATGTTTAGTACTCAAGGTTACCTGCAATACTTCTTACTTTCATGTTTAGTTATAGTTTTCATATGTTAGGTCATCATAACCATATTAGTACAGATGAGTAAATCATTAAATAAAGAAGACCAAGAATATTAGGCAGTGCATTGCACCAGAAATTGGCGGTTTACATAAAGTTTATTTTCTGCACAGCTTTGACATCAGTTTGACCTGTGGCCACAATGAGGAGAACAATGATGAAGAGCTCACTGACGTGGCCCTAAAACTCCACGCACGATTCACCGAAAGGCAGTTTCTGAGGAATGCACGCGTTTCTGGGAAATGGAGTGAGGAAGAGGCACCCATAGCTTACTTCCCCTTCATCCCGGACCAGCCTTTTAGGGTAATGAGCTGAAACACTGACATCTACATGCTCTCCAATCTGAGATCTCTAATCTGCACAAAGCATGAGTCCAGGGTTGTTTGCAAAACTGATTGCAGCTGCTTCATTACTCGGTCAGTCAAAACTGACACTGCTGTTGTATATGCAGGTGTCTTTTCAGACCGAAGGAAATACCAACATAATGTGATAGATATCTAGAGTAGTCAACATCTGAAGAGGAAACGTTTCAATCCACTAATGTTGACTACTGTATATATCCAGAAAGTATGGCCGCTTTTGCATGACTGTTTATTCCTTTATAATAGCCAATTACTGAATTACTCCATATGGCGGAGAGTTGTACGACCAAAGTGGGTAAAGATGCTTGAAGATAACGTGCTTATTGTTTGTAATCTGGACTGAAGGTGAACCAAAAAATGGGTCACTGTTGAGCTGAGATAAGCAGTCATGCAAAGTAAGACAAGCACTTCCTTTCAACGCGCGGTTCACAATGTGTCTCAGTGACTGACAAAGGGTTCTTTTGATATGATCTCATTTCGCTCTTTCCCTCCTGTCCTTTCCCCATTTCTACAGATTGAGATCCATTGTGAGCACCAGCGTTTTAGGATCTTTGTGGATGGACACCAGCTGTTTGACTTTTATCACAAAATAAAGTCTTTGCCAGCCATTAATATGATCCGGATAGTTGGGAGTCTTCAGATCACCAAGCTGGGCTAACCAAGCACACCTGAGCAAGCGTCAGAAAGGACTTCTCACAGGTGACCATCTGCACCTGTGCGTTTGCCGCAGCTCACACAAAGACATCAACAACATCTGCATTTTCCCTTCTCTTTTGCCCTCTAACTTCGCATTGTAATGATTTCTGAGTATTGTATCAGAGCAGGTTGGTGAATGGTTGCAATATCAGATGTGTGTTCCAGTATCTTTGCTTCACATTGTAGTTTATTCGTTTAGGTTCGGTCATTTTTCAGGGATCGCACACTTTGATATGCATTCTGTGGCAGTAACATACGCCGCAGGGATTTAGCTGCTCTCCATAGATACTGCCAATGTACTTGTGCTTGTAGTCTAGCAGTGTAGGTTCGAAATGATCCAAAACTCAGGAAATCGGGTAAAGTTGATTTTTACTTCATTTCACTCTGATGGCAAATTTTCTTTCAATTATTATGAGTTAATCTGAAACGCTTTGGCTGCTAGAATACAGGAGCTCAGATTCAGCATTTGCTTTTCCGCCTGGGTTTGATTTGTGTTATTTAATCTGAATAATTAAAATATTTTGGAAGAAAGCTGTTTATCTACAAATTGTGCAGCAGGGTGTGTGGCAGACATTGAAATATCATGCTTTTCCTGTTTCTGTTCATTGCACCTGTTAATTTTGGGAGATGTAGAATATGTTAGACCGGCGTTTCTCAATCCTGGTCCTCGCGCTCCACAGCCCTGCATATTTCATATGTTTCTTGTGTGGCTTCAGACGTTTTTTCTATTTGTTGGTATGTGTCCTGCGAAGTGGACATCACCGGATATTTCGCCATGATTCCAATTTGAAGCGAACCTATACGTTCCATTCAAAGTGCATTTAAGTGTGCGAGACGTAATTTAAATCATATTCAATTATTTACAGTGCAGATCCGTGAATGAATGTTCCGAAGTGAAGTAAACTTTAATGAATTTCCCCTGCTCATGGAGAAGGGCGTAGTGAACGCTGTGTTGGGACCATGTCAGTTGGAATACAGCTCATGCACGGAGCTCTCTTCTAATGAGCTGATTATCAGAATCAGGTGCGTTAACAAAGAGAGACACACAAAATATGCAGAGCGGTGGGGCGCGAGGACCAGGGGCCTGTTCCATAAAATAAGTTTACAAAATAAGCCAGGCTTATGGCAGATAGTCTGACTTATTTTAATACAAATGAACTGGACTAACTGAAATTAGCCTGCCTTATACTCTAATCTTGGTTTATGGAACAGGCCCCTGGATTGAGAAACGCTGTGCTAGACTGAAGTTTTGTAGAATGTCACATGAGGATTATTTCATGTGAGGTACAGGAAGTTTTTATTTTTGGAAATTTGATCATCTCTTCCAAGCCAGCACAGTATTTGAGTACAACAGTGTCGTGTTAAATCCTTGGCAACCAAACCAACACAGATGTTTAATTACATTGTTTTCAGTGAGGAATGACTTCAGAGCAGTAGTTTTGCAAAAAATAACTCCGCTTATCTGTTTACGCTTCATTATGAGCACCTCTTGAAAGTTGAAGGAGCTGATATAACAGGGCTTAATTGTTTCTTGAATGTACTGTCATCCACTGATAAGCTTTTTGATAGCTGAGCTGTGGGTGTAAAGTGAGCTTCTTTAAAACAAAATCTATTATTCTCTCCTCCTCCTTCGTACTCCTTATGTCACTCCTCTTAATATAAACACATAGTCAGTGGTCAGCATGTTTCTGTATTCCACAGTGATTTTGCTGAGATCCTCTGCCCTGTACACCCACAATGCTGTCCAATCAGTTGTCTTCTGCTCAATTTCCAATTGTAGGACTGGAATAGTATAATAGCAGTGATTATTATTGCTACTTATTACATTACAATATCCAAAAATGCATCTTGATTTGCATTAATTGGCAGGACATGCATGCATACACTACCATTCAAAAGTTTGGGGTTGGTTGAAAATGTTTTCGAAAGGAGTCTCTTTTGCTCACCATGACTTGGTTACGGTAAATCACTATTGTTTGTTTGACTTATTTCAATTTAAAAAAAATATATATATATAATTTTTTTTTTTTTTTTTTTTTTTTTTTTTTTTTTTTTTTTTTTTTTAATGTAGTTTATTTCTTAGTCTTTAGTGTCACATGATCCTTCAGAAATCATTCTGATATGCTGATTTAATGCTCAAGAAACTTTGTCTTTTTATCAGTGCTGAGAACATCTGTGCTGCTTATTTTTGTGAAAATTAAGTATTAATTTCTTAAAAAAACAAACAAAACCTTACCCTAAAGTTTGAATGGCGGTGTATGTATTACTAAATCAGCTGTTCTGTTGATGAATGTGCTCTGTTCATGTCCTGTAGTGAAAGAGTTAGTCAGTATTACTGTATATCAGTATTATGGTCACTATTGTAATATTTTCTAATACTCATAGTAAGTGTGTGTCCTGGATTAGATAGAAACACAGGCAGTGATGAATGAAGTTAAAGGACTGCTGTTTTGTCTGCTTCACCGGCGGATCAACTTTAGAATTACATGTGATAAATTCATTCTTTTATACACCAGAGAGTACTAAGAACCAGCCAAAAATGTTTTTCCCACATCAGCGTCTGGTCAACATTGAAATCATAATATTTGAGTGCAATATGAAAGATCCCTAATCGGTTGAGAAGGTACTCCTGATTGAAAACTTGTGCTAAATAAAGTATTGTAGATTTAATGTGAAGTAGGTCATTTTTATACTTGGCTGAGTTTCTCTACAGTTGTTTGAGCCTCAAACTTAAGCAATCTGCAGAGATTGCTTAATCGAGACCGAGAATTGGTACAGCAGCACAAGCAATATGGTCTGACATGTTGTGGCAAACGCACTTTGATATGACATGCTTAGCAAATGAAACATGGTTCATCTGGATCAATATAATACACTTTAAAGTATTGCTATTTAACTGCTAAATCTGTTGTGATTCGTGAGCTTCATTCGGTGTGGTGATGTTTTAACGTTTCAATGTTGACCATTCCTAATTTAGTCTCTGAACAATGAGTGTGTGAAATTACACCTGGATAACTGAAAAATGGGGAGGGAGAATATGCATTTACAAAAATAACAGGTGAGAAAGAACATATAAAGAGAGAATGTCAATAGTGTCTACTGTGTTTTAAGAAACCTTAGTATACTCCTAGTTTTTGTTAATGTATTTGGCAGATGCTGTTATCCAAAGTGACTTGCATTTCATTGAAGTTTTAGCAAACATGCATTTCTCCCTATGATCCTATTAATATTCACGATTACTGATACCAGTTCTAATTCTTCCACCTTTATTGCGCTTTCTTGTCGTGTGTCTCAGAAGTAACAATCTTTCAAACTGGTTCCCATTCATAAGGGTTGAACATGAATGTTCTGGTTGTAAACCGTTGTTCTGAAGCCTTCAAACTTTGGATGTACATATACTAAACAGGGCCTCTGTATGCTTTATTTTTTATTATTATGTTTTTGTTTTGTTTTTTTGCTACTGCAATAATGTCTTGGCACTAAAGAGAGTGTTTGTATGGTGTGTGATATATTTAGTTTTCATCAACATTTTAGTATTCTTTTTTATTTTAATTATTTTTGTTTGTTTTTTTTAGACTCTAGGTAGCATGGTACGTTTATTTAACTTATTTATTTTCTCCTTAGGATTTCCGGACCATTGCTTTTAGAGCGTAATATGTCTTTGATTTATAGACTATTTCAGATGTATTTAAGTATTACTAAAGTGGCCCGTTACTTAGAAATAGTTTGTGATGTTGGATGTAGTTGCACAATCATTTTCATGAATTAAAACCGGAGTTTATTCCGTGTGCTTTCGAAACTTGGTATTGATCGGAAATGTGCCTATTGAAATATGGCGTTGGTGTTTGGGATCTTAAATTGTATTCCTACTAATGATTTACACCAACAGACTTCAATTTTGCGTTGCACTTTTCAAAGTATTTTTTTTGTAATGCACTTCATGTGTGGTTGAAGCAAGTGCTGCTATTGAAACTAATCGATAAAGCAAACAGTAAATTCAGAATTTGCCAAGGTATGAAATGTTTGTCATCCAGAATCCCCTGTAAAATGCTTCAATGTGTATGGTACAACTAAAGAGTAGCATTTGGGTGAAATAAAAGCATAAAAATAAAAGCATTCTGAATAAAGATGTGCATTACATATACTTAAAAGTACATTTGTGGTGATTTAATCCTGTTTTGTCAACTTGATAAAACATGACCAAGTCAATATGTGAATGCATTGTGTTTTGTTTTTAAAGGCAAGATTTGGTTATTTTGTGAATTTTGTAACCTCCATGAATTTCGGTGCTTTTCTAATGGGTTTGGAGACCAATAAATCAGTCCTTAAAGACTTGGAATCATTTCATGTGTCATGTCTACACTTGCCAGAAGCTTTACCTGATCTTCAAAACTGCTGGGCGATTTACAAGTTCAAACAAAGTGCAATACAATAAACAGCATAAAACTCTGCAAATGCTGTAAATTGCCAGAATTAAGTGCCCTGGTTTTTTTTTTTTTAGTTGGAGAAATTATTTTATTTCATTGACCATAATATGTAATATATTTTGAATCCATAATTAACACTACCATCAGATAAGCCCTTACGGTATACGGTTTCGTCTGGTAGCACAAAAACAGAAAAGACCGAATTAATTGACGAAAACGACCAGTAGAGGGAGACCAACAACCACGGAAGAGGGGTTTTCATGCAAAATCTGGCATCCTGACTACGCGGTGACGTAACGAATGACAGCCGAGTAGCGTGACTCCAGCGTCGCAGTGTTACCGTTGACCCCGCACAACCATGGCGCTGCTCTGCAGATCTACAGGGTTACTTCTCAAACACAGTAAACTGCTGCCCTCTGCATTAGCAGCAACAAGGCATAGCAGTTCAGGTAACAGAAATCATGTCTCCATTAAATGAATGGCATCTTTTTCAATGTCGCGCTCGAGGCTTGCTTTGGTTGGAAACTTGCATCGTTTGCCCGCGATACTTCTGTTGCACCTGAATGTTGTAACGTTAGTACCTGCAACTTAAAATTGTGATTTATAATAGCCGCAATTACATTTGTGTGCGACTGTTTACAATTGAAACATATTTAGCAATAAATAATAATACAGATATTACCCAAATAAGACGCAATGACAGCTTCTGAACTGCAGGTGATATAAATGTATGCTAAATCAATACTGTGTTAAGTTTAAAAAATAAATGCATGTATCCATTGTGAGCTATTTTGACCCCCACTTTAATTTCTATTGCAGGTGGCCAGTATCAGTACATAGTAGTTGGCAAAAAGGGTGAAAAGAAGAATGTTGGCTTCATCCAACTGAACAGACCAAAGGCTCTGAATGCGCTTTGTGATGGGCTTATGATGGAGGTGGGCAAAGCCCTTGATGCATTTGAGGTTGACAGTGAAGTGGGAGCAATAATCATCACAGGAAGTGAAAAAGCCTTTGCAGGTGTGAAACGGTCTGTGAAATAAGTTGTGTGTTTTGGATTGTGTTTTACTGACGCGTTTGCTTTCGTAGCTGGAGCTGATATTAAAGAGATGCAGAATCGAACATTTCAAGAGTGCTATGGTGGAAATTTTTTGGCACACTGGAACAGGGTATCGACAGTTAAAAAGCCTGTTATTGCAGCTGTCAATGGGTTTGCGGTAGGTCCAATATTTAAATGCATTCCCTAGAAAGACTTCCCCTTGAGTCCTTCAAACATAAATGTCTTTTTCTGTGTAGCTTGGTGGAGGATGCGAGTTTGCCATGATGTGCGACATAATCTACGCTGGGGAGAAAGCACAGTTTGGACAGCCGGAAATCCTGCTTGGAACCATTCCTGGTACAATAATGCATCAGGGGTTTTTATTTGTTACGTTGACTATTTAATGAGGTATAATGTATGAATGGGAATACTTAAAAAACTAAAAAATTCTTTGACTCAAGGTGCTGGTGGCACTCAGAGGCTTACAAGAGCAGTGGGAAAATCCCTTGCAATGGAAATGGTTCTCACAGGAGACCGAATCTCAGCTCAGGAGGCAAAAGAGTCTGGTGTGTCTTTCTTTTGCACTACAGCTGCTTTATCTTCAATAAATTTAAGAAGTGGACTAATGTATTTGTTTTCGCAGGTCTGGTAAGTAAAGTGTTTCCGGTGGATCAGCTGGTTTCAGAAGCAATCAAATGTGGAGAGAAAATAGCTGGTAATTCCAAACTTGTCTCAGCCATGGCAAAGGAAGCTGTTAACGCAGGTAAGACTTGCATTAAAGAAATAGTTGATACTTTTATTGTTAAAATATGAGCGGTATATATTTCATGAATGTCCTAATGTCCTACATTAGGTTCATGCGTCCAAATCAGATGTAAAAGACACGTGTAGTCCTGTGCAGCCATTTAGAAACTGAGTTTTATTTGATTTTTAATTACAGCATTTGAACTGACTTTAGCTGAGGGCAGTCGACTTGAGAAAAGATTGTTCCATGCAACCTTTGCGACGGTGCGTCACTTTTTTTTCCACTTATTCATTTCCTTTTTTGAAGAAAAAGATGACTTCATTCTTGAACTTGCTGTGTTCTAATTTTCAGGAGGACAGAAAGGAGGGCATGACTGCTTTTGTCGAGAAGCGAAAGGCTGCTTTCCAGGACAAGTAAAATTACAGTGGAAAATATGGTGATTTTTAAACCATTGTGTTTGGTTTGTGATCAAATGCTGTTATTAAATACTCTACTTTGCCTTAATTTTCTTACCAAATGTTTATGAAAAAACATCAGGATCTGTGCTTTCGGATCGACAGACCTACATGTAGTTCAACACCTACCCATTTCTTATTAATGTCTGAGTTTTGTTGATTGTCTGGTATCACCTTGAAACCTTTGCTGATAGATAGATAGATAGATATAAATAGAGGCATCCATAAGAATAACTGTGTAATTTAAACACTCAGTCAGGATTTGTATTTACTATAACACTTTAGCAGTTAAGAGATAGATTATGGCATTAATCTTAATTGTTTGTAATTACTGTACAACAATGTTTGGGTTTGCAAAAACCCTTTGATTTGAACAGTTTGTATGTAGGTATGGTGATTATTTGACTAAAATGAATTACGAAAATATGTCGCAATTCCACTTTGTCCACTCTAGGTGGTGCTGTGGGTGTATTTTCCTGTCACTTGTGCGGCTTATTCATCGAGGTAGCCTAATAAAGTCGCTGTAGTGGTATTTTGGTAGTATTTTTAAAAAATGATTTATCTGCTATTTGACAAATTATTTTATGTGAAATGTAATATTAAGTGTTTCATATTATTATAATAATAATAATGCAAAATATGAGACTGCAAACTATAGTGTTTATAAATACAGCGCAATGCAGGTTTCATGCGAAATAGTGAAGTTTGTTTATAAGAAGCGCCAGAACTAACATATTAATAGAAGAAAAATCTCTTAAAAATCATACAGCCTTGTTCTTAGAAACACGGTCATCACATGGGTTAAAATATCAATGTGGGCTATCGAAACGATGATTTATGAATAGGCTAACAAAATGTTTCAGTTCATTAATATGAATATGCTCTAGGTAATTTAATTTTTAAATGTTAAGTTAACCTGCTATTTGTATTCGTTTCTCAATAACATAAATGCAAGTTATGACATCGCAGCTTCTTAAACAAAACTGCTCAAACTTTATAGTTACTGATAGATAACTGTAATGTCGCTTAATCAGAACTTTTATCAGAACTTGCAACCCACTTTTACGCATTAACCGCTGACTATTTATGTGAAATACAGCGTCCAGAAGGACCACATCAAATGTAATTAAAGGAAGAGGCTATTCATCTCAATTGCACATCAACTGAGAGCATTTTCTCACTTGAATATCTCGGCTTTTTTTTCTCGCACGGCGTCTTTCCAAGCACTCTCAAAAGTCCATAGCCTAATTGATTTTAATTTTCATTCAATATTCCCTCAGACTCCAGCTTTCTTCTCAGCCCCTGGAACAAAACTTTTAAAAGAAGAGAAAAAAAACCTTCTCTCCACACACCGCAACAGCACAAAGGTCTCCTTAAAGACAGCAAAAGAGAGGTTCCACTTTGAAGTCTATCCCCTGCTAACGAAAGGTCAAAATAATAAATGTAGACCGAATTGAGGCGCTCAGCGCAGACAAAAGGGGCAAAACGTTACATTTTGGCAGCGGCAGCTCCTCATAGCATGATAAACCCATTTAAAAAAGCAGAACCAAAGAGAGAGCAGCATGGTTCCTCGGTAAAAGAAAAGAGCTTTCAACTGATCAGACAGTCTTGGCTCCTCCGAATGTCCTTTCTTCCATCAGTCTTCCATCTTTCCACTTTCACTCTACATCTCGCAGCTGCAAAGCCTCCACACACCTCTTTTGGAGCAAATTTCCCTGAATTACAACCACATTACCAGCAGTTCTTCTTCATCAGTAGCAGCTGCACGTCTGGGTGTCGTTCTTCATTTAGACGAGAGTTTAACTTCAATTAGCTTTCTAAGTTCTTTTTTTAGATGCTAGATAAGGGGGAACAAACGTAAATTTTTCTTAATGACATTACAATTTGCTTAGACAGTCAATGCATTATTTATAAGCACTGGATCTTGCAGGAATTTAATTAAACGCTATTTCGAACAAAGCGTCAGGGACTATAATGTACTAAGTTACAACTGCATGCGCAAAAGGCATGTGCGCGCGGATCTTTGAAAACCAGTTAATCAGCAAATTATGGGCTTGAGTCCGAGGATCTTTCCTCAACACTTTATACTGCATTAAGTTTTAGATCAGGTTAGCCTGTGGTTCACACTGTGCGCAAAATTAGCCTACTGTCTGGTCGTCGGAGATTCAGAGTTATGCATTAAAATAATGTGAATGAATATTATAATAATTTTCAAAACACCTGTTGATCTGCTGTGCATTATTTTAAGTTCTATACGAATGTTATTTTTAGGCTGTTTTAGCACTGTCACTGATGCTGTTCGGTAATTTTAATGGATAGGCTAGTATGTTGCTAATTAATCATTTATATAACATTCAACTACAGCTGCAAATTGTACAAATATAACAAAAAATATGAACTGCATACTGGTGAAGCCTATGTTGCAGGTGAACTTCCATCATTAGGGGAAACAAAAGGGGAAAGCAGT
>JAUYWG010000047.1:11342515-11362832 GCA_034779775.1 Enteromius afrohamiltoni
TATATATATATATATATATATATATATTTTTTTTTTTTTAAATAAATGCAAAAATAGGCTAACTATAAAATACAAATAATATAAAATTGGTATAACGCCCGATCGATTCTATGTTTATGGATATCACTCACGGAAAGGTCATATATGTTTGCTTACTGATAACTCATTTTTATTTGCATTCTGGTTTCTGAAATAAAGTGACTCGGATAACACAATAAGTAGGCTACACAAAGTTATTCAACGGCAATGCTGAAAATGAATATGACCTCTCGTTCTGAAACGGCAAGCAACATTAGACCTATATGCATAACCATGCTTAAATATTACATAAATACTTTAAAGTCGGCAGCTGTCATGAGTACCCAGAGGTACGCAAATTACGCAGGCCATTCCCAACACAAGTTGCGCTAGAGACGTACTGTAGCTCTACCAATTAAAATACATATACGGGTCACATGATTCTCCACCAACTCTCGTGATCTGTCACTGCTTTGAAATGGTTAAACTAAAGGGAATCCCGTCGATACTTACGCCTGAATTATTGTATGTTTTGGCGCAAATGGGTCATGGAGATGAACTAGGTAAGTCGTTAATGAGATCACCTTTTTACGAACGTCACGCCAGCCTTCTGAAAGCTTCTGACGTTCTTGTGTCACGCACGAGATATCTGAACGAATATTAGACGATATAGCCTACCTGTTAGTATAAATACATCCTGCCATTGTTTATAAAAAGTTAGAAATGATATAAAAACGCCACGGATAAATCCCAGCCCGTGCGGTAAAGCGGGAAGTCGCATTGTTTTGGCAGAGGTCCGTGCTGCGCAACTTGAGCTTTCATTTCGATCATCAAAATGTCACTCAAAAAACTTTTTTAGGCTGTCTCTCATAAAAATGTCACATTTTTATTATCTCTAAGCCAAAGCGCATATCCGCATATTCGACTCCCGCTGATGTTGAAAAGCGTTGATTTTCTTTGAGTGGGTCTGGTTTGTCTTATGAACGCAGACATCAGTTCAATACTGTTGTAAGAACTCCGTGTATGGATTGTCATGCATCGCCTTTTTTTAGTTCTTGCAGACGCAAATTTTCCAACCTCATCTATTTGTAAATGCGGTCCAGTGGAGATAAGAGCGGATGGTATGTGTCCTGCACGCACGTAAACGTTTGCAAAATGTAGCAGGTATTGTTTCTACAATAAATTGTTAATAATTATTACATGCACTTACGCAGTTGAAAGAGAAAAAAAAGTTTTGTACATTTCTTAGACTGTTTGAAATAAATCTCATGTTAACTTTTTATGGTTTTACAGAAGAAATGATAACTGATCATTTGTAGCTCACGTTATTGTACTTCCAAATCTAGGCTACTCAGCCCAAAATAATTATTGATATGCAAATTACATTTTTGTCACTGATTGATGTGCATTTAGTTTAATCAAGTATATGTTTTTTTTAGGTGTAGGTATACCAGAACTTCTGAAGGCAGTACTAAAGCTTTTTCCTCTTGATACCTATGATGATCCGGTGGGTAATCACAGTTGTATCATTATCTGGCTTCTTTATATAAATATATTTGTTAAACCACAAATTTCACCTCAGTTTGTTAATATATGTAACTTATCATAATTGCAGAATGTGTCTGACATTAAAAAACATCTGAATTGTTAGGCAGCTGTCATGGACCTTGTGCAGGATGACAAATTAAAGGGGCTGCAAGTACCGGTATGGGACCAGTACTCTTACCTCCTGAGACAAGCAGGATCAGATGTAAGCTATTATATACATAAAGGGTCATAACTCATATGATGAAGACTATTCATCGCTGCTTAATTTATATTTGACCAAATTAGGTTTTCAAAAGTTATTTCAGGACATAAAATATTGTGTGTGTGTGTGTGTTATATATAGAGTGAGCGAGAGGTTATATCACATTAATTTTTTTTTTCTCAGGGTAACTTCAGGTTTGTTGAGCGGTTTGCATTTTATGAGCGTGCCAAGAAGTCATTTGCTGTAGTGGCAACTGGGTGAGAATTTGTTTTAGGATCTAGGATGGGGCTGTTTAACTATTAAGTTACATTATATTTATATTTAAGAAAAATAACAGATTATCCTTAACTCTGTCCGACAGGGAAACAGCACTTTATGGAAACCTCATAATCAAGAAAGGTGTCATTCCTCCTGGTGAAGAGTGCTAAAAGAAGACCGTTTGGTAGTTTTTCCAGGACCAGAGTTTTTACACAATTACTGTAGAAATCACACAAACAAATACCTTTGCATAAAAAAGATTGTAAATATAAACTGAATGACATCCTTTTAGATTTTCATTAAGAAAATGACTGTTCATAATTTTCTGAAAAAGTACAAAGAATTTTCTGTTCATATTTTTTTATAAAGTGATGTTGTAAAATAAGCAATAGGACCATTTCTTAAATAAACAGAAAAAATCCTACAATAAAATACAAGTTGGAAATACATTTTTCTTTTCTTTTTTTAATGAAAGATGTGTGAAATTAAAGTCAGCTCTGTTTAAACTTTAAAGATTTACTCTTAAAGTTGAATTGTACATGGTCAAATTTTGCTTTTCATGTTTAACCGGTGTAGCTCAATCCTCACCTGCACATTTCATTTTGTTGCCCACTGTTCAGTAAATTAACAGCAGCATAAATTCAAAGGGAATTTCAGCACAAGTGAACGTTCTTTTGTTAGGACTATTGAAATGTTTTCTTATACCTTCTTAAGTACTCTTTACCTTTAAATAATTTTATTAACATATTTCATTTACTCTGTTATTTCAAACTGAATTAAAAAAAACAGATCCAGTTTATTCATTATGGTCACAGTCTTCTCAGAACTGAAATGGTTTTCTTTCTATGTTCAATTAGCTATATTAAAGAAGAAATCATAAAAACACGTTATTTTAAAAGTTAGAAAACAGATCTACACATAATGAATTACCAACTATTACACTCCTTTAGATATGACATGATTTATCATTGCTTATGATAAAGATGATCCAGATCTACCTCTGGCTCTGTGTGCACCCTTTTAGGGTGAACAGGGAATATATTCACCCTCAGAGCCTGCTGGTCAGACTGATCTTCTTTAACATCTGCGTGGTACAGGTCATCTTTGTCCTCTTCAGGGCTTGAGTAGATGAGCCTGACATTACCTCCAATTACATCCTTCTCTTCTCTCATTGGCTCTTCAGCTACATCAAACACGCCGTGGTATAGATCATCCCTATCTTCTTCTGGTTTGTCATACATCCGTACCTGATCGTGTCCCAGTGGCTGAAAGTACTTTTCAGGCTGTTTTGCATCAGCTGGATGTTTTATGTCAAAGGAGTGGTAGAGAGCATCTTTATCCTCTTCAGGTCTGTCATATTTCTGCTGTATTTCTTCTTTTACGGCTTTCCAGATCAACATGTCGGGATCGATGTGAGAATCTGTAATGTCCATGTCCTGTGGTGGCTCCACCTCCTTCATTCCCAGGATCATCTTTCCATTGGGATGATCAAAACTATAATGGATAATATCTTATTTCAATGATTTGTAAATATTCATACCGATTTATAATATAAAGACATATTTAGATCCTTCACAGTGTGCAGAAGGCAAGACTTACTCTATAGTGTCCTGAACTGCTTTGCCCAACACTTTTTCCTGCAGGGCAAATATAAAAGTAAAATTTTAAATGTATTCCTTTTTTATATGTACAAGCTACATGTCTATATATATATATAATTCAATTGAAAGACAAAAGTGTACAACCTACTCAGACATCACAGATATTTCTATTAGAAAGTTGATTAAAATGAATGTTAAATTCTTTACATCCTTTTCATCTTGCTCAAAATGGTAAGACAGGTCAGGGCAGACCTTGTAAAAACAGTTGTAATTAAAAGCGACTATAGCCGTTGTTTATTATTTTTCTTTTGTAACTTAAGACAGTCAAAATATTTATCTGTAAATTAAGAGTGTCCATATTAAACACAAACCTACCCTGGACCTGTATGGCTTGGCTGAAGTGCTGAAGAGCAGCACTGATAGGCAGACTAGAACAGAAAACCTTGAATGTGGGAAACAAAACATTTTGAAGCACATACTTTAGGTAAGAGATAAAGAACAACTATTATGAAATATCCATATAACAGTAGAGCTCATCAAAACTCACCTGATCATAGTGGTTCCTCATACAGTGACATTCACAAAGAAATGTTTTACTTGGGGCTGACGATAACGGTCTTACCTGTAATAAAGATCAAGGTTCAGCAATAAAGTGACTTTAGGTCTGAACTTTGCAAGGAATTCACTTTTTCTTTTGACGTGAGTGTGTGTGTGTATATACACACACGAGAGAGAGGTTGTGTGTGTGTGTGTGTGTGTGTGTGTAATATATTCATTCGTGTATATTATTATATTTAGTTAATCCTTCATTAAAATAAACATCATGCAACGCTGCGTTTATAGATAATTTGATATTTTCTGCACTTCATGCCAAACACTGGTATTACGTAATAACTATCGTAATAAATATTACCTGTCAACATAAAGTCGAAAGTACAGTACAACTAAAAACAGATAATCATTCGCAGTTATCTGACCTACAGTATATTGTCGAAGATTAATAAACGATGCGCGTGAAGATGACAAGGTTGCAGGGAATCAACCTTTGGACTAGACTTTATTTTTTTCATATTGAACGTATATAGAAATATATGGAGACACGTTAAGATCGATTTCTAATGTTTAATAAAGTAACAACGATTAAATAGTGACACGACCGAAGTCAATAAGCAGTAGGCTAACGTTAAACCTGTAGCATTTTTATTCAAAACACAAATCCTAACGTTTTGGTTTTAAATATGTCTGAGACAGACATCCGACAACTAGACGCGAGTAAATGCAGTAGGGTCAGGTTTGGGTTGAGGATTAAGGATTAAAGGTTAGGATTCTGCCAGGGCTCCAGCCACCCAAGTGGTGCTCTTTTCCCAAGTATCTAATAAAAACACGACCCTGCAGTCACGAGGTTACGAGGAGCAGCGACAACAAGATGCACGACAGCTCTTGAAATTGTATCCATCATATCTGTGTAGCCTATAACGTTTATGTTGTATGTGAAAACTATAAACGGGTGAGTAAAAGTAACTATTTTTAAAAAAGCACAGTTTTTGGAGTGAAACTGCATGTAGCTGATTTGCTAATTAGCCTAAAGAATATCCAAACAGGTACAAGAACTGAAGAACAGCAAATAATTCCTGACCAGGTTCAACGCTGTAAAAGTGGAAGTTATTTTATGATGAATTTACTGTACACCAGTTTGTTATTTTTGCTTTGTAACATTCAAATTTTGTAGCCTAATCATTCAGTGGACAGCTGCAACCAATGAATCACACTAAAAAGCCTCTGAGACCCCGAATTGGAGTTGATTCACGTTCCAAAAATTGGTGCGTGATAGGCCGCACAGCATCATGTTTATTCAGAAAGCCCCTTTGTAAAAGCGATTGCTATCCCACAGTGACTAACGGCACCCGTGCAGACGCTCTCATCTCCCACGGTACTGAGTCAAAAATCTGTGCAGCAGCAAACAGCGTCTGACTGTGCGGCATGAGACTGAGGGCAGACGAGCTCTCTGTGATCTTAATGCCAAGTGCTTGGCCTCATTATTGGGCTTATTGCAGGATCAAGAGCGAGATGATGTTTACTCACGGCTCGAGTGCAGACAACTTGAGTCACGGGCTCACTCTCACCTGGAAGGCTGTTTCAAAAGGCTCTCAGCGCAGGAAATGTGGCACCTGAGTTCCTCGCATGAGGAATTTATTCCAGTCAGTGTATTAACAAAGCCTTCAAGGCATCACTGTAGAAAACATTCTCCTTTTCTCACCACTGTGACTGTGCATACCTGTAATTAGACAGGTTGTAATTTTAATACAGCCGAAACCTGTGGGGCCCCATACTGTGCTTTGATGCTCTTTTCACAGCCATAACACTCGAGCAGTTAAAACGGAGATCGCTCAAACCTGCTTGGTTAATGAATACAAATTATGGCATTATCTCCGGAGTTACATAGTCTTGTGGGCTGTGTTATGATGTCTGTTTGTTGTTCTAAATGAATGAAGATTTGTTTTGCTCCCCTCACAAACCATGACTAAAGAGAACACGTTTGCTTATCTGGTAACTTTATGAAGCAGACCCATGCTGTACAAACCACAGGAAATAGCAGAGAGGAAAAACATAAGTGTAACTCAGAGGAGTCTGAGAGGATAATGTGTGAATCAACTGAATGTCTGTCATGCCTTTTTTAAACAAATCCATTTTAAACAATGGAGAGAATTTCCATTCAAATATTCAGGACACATGTAAAGAAACACGCTGAAAAACACCACATTGAACTAGACAAGTGTATGGGATATGACTTTTACATTGAAAATGACTAAAACTAAAAAATTAAAGGTTTACTTCAGAATATATTAAATAACCTGATTTTATAAAACAGTGTTGTTGTCAAATAAATATATATCATAATGTTAAATATGCCATTCAAATACAGTAATGTACCGTATCAAAATGGTAACCAAAAACAAGTATACTAAAATGTATTTTACATATATTAATTGAATATTTCACATATTTAATATTAATGCTAAGTTTATGTTCACATACATTTAAATGTGCTTAATGAAAATGTATTTTAGTGCTGTGAACTGGTACTGAATGTCTGCTAAACTGGAACTAATTTTGTACTTAATGTACTTTTGTGCTGAAGTGGGACTACAAGAATACTTTAGATAAACTTTAAATATCTTGTATTTGAAGACCGATTTTATTTAAAGATCATGCAGTCCTCATCAGTAATGTATGACATTAAAACACATTTTATACTTTGTGGAATATTGTGTACTAGTAGTACTATACATATATATGTAAAGTTTAATTTTTATTTTTTAATCAGTAAGTCTCAAGCGATATATGTCAGTAAATGTGTTAACAAATCTGAACCATACTTCATTTGACATAAATGTATTTTAAACAGATTACTTTTTTACTGGGGAAGTCTTTGGCTTTTGTCATTTCTTGTGGTGTACTTTCTTGCAGAGTTCAAATGAGTTGCTGCAGCGTTTTTATGGTTATGATTTTATGGTTATTATTTTAAGGTCATGAGGGTTATCAGTTATCTTGATTATTATAAATATTATAATGATTACTGAAACAAAAAATCCTTAGCGTTATTACACTAAATTTGTTTATCAGAAAAATATATTTTCATTGTGTGTGTGATCAATTTTCTGAAGTGAGCAAATAATCTCTTTACCCAAATATGCTGATACTGGTTAAATCTTTAACTTTGCAACTGATCTTCTTTACCCAGAAGTCCCACTGTAACATTACCGACCTTTTAGCTCATTCATAGTCTGCTATTTTTATTTTCATTTTAATATAAGGACCTTCAGAAGGCATCTGTTGTCAAAGAGTGTAAATTATCTTGCATTTCAAAATCTAAAAACAAATGCATTTTAAACAGGAATTATTTTTGCCTATTTACTTTTGTTTAATACTAGGTTTTGCCTTCTGTTCTTGTGCAATGGCATGCCACTAATTTATCTTAATAACAGAATAAACTCAGGAACTTATACACGTATAACTTAAAATAACACTTTGTGCAAAGGGGCATCAATAGTAATTTCTGGTCCTGTCAGAAATGTGCTCCACATGGCTGATGAATAGCCACACCCAGCCAAGCTGGATTTAATTAAATTGACACTGCTGTGCCTTTTCTCTCCATCAGCCGCACAGTTGCTGAGTGACGGACTGTAGGAGCTAATGGCCCACGGCATGGAACTAAATTAAGTGCTACAAAGTATTTATTGGGGCCAGTTATGTGGACCTCGTGCTTGATCAAGCACCATCTCTCGTTGCCAAGGTAATCATGGTTTGTATATAGAAACATTTTGGGAGAAAGAAGCTCTAGAGTGGTTGTGTAAAGATCAAAGACGACACTTGGTAAACAAAAACTAAAATAATCGGCAGCATCTCCGAATGTGCCTCATTAAGACAACTGTTAATAATGCCCACTGGAATTTCTTCTCATTGAACAGCAAATAACACAGATTGCTGATCTTGCATGTAGACACTAGACTCACAGTAAGTTTCAAATGTTTATGTACTCACCGTCACATAAGCCCGTATCGAACAGTTGGTGGACAGTCGTCACAGCTATTGGGTTTCCAAACATTAAAATCAATGCAAAATTTTCTTGATTCCTCTGTCAAAAATGAAAAGCGTTCGCTGAAATGCAAAAAGATACAAAATTAAGTACTTACTTAAAAAGTGAAATATGCTTATAGAAAATGGGTTGCGTGTGTTTATACAGAGCTCCTCAGAAAAGCCTAATGCAACAAATTTACTACAACAAACTAGCTGATTTATTAATCAACACGACTGCGTGAAACCCTTAACCACAGATGTCAGCAACATCATCGCAGCCATATTTCTATACCCCAAACACCCACACAAACCATATGCCTTGTGTAGACATGATGAGTTATGAAATCTAAATGAAATATCTTGATTTAACAGCAGCACAGACATGCATTTTTCTCTCATAACTTTCAAGGGCCGACTAGATAGGATCTCATTTACTCATAAAATGTAAACCTGGATTTATTTTGCTTGGGCTCAGTCCAAACTCCCACTGTGTATGTTCTTCTTTGAGTCTCTCCAGGAATGTTCCAGAACTCTGCGCTGCTCAGTCACTGCGGCTAACAGAGAAACACGAGTTCTGTGTGAAACTCTGCCCGCGCTCACCGTCACCTATAGAGCGCTACAGCACAAACCTGAACTACACATTTATACGGCGCACACCACTGTGATTGTTTTTACTATCATTGCGGATGTTTAAATGAAGCAGAATTAACTACAGTATGGCAATTATACACCTTTTATTGCTGTGGGTGTCAGAGGCACTGAGAGCTAATCATACTCTGTGTGTTTACAGTGATGGTATTCCTTTTCATATTCCGTAAACCCTCATTTTAAGCTTGGCCTGCACCAAATATAATATAAGTCAATTTTTAATTTTCACTAAATCTGTGGACTAAGCACAGTGAAAACAAGCTGATTGATTTATTTGTTCTGGCTGCACATTAGCAGTTGAACACTATTTGTTTTAGTTGGTCAAAGAGCAGTCTGTGGCATTGGACTGAGACAAGTATGTTACCTACATTCCTTCATGGATGCAACCCTAGCAAAATTGCTCGCCTCACTTTAGGAGTCAATGTGTCACCCAAATCTGCCTCTGTTCAGCATCTCGCCAAATAATGCGGATCACTATTTTGACGTGTCCCTGTAAATCTGTGAAACCACAGCTTGTATTGAATTGTCAAAGCCAAATATACTTTGGGCACATTAAGGGCTAAGTGGCAGAAAATGATATTCACTGGTTCATGCTCTCTAGTTCTAAAGGACTTAGTTCATGCCAGATTTGATTGGCTTTGATTACTCAGCATTCATGACATACAGTAGAACCCCCTAATTTTCAGTCTAGTTGATGACGGTGCATTTGAACATGGTAACTGATTTAGTGTTTTCATCTTGTAGCAAAATACAACAGATATTTTCTATATATTATTAATATGAATGTATTAGAAATTCTAAGAAAATCAGTTAATATTACCGTTTAAAATTAAAATGACCTTATTGCTATATAATTGCTGTATGATTCAGAGATTTTTTTTATTGCACATTCAAAACAAAAAAAATCTAAATGTTTCTCATAAAAATGTAGTAAGAGGAAGGAAGAATATAAAATATTCAGGAAAAATGTGTCATTTCGAGTGTGTTTAAATGTTTCAGATCAAGGAAAAATCTGGGTTTGAACATGCTCATTTAGCTACTTAAGGAAGATGGACTAAAAAGTAATGTCTGCGATTCTGAAAGGCAAAATGAAAAAGTAATTTAAATTACTAAGCTTTAAAAAGCTTTAAATAATCAGACATCAGTTACAATCTGAAAATCTTTACAAATCACATTGGCTGGAGGTACACCTTTGCGTTTGTGAAAGGGGAAGTTGTTTGGAAGTTGTTCAAAAGTTTTGTGACTGCAAATGAAAAACAGTAGCAGACATGAACACCACTAACTTCCTCCTCTGAACGAAGGATGGCTCCATGTCGTCTACTTCTACTGTATGAAGGTTTGCCTATATTGGATCCATGTGTGTCAGTTTTCCCTTGGAGGCTTGGGAGACTCCACTTTCTAAACATGCTGCCACCCAGAGGACATGTACATCTACATGTATTGCAAAAACTGGTGGTAGAACTTGCCCAAAAAGTGAAGCACTTCAACCGATAATGAGATATTCATATTGAAACCTGAAGAGAGAGGGGGAAAGAGAAAAAACACTTTTTAATTTAGACAAAAACTAAACATTTATATGGCAGATCAAAGCACTGACTGATTGAAGAGACGAAGGGTGAAACTGATATAAAGAAAAAACGTTTCCAAAAAGAATATCCATAAAAAGCTTAGAAATTCTTAACAAATATGTCACAATAGATTTAAATGTTAAATTTTTTATTATATACATTTTATTGCGTAGCCTATATATATATATATATATTGGCTTTAATTTATGTGCATACAGTTACAAAACAGTTTTTTTCTAAAGTGGAAAAAATGAGTCCTGTACCTTTTCAAAATCACAATACAATCATTAAATGGATTTAAAAACCATTAAATTAGCTAAATCTGGTTTGGAAGAGCGACCCGAAAACCCCTTACGTTTATTAGTAAACAATCTATCCAAAACTAAGCATAGCTAATCTCTAGCTTTCATCATCGTAATGGGAAGAACAGTAATTGGCTACTTTGTTTGACCTACTTCAGAGCACAAATATTGTCATTAGTCATAGACCAAATCCTTTAATGACATCCTGTCATTATGCTGAAGCTAATATGCTAATGGTACAAATGAATTATAAAAGAGCAGAGTTGGTTTTCATTAGCGTTCAGCTCTTAGTGAATAGCTGGGGTACAATGCTTTAATCTAAACCATGCGTGCTTTCATTTAAACCGTGGAGAAAATGAGTGCCAGCTCAGTTTGGATAAGGCCATTTCTGGTGAATAGCAGGCAGGGGATCGCAGTTGGATTTTGATTTTTGTTATGTTAGAGTAATTATCAGAATACTCCGAGCCAGCCTGAGCATTGCGTAAATCACACGAGGTGATATTTAAACAAATAGCCACAATTAGTGGAAAACTGCTTCGTCACAATCAAGCCGGAGTGACTAATTAGATTTAGCCTGTTTATACTTACTAAAAATTGAGCTACCGATCAGTACGGAGTGATACGTTTGGATTCTGTGTGATGAACTCCTCTGGAAACATGACGGTTGGTTCGTACATTTTAGTGCTACAGTAGTGATTTTGTCACAGCCGACCACATTTAACAGTATCTTCACCTGCCGTGTTTGCTTGAGAATTATCACCGTGCCATGAGAGCGGTGTAAAACCAGTGTTTTAAAATCATGAAAAGGAACAATAAAGAGTAAAGGGACTAGCGAGCTGTCAGCAAATAATGACTGGTGGCAACTAAGCGTGACACACTCGCACTGGCATAGGTATGGAGTCCGGTGTGTGCCAAGAATAAATTATCTGTCTGTAACTATTTAAAGGCAGTGTTATGGTGTGATTTATGCACAGAAAACTGCATTGTGGGCTCGAACATTTTCCAAGTGCTGCAGCTTGCAGCAATTTAAATTATATGGGGGGAAAACCACCAAAACGACTATTTGACTGTGGTCCCATATTGAAATTGATATATTTATATGGATTAATTTGGCTCAAAGGAGCAGTTATACATTTTTGAATCTATTTAGGGACTGCAACGGTCCTTCACAGTAAACATTTCACAAATTCTACGCATGTGGAGTTCACGGGCCGTGGATGGCATAACTGAAACATAGTAAAAAAAATGCTTTGATTTGTTTCAACAGCATTATTAGGCTAATTCTTCTTTAATTAACACTGCAAATGGTTGAATGTTGCATGAAATACAGCGTGTGTACATATATCCTAAGGGCCAGATTGTGCTAATGCTTTCTGAACAACCTTCTTTTCTTAAACTGAATTGGTGTGTAATTTTCAAATAAAAAGCACACGTACCATGTGACATAGACTAAATCACATGGCGTGTACATAAAGGTCACTTTTTCTTAAACTGATTATTTCCACATTCAATGAAAATGAAGGTTGATACGCTGCATACGATGACTGATAAACTGTCAACTATGTAAAAATGGAACCTTGAATAGGTTCATTCAGGATAATTGGACCATTTTTCCTGGTCACCTCAATGGTGTCCTAATTTTCCTGATTTAACTGTATGCAAATTTTTTTCACAGCTGAAAGGCGATACAGAAAAATGCTGTTGGTCCTGCCTAAAAGAAACAAACTCTGAGCACTTAAAGAAAATGAAAATGTGCTGAAAATGTATTCACCTTGAGACCATCCAAGATTTAGGCTAGAGGAGTTCGTTTTTCCATCATAACAGATTTAGAGAAATTTAGCATTACATCACTTTGCAGTAAATGGGTAGAATGAGAGTTACTACTTTCTTAGCAAACTGAAGCAAATACAGTGCTTCACAAGACATTCACAAGAATTGTTGTGGATTATTGTGATGTTTTTATAATTGTTATTTTATGTTATTTCAGCTGTTTGGGCTCTTATTCTGACGGCACCCATTCACTGCACCCATTTGTGAACAAGTGATGCGATTCCCCAAATTCATCTTCATCTTGGGTGAGTAAATTTTCATCCAATTTTCATTTCTGCGGGAGATGTTCTTTTACATTTTTTCCTATGTTTGTCAAAATTCATGTGACCAGCCCTCAGACACTTGAAATTATATAAATGTGAAAGCACTCTAAAATATGCATTTTCTCAAGGATGTGACCACAATGTTGGACGAGTTGTTTCGCCTCTGTGGTTTCCACTTCAGGTTTCCCATTGTAACAAATACCAAATGTGAATCTTTTATTATTTATTCATTTAAATAGTGATAGAGTTTACCCCTATTCAGTCCTTGTACTTATCCACTGATCTGCAGTTTGTCTGATTTAATTCTTTGTCTAAAGAGGAGTAACTTTTGTAGTGTAGCCACATTTTTCACACCGAAAAAATTATTTGACAGAATTATAATGACTGGGTTATTAATAAAAATATATACAAATATTTTAAGTAACTTATTATTTATTACTTCTTTGTTAGTTTGTAGCTCATTCTGTAGCTATGTAGTGTAGTACTTTTTCAAAACAAAAGCTTTGCAAGTTTCAAAGTACACTAAATGCTTTGTCATTTTTATGGTTATAAGTACTGCGAAGGATCTCATGAAACTCAGAAAGTATTTTCAGCCTTGAGCTGGTATAGCAACTCTGCTTATGAATGTACTCTATAATAGAGAAATGCTGGGAGATTATAGTCACGGTCATCCACATACTATTGGGTGTTATATTTTCTTTATCACCAAGTTAAAGAACGCAATGGAAATATGCATGCTTTGTTCTGTGGTAAATTGATAAGTACTGTCTTCAGTGTAAGCCAAGGCCGCAGTATATTTCCACATTTGCTAGGCATGTGTGAGTAATTAGAAATAACTCATTTGGCAGACTGTCTGGTAATAGTGAGGAAATCGGTGTAATGTTTGGCTCACGGACCTCGGGGCCATACAATTATCATTTACAACGTGTTTGTTTTTTATACACAACACGCCATTTGCTAGATACGCCTCATGTGATGGAAGGTTATCTTAATTCATTGCAACAACACCTTTAAATCTCTTTATGCTATGGGCCAGTGGAAAAATGAGTCGTGCAATGATTTCGTTTCAATATGGTTTCAATATAATAGATTATATTATCTATTCTCACATTATTACTAATGAATATAAAATTGCTGCAGGAGGAACTCTCAGTAGTCTGTAAGATTAAAGATAATCGTTGCTTGTTATCTTGACTAACTATGAGTTAACTTTACTGTGCATATGCCAGAGTCATTATAATTGGTGATTCTTTTAGTTTCCTTCACTGTAATCTTCAAATTTAACCCCCACATCCAAAAAATGGTTATGGTAGAGGAAAAGACCCTCTCAATTAAGTCAATGAGCAGTAATTAGCATAATTATAAACCCTTTTAGCATATAATAAATACATATGAGGTTTAAACTGCATCTTAAAAGTGCAAGAATTACAAGCCATTCACTCAGACCTCCGTGACTGACTGACGACAATATACAACGTTATTATGATGAATGGGTCATGGTGTCTATGCAATAAAGTCACATTTGATTTTCATTCCAAAACATGCAATGGATGAACTTCACTCAGAAAAACGACAGCCCTTCATCCAGCTACTAGAAGATGAATGTCTTGCTAAGATTAACTGACAACACAGACCAATCAGCAGAATAAAATAAATTAATAACATCTGCCCGGAAAACGACACTCATGTCATGAATGAAGCTTGTGCAATACTTTCTAACTGTGTCTGTTGTACTGTCAGTTTCATTTGTGATTCATGGCTTATGTCCTTAGTCTTTAAACATCCCTGTCTGCGATGTCCAACAATGTCACCATAAGTCACAAAAACATGAACTGACCTTTCGAGTAATTCACATTGATCTTTAGATCTGTCTGCTACCAGATTGTGGGCTCAGAACAAACTCTGTTACTAACTTAAAGGGTTAGTTGGTGAGTGTGATTTCTCCAAGTACAAGATGTTCATGGATCAACGTTCCAATCAACCAATCAGATTTGAGGGATCATTTTTCAGGAAAAATCTGTTTTAGGCTTATGTTTAGGGATAGGTGCTTCTACACCCTTGTTAATCAGCTATCATTTCCCACTGATTTTAGAAATAAATACAGTGGGTACGGAAAGTATTCAGACCCATTAAATTTTTCATTCTTTGTTATATTGCAGCCATTTGCTAAAGTCATTTACGTTCATTTTTCCCTCATTAATGTACACACAGCACACCATATTGACAGAAAACTGAATTGTTGACATTTTTGCAACACAACTTAAATGTTCCCAGGACCAGATGCATGGTAAGAACATTGGTTAAAAAGTGACCATCATGTGACATCAGTGGTTCAGCTTATGTTTTCCAAAGATACGAGAATACTTTTTGTGATTTCCTCAAACCAAAATTGTGTAAATTATTCAAAATTGAAAATGAGCCATTGATGTCAAATGGACTATTGTACCAGTGTCCTTACTATTTCTGGGTTCTGGGAACATTTAATTCAGGTTGCTTTGTATGAAGGGCTAGAGAGCTCTTAGATTCATATCATAAACATCTTAATTTGTGTCAAAGATGAACGAAGGACTTACAGCTTTTGAACAAAATGATGGTGAATAATTAATGACAGGATTTTTGGGAGAACTATCTCTTTGGAGAACTAACAATATTTCTCTGTATCGTCAAAAACAGCTTATTTCAGAATAAGCTATTTTGTTAGTTAATGAGCTCTGCTGACCTCGCCCCTCTCTTCCGAGCTGCTCTCTGAGGGACTGTTTACTTTAGTCAAATTCATCATGGAACTTGGTAGATCATCTAGGAGTCCTTCTTGTCTACATCTGCTCCGTTGGTGAAACAATGTTGGACTTTTGAAAAAAATTTTTGGGCGGGTCTGAGATAAGACACTAATCTGTGCTGAAATGCTACTGTCAATCAAACAATCGTGGGAGGGGCCTGACTGTGTGAGGAAATTATTTAATGAGTTCAAAACAACAACAACAACAAAAAACACTGGGTGGATTTGTGTCATTATAGGGTGGTTGTGTACCCACACTGCCAACAATTTTAGTTCAAACTAATAAAAATGCATACCATCTAATCACCCTTTTAAAACCACTTATTGTTCCAGAATATGGGTCTGAATAAATAATAAAATTACTAGACAGAATTATAATTATTGCAAGTATAAGTAAAAACCAAAACCATTTTTTTAATCAATCTTTTTTGTTTGTTTGTAGCTCATAGTGGCTAACAACCCTAATCTTTTAAATATAGCTTGACAATATATTGACTACAATTAGCTTGAAACTTTACAGGTTTTAAGTGTTAATGGTTGCAAAGCAGAACTCAATAGGCCTTTTAGAGACATTCCTTTTCAAAACAAAGTAATTTCCATCCATTTGTGTTAATAATGAACAGAGATTGGTTCAAGCAAGACAACAGGCCCACATATTATTTCGAATCTCATTTGCTTTGAGCTCCACAGGAGCACTGGGCAAAAAAGTGAAAGTGGAGCAGTTGTATTATAAGAGGCCCTAACTCATCTTTAGGGGAGTTCGAATCTGCCCATTGTCTGAGAAGAGGAGTGAGCCCCACACTGTGGCGCCATGCATTTGAATTGCTGACATGGCAGAAAGCTGTCTGGGTCACAGAGTCACCTGGCACCAGCGGTAATGGCCGGCGAGGCCGGGCGATTTGGGGGGTTGTGGCTTTGAGGGTGTGTTACGTACAGCCGCTGCCGGGCATCGGGGTCATTATGGCGATGCTGAAATGCTCCCCTTCTCCTCGATGACAGGCCAATCTTCCTCCAACAATGCGGTGTAATTTGTGAGGGGACCTTGCTGTGAGAGTGAGGATGGGTAATTAAGGGAAGAGAGGACAGTCAGGGACACACACAAGCCAACAGTGATGACAGCCATCAGCTGACTGCTGTATGGAGCCTTGTTATATGCTCCATCATCATGGAACTAAACGCTCCCTTGACCCAGCGATGAGCTCGGAGTGAAGCTCAGTGGGGCGGGTGGCTGAGGGGGGCTCTTCGGAGCCTGTTCTTCTCGGGGGAGAGAGACGAACCAGAGAGAACAGAGCGGGGAGCGTTTTCCCCCGGCTTTCTCTTACGTGGGAAAAGCCTTGGAGTTGTACGACGGGAAGTTATTATGAGGCCTCGTTCAGACCCCCCTCCATTACTGTTACTGCCCAACAAAGCCAGCTCAGTCCCAGAGCCCAGCACTGACATGTTGTGGCTGAGCTCTCGCCACAGTCCTAACTGCTGAATTAGGAACTTTCATTTGGCTATTAAGTCATGAATGGGATCTTCCCTCTACTGGCTCTTTAAATGTGAGGGCCTTTATGCTTTTCAGGGGAGTTTAGGCCCTATACTTAGGGGAAAATGATTGGCTCTATTGTGGACTGAGATAATCTCTCTTGTCACTTAACAGCTCAGACTGCAGTCAAAGAAGCAGCACAAAAGTCCTATTTAGTGAAAAGGCCATCTCTAACACTAATACACAGCTTGGTACCCATTTGTGTACTAAATGGACATTAAGCTGCTTAAGAACAGAATATGATACGACGATAAGCAGTAAATGTAGTTACTGTCCATGGGTTCATGGATCCTGCTGTAAAGCTAACATATGCTTGCTTTTTTCATTTAGAAGGTTACAACTTACAAAAAATTAAGCAATATGTCATGAGATCCAACCTTATTTGCAGTAAACAGTTTCAACTATAAGATAGACTGGTAAAGTTAGAGCAAAAGAGCAAAATTTAAAAAGTTTTTAATTTATCAAATTTTATTCAGCAAGAATGCATTCAATAGCTGTGCCAAATGTGACAGTAACAACATTTATAAATGATACAAAATATTTTTTTCTAAAATAAATGCTATCCTTTTAAACTTTCATTTAATTTCATAAAATGTCCTTATATAATATTTTGTGATATAACAATATTTTCTGGAGGTGATGCCGAAAATTCAGCTTTGCCATGACAGAAATGAATTACATTTTTAAATGTTTTAACATAGAAAACAGTTATTTAGGATAGGCTACTTATCATCTCTTTCTGCAGACTACAATGTAGTCTTTGTGAGTAATGAAAAAATCTTACAAATAATTTTTATATTTAACAATTAATTTTATTCTATATTTTATATATAGAATATATTTACATTATTTACATATATACCTATATTTACAGTTCACAGGAATACATATACATTTCAATTAAAATATATGAGTAGATGTTGTACTATATACAGTGTTAGTAAAGGAAAGTACACAACATTCAGACTGGAGGCCTTTTATCCTTCTTCGGTGAGAATAGAGCCTGCTATTTGGATTTTTTCTGAACAGTGTTTATGGTTAATCACAGTGGCCAGAGTTCATCACACTTGAGGTTTAACATCATCTCACTGCCCCCACAAGGTTTAAGTGGCTTCTATCTTTCTCCAGTGCTTCACACCAGAGTAGATACAATCCATATGAGTGTGTGTGTGTGTGTCTGGAGCTGCTTGGCACAGTCATGGGCAGACTGTGGCTTCCCCCTCACAGACAGCGCACTTTCAACCACACTTCAACCCTCATATTCACCATGAGACCACTGATCTGCTGACAGATACTTGATTTACGATTGCTTTGCAGATTTTTATTGCAAATGTTAACGTGACACAAACCACTCATGGAAGTCATTTTGGCATTGGCGGTGATGGCTGTATTAAAGTACTTATGTTTTGCAAAAGCAATGGCTTAATGATATGCTTTATGCATCATCTTCTCTGCATTTTGGGTCCTGTTCTATAAATTATGACATTGCGTCAGTCATCATATCCAGAAAAACTCTGTATTTCTTAAAGGGACAGTTCACCCAAAATGAAACATTATGTCATCATTTATCGAATGATTTCTGTGTTCTGCAGAAGAAAGAAACACACAGTCCTAAAAACAGAGGGGTTTGTAATGATATAAAAGAAAGTTTAGGTGTCCAAAAAGAAACTTTTTTAGAAAAATATTAATATTGAAAATATTATAATCATATAAAAAACAATTTCATTATAAAGAACATTTTGTGCAATAGAAAGTTTCAACTTTCTTCATGTAACCATCAATGCAAATAAGTAACTTTTATTTTTAAGAGGCTGGAAGCATGAGGGTGAATAAATGATGACAACATTTTGGGGTGAACGCCAGGGCTGTAGTACTGGAGTCTGGACTCAAGACATTTTTCTATCGTCTCGGACCCAGGGGCGTCGTAGTTGGGTGAAAAGTAGGACTAAATTACCAGGGCCCCAAGTGGGTGGAAATATAATTAAATATAATTTTAAGATCACAATAAATGTTGTTAACTAATGTAAATGTTTTGGGTAAATGCATCAGTTGATTGATGTATTAAATGGTGTCGTAGGTAGTTGTGAACCTCAAGCTTACAGGGGCCACTGCTTGTGCATTGGGCTCAGAATTTGGTCATGGACTCGCCAAATGTTCTGGTTGGTCCAGCAATGCTTTTTACTCCTTCAAAACAAAACCACACTCGCATGTCAGCCTGAAAACGCACACAAGTGCGACACTTTCTACTGTACTTCTTTGCCAAGCTGTGTTTACACTTGACATTAACATGTGATCTTCCTGACCCGATCATGCAGGTCTGATCATCAGCATAACTTATCAGGACACAGCGTGTTTACACTTGTCAGCGTAGTAGTGTTTTTTCTTTTAAAAATGGACTGATGACAGCCTTCAGAGAGAGAGAAGGGGCAAATAATAGTGGGCTGGGATTTATGTGATGTGATGCAGATACTCTTCCTGGATTGTGTTTACGTTACACTGATATCCGATTAGAAAACTTCCCTGACTACCTCTGTGTCAGGACACACAGATCGGATAACATTCCAATCACGTTTACACCTGTCTTTTCAATGTGTATGTGGACAACATCGGGGTACATATCGCATGTTAATGCCAAGTTGGTTGGTTCTTGTCACATGACCCCCGGTACACTTGCTGTGTTCTTGAAAGTTAGGTATTTCTAATTTAATTTTTTACCTGTGTTTTATTAATGTCTACACCCACCCCACCCCACCCCTAAACCATTTACAATAATGAAATATTAATTATTGTTGTACAGTGTGACACTGCATTTATGTGCGCATGACCAGTAGCGCCAAACGTATGCAATGCGCATGTGTCATATTTCAAGCTTTGGGTGAGCATGCTGTGCAAACAGCAGCATTATACAGTATGGTTTTACAAACCACAGAGAATTATTTGAGAGGGCACGGAAGAAGAACCCTAACCCAACTGCAAATTTTGCAACAAAACTGTGGCAGAAACCTGCATCCAACCCTAATTAAACACACTGGAACCAACCTATCAAGCTTTTGCTAGACACACTAGAAACGTCCAGATAGGTGAGTTAAGGCCAGTTGAAAATAAACTCTAGTTTGGATGCCCCTGTTATTTTGCACATGCTTTTTAATCATTAAAAACATAATAATGCAAAATAAGATATGCTGTCTCTTGCGTCA
>JAUYWG010000047.1:11365625-11453522 GCA_034779775.1 Enteromius afrohamiltoni
TTTGGCCTGTAACATACATTTAATTAACATAACGCTGTTCAGAGCAACTTAAAATGACTTGAAACACAAGGCTCACAATGTGTTTGAAAACGAATCAAACAAATCTATAAAAATATTTATCATCTAACAAATCAAGCATCATGTGGTAAAATATAAATTAACTGGCTTCATTCATCACAAAATCATTATTTAGTCTTGCTTCCACCAGTTGTTTGTATGGGTTAGATCAAGTAGAAATAGTTTCTGGGAAAGTTTTTTACTTTTACAGTGAACAACAGCAATAATTCAAAAAAGAAGGGTTACTCTGTGCATCTCGGTTCTTTTCACAAAACTTATCTGTGAGGACAGAGTCAGCGTGGGGCTGAACACATGGCCAGCGCTCAGTCAGGTGAAAGTGTCTCCCCCATGCTGGCGTCTGAAATACCCGTCTCCAGGTCCCACTGTGGCCCCTGCCTGCCAGCTGGAGCCCCCTGACCTCTCTAATGCAGCTAGGCCCAGAGTGCCGTCACTGAGCAATACACAGAAATGAATGAATGAGTAAAGCAGGACCCCCTGAAGCCCACTGGTGTTAATATACAATGTAAACACTGATCTAATATTAAATGAAATTCAAATTTAATATTACCTGACAAGGAAACATGCAAGTTGATGAAAAAAAAAACACACTTTTATTGCACAAATACAGTAAATTAAAATCATTAAAATGCATGTTTTGGGTTTGATCTTCTGATTTCTTCAATTTTATCAACTAAAGCGTCTGCTTGAGTTAAATACTATAAATACAAAACCCACATTTTGTGTTTGATATTTTCTCAATTAAAGGGTCTACTTTTTTGCATGCTGAAAAAGGTATGTAAAACTTCAAAAGATACTGTTCTACCCCATCTAACTCTTTAGTTCAGTTTCATTGGTGTAACCTAATATTAAATTATATGAGATGTTGTACCACAAAATTGTCAAAAGAATAATTCTAAAGTTACTATGCGAAGCAGATTTTTTTTGAATGTTAAGGGAATAGTTTACTAAAAATTGCTGAACATTTCTTGAACATTTTTTACATTTAAAAGTCAAAATCTTAAAGATTTGTAAAATTGAAATCGATATAGAATACTCGTTTTAAGCAGAAGCAGTAGAAATTAAGATATCTCGATGTATTTATTTATTACAAACACACAGCTTTTCACAACGATGAATAAGTGATGTTATGCTGAATTTCTCCAGATCTGTTTGCGGCGAAACAAACTCCATTTTATGGCGTGAGAGTGACTGGGAAAACAATTCTTTTAACTTACACTCTGAAATACAAAAATCTAAAAAGACAAACAGACAAATTAACTTTTTGTGTAAAAAACAACAAAAAACCACACAAGCACCTGGATTTTCTAAGTTGCTATATTTCTCCAAAAAAGCAACAGGCTAATGTATTGTTTTCTCAAATTATAGAAACACAATGTCTATGACCTGTCGCTGACAAAATTACAGCGCTATTTTAAATCATTATGGGTTATTCAACAGAGCCAGAATGGACTGGACATTATAGACCCAAAAGCTCTGTGGAGAATGTAACTCTGGAAAGCAGACCTGCAGGCAGACAGTCGTAAATTCCCCTACATGAAAACCTTTCTTTCCTGTACTGATATCTCCCTCTTAGGCACTAAATCTTCACTGTTAACTTGAGGCCATTAGAACCAAACACAGGGATTGCTGACTAATTGATAACGTTACGATTTGAAACATTCTCAGAGGCCCTAATTGAAAACATTGGGGAGGAGGCCTGGAGATGTCTGGGGAACGAGAGGAGGGAATCGAAGGGGGTCTTTGATCTTGGAACTTGTCTGTCATCCTGTTTTCCTTCAAGGTTTCCTGGTTTGTTTCAGTAGACTGAGGCAGACTCTTGGGGACAGGACGTTAATGGATCACTTAAAAGAGACCTATTCTTTACGAGGAGGCTAAAGCGTTATCAGCTGGGTTAAAGACAGTCAGGCCGCAGAACTGCATTTATGGGGGGAGAGGGGGGGGCTGACAGATAACCCTACTGAGTATTACAGTAGCTTTTTGTTGCAGGGGAGGAACGGCACTTTTCAGGGAGGAAAAATGGGAGAAAATCATTGCAGAGTTCAGGACATTGTTCGAATCAATTTGTCACATTGATGCAAAACCAAGTTTTTACAGAATGCAAGAGCAGAACGTATAACATAATCATGTGTTTGTGGCTTCATACAAACATTTTACAAAATAAAAACTCAGGAAAAACAACTACTTTGTTTTTAAGATGTTAACAGATTCAAGGTTGGATTATAGAATCTTACTACAGCTGACAGAATAAATGAACTCTTTAACAACACCTAAACAACATTTGACATACATTTGTGTAGTTTTATTTAAACAACTACAGCTAAGAGCTTGAATGATTTACAACAAATATGATCATCAAATCATCCGTAGTTTCACAGATATTGTGGTCCTGGCTGATAAATGTTCTAGGGGAAACTTGGTTATATGAACAGTGTATATTAGCAGGAAAAGGCTTGAGTTAGTAGTTTTACATAGAGTCATCTAAGTTATGGTTTTGTGGGTCTTTGTTTTCTCAAAATCTAACACATTCTAATCACTGTTGCCTTTGCAACATGAAATCTCCAGGTAATCAGCATGGCTGCTCATCATTGAGATAGACTGACATCAAACTTGCCGTAAATTTACTGATACCGCATAATATGAAAATAAACTGTCAAGAACGTTTGAGTTTGATCTTGGCCAGTCCAGCATTCTAAAATCTTTACACTTGATCCAAAGCACCAGCAGAAAATTACTTTCTGTCCCATGCATTTGGATTACAAACAAAGCCTGAATAAGGTGGGATATATCGTTTTTTTCACTGTGAATTAGCAGCAGTTGTCTCAGTTGAGTAAAGACTGTGCAGAGGACGACTCCTTTGAGTACATAACACAACATGATTCTCCAAGCTGTCCAGGCTCCGGAGCACAGTTGGCTTTGATAATGGGATTCCAAATCACAGTTGGCTTTGAGCAGAAACATTTACTTTAGAGAGATTTTTTGTTTGCGTGTCAAAGCCCCATCCATTCCAATGGCTCTGAATTATAGTGGAGATCATGCTGTTCCAGCATGAAATGGTGCCTGCAACAGAAAGATCAGATTTCATGAATTTTGGTCTTTCATCCTTATGAAAGAAATGTGTGCGCCGTCTCAAAACGTTATGAACGACCCTTTAAAGTTTGTGTAAAAAGCGGACTGCATTCTGAAAATTTTGAGAAAATGCAAAAAAAAGCAAATTTCACTGAAGAGGCAATTTGCTGAATCCTAAATGAAGTCCACATCGTCATTTTAAACGTTCCTCAGATCTGATTATTCAATGGCATCTAAACGGAGAGATATCGGACACATAAAACCCCCGAGAATGCAAAAAAGCTAGCTCTTATGTATCATTTAAAATGGATGGGATTCCTGACAGCATTCACTCCTGTTTGAGCCCTCAGGGTTTCACACTTTAATTGGACTGGTGCCACGGCTGCAGTGGGGCTGGAGATCAATGGATTGCACGGCCAGTGGAGCGTCCGTGACCCATACAGTCAGACTCTCACTGAGCGTCTGCCTCTCGCCGCCAGTCTCACTCTCCTGCCCCAGGCTACATGGTCTCCATGTATCCAGGCACGCCAATCAACCAAGCCTTATCACAGTCTGAGTCAGTGTGGGTCCTCGTTTAAACGCTCTTAATTGTAGCATGATTACATTTGGTAATCTGTGTCTTAAAGGAATATGTTCTGTTTGTTTATGGTGTGGGGTGACAAAATTTAATCAAGTTTTTAAGACGGTAATTGCTATCAGACCATGTTTTCATGAAAACAATGAGACCACAGCTGTATTTACAAGCATTATCATATTGAAAAGCAAAACATTTAGGCTTGAAACAAATTTATGAGATCATTAAGAAGCGACTATGTGAGTTTTAAAATTTTTAATGTAGGAACAGCAAACGGTGACAGCAAAACATCAAAGGACACCTGGTTTTTAGGAACAGAATGTTGCTGTTTTGAACATGTTTCTCATGTTACAACATAAATATTTAAAAATTCAGATCGGAGAACTTTTGCAAATCATTGTGGGCAATGAGTTTTTACTCATTACTGTACCTTTAAAAAAATTGCATAGAAACAATATTTTATCAGAAAGTGAATTTAACAATGAAATGGCTAATAACATTAAATTAATCGTAACATTTTGAAAAAGAAAGAATAAAACTCTATTTTCTTGTAAAAACATAATGCAATTATATTTGTTTTATTTACATAAAAAAATGTTACAGTGTACGTCCATTTCAGCAAAACTGAGCCGACCTATTTGCTCCTCACAGAAATCAGCTTCTCCTAAAACATTAGATCAATTCTACACCTATATTATGATTAACCCCTAAACCAGCTATTATTTTAGATCACAGAGCTATTTTGCACTGCTCGTCACATTCGAAGGTGTGCTGGTCCAAATTTTATTTTATTTGAGGAAGAGATAGTAATTCATATCTACAGGGCTTTGCATAGGAAGTACCCAGGCCCTTTGCTTTTGAACCTTTGGGTTTGCTTTAATGTGGGTCAGCTTGGAGGTGTAGTCCAGAGGTGTGGGGTGATATTACAGACTGCTAGAGAGAGTGTTTGCTCTCTGCTTATTATGGAGAGGAGCCAGTCTTCTCTGAGACCGTGGGGAGAAGATGGCAGCACTGATAGCAGCCACATGGGTTCCATCAGACTAATTGAAGCAGGCTGCTTTGCACCAAAACTGAGCCCTGAAGGACGTGACAAAACCAATTGATTTAAAGGCAATAGAAACAGTACTCAAAAAATGACATTTTTACCAACAGCCCTTAATGCGAAGCAGGGTTGTTTACGGCCGAGTAGGTGTCTCCCGAAAATGTATTTTACTTTTGCTGATTAGAGAGAAGTTTGGGCTTACACGCTGCAGGGTTTCAGAAACAGAGCTGCACTTCAAAAACCGAGGAGTGATGAAGGCATTCTTTCCAGCGCAGGAACCCAAGTATGATATTACAATAATCTGAGCGATTCTGCGCTTATGTCAGATCCATTTGGAGCACTAAAAGATGTTGACAGAGACAAGGATGAACAAAGGACGCCTCACGTGCAGCATGGAAAGTTTTTAAAAATGCATGTAACATGATCAGAGATATGACAACAAAATTAAGGTCATTTCAAAAGGATTTGGCATAAAAGAGAATGGGTGTATGACGAGGTTCTGTATAAATAAGTTTAAGTGCAAGCTCAGATCTTTTAACAAACAATTTATCATTACTCATAATATTAGCAGATCACCAATATATTAAAATTCCTACATAGTGCTTATGAAGAAAGTCATGCTGAAAAGACCTTTCCAAGGAATGTACATCTGATCATCTTAGGTGTCATCAATTGACTGCGATGCTCTCATAGTGTCTGAGAAGCAGCTTTTATAATGTCAAAAAGACATCAAAAAGTAGTAAACTACACAAAAACACCTAACATGTTTTACTAAATTTATACAAAAGTTATCACCAATAAAAATAAATGTCCATATTCATGAAACAAAAAATAATTGATCACATTATAAACATACACATTTTACAATATTATATAATTTTAATAAATATCATATTATTAGGTACATCACTAGAAAAAAACTTCAATTAATAAATATCTTTTTTCTTGAACTGGGTAATTTTATTGAGCTATTTAAACAAACTGACTAAAAGGAATCAGATTTGATTCTGTATTGCATTTCTGTATTACCTCAGTTCACACAATGTAAGAGATGTTGCATTTGTCACTCTAAGAAGGAAAAGTAACTTGTTATCATTAAAGCTACGCTGTTTTGGAAAGCTATTGCTAAGCTGCTGCGAAATGCAGTTAGTTTAGTGTCGTCACTACTTTGAATTACTAGTTACTCCCTATAACATTAGAAGCTAAGAGACAAAACAATAAGGCTTTCAAAAGTGGATTAACATAGGTTTTAGATACAGATATGCTAGGTTAAACAGCCAGTGGTCACAACAAGCAGTTGACCTAGAATATCTATTTCTAATTGTATGTCATTACACTAAACTGGACATCCCTGTGTGTGAAGAGGCAGGGAGAGGCAGGGTTCACATGTCCAGCCTGCACATTGTTCAGAACCATTGTCCCTGGGATTGTCTGGCTCCAGACCTCAGAAACCCTAATTACATGTCTGCAAAAACCACATACAATACCAGACCAACAAGGCAGCTTATCACTTGAGACTCTCCATGCGCAATTTTCATTCCCATTGTTTTGCTTTTCTCTATGTTTTGTGTCAGAAGTAAAAAGAAACTTATTGTGTGCTTATATACTGTAACAAATAAAGCAAGCAAACAATGAAAAGCACATAGCCAGATAGGAGTCCTATGATTTAAAGGGTGCACAGAGCACTGGCCTTGGTTTCCAGTGGTCAAATGTAAAAGCTTTAAAGAGAAAGTTCAATAATGGGAGGAAGGCTGTTCTTCAACAACAACAACAACATGTCTGGGTATTTATAGCATTTGTGATAATTAATGAAAATGTTATTAAGATCACTGCCTAATAAAAGGGATAACTGATAAAAGATGAAACGGTACGCCTACATACAATCCATAACTTGCTTCTGCTTATCTGGTGTTTCTTCAAAGGCTGCACCAAAAGAACATTAAGGCCATTTGAGTCAGTAATAGGACATGACATACAGAGAAAAACATACAACCAGGGTCAAATATGGTGCTTGTTAAGATAACGAATGCCCCATGTGAACACTATGCTGTACAGCTCTCACATACCCACTCAGATGAAACTCAAGCCAAATAACAGACGTTTGCACTAAACTGTATTTTATGCTGAATATTGCCCAAGTTTTCACTGTCCGCAAACATTCCTTTGCATTCAACATGGCAAAGACCCACATTCTCTGACTAAACAGACGCCAGTGAAGTCCAAGCTATAAAAAATATAGAAACATTATGCATGTTATGTGCTAAATATTTAAAAAAGTTACTTTAATGATTACTTTATCCATTTTGGTGCTTCGCTTTCTGTATTTAAACTACAATGTTATGAAAGATCAAGTTTCTTCTAAAAGACGGTCTAGCACCCCATAGCTGGCAATGAGAAGATGTGTAGTTTACTGGTGTGTATTAAAATAAAACAAGCTACTAAAAGTCAACAGGGAAGCTTGGGCTCTTTTTAAACTGTGCCTCATATAAATAATGCAGAACTCGGTGATTCTTACTAAACTGGATTATAATTGCATTATTGGTTTACGCAGCCTCCTGAAGTATCCCAAAGGGAAGTTCTTTGGCAAAGACTTGCTTTAATATGTCTTGAAATTGTTACCAGCTGACTTGGCTACAGGAAATGTGTCTCTCTTAAAAACCTCAAAGCAAATAATACAAGTAGCATGCAATATTCATAACCCTGTTTGGTTTTATTGCTGTCCATCCAATGGCGACATGTAGACATCTTGCCTCTCGGTATTTCATTACAAGTATTTTTGTTTAATACTTTGCACAAAGTCTGTGATATCATTTAGTCTCATCAATCTGTCGTCTCCCGGGGCTTAGTTTTATCCACGCTACTATGAAAGCATCTCTTGACCTTCTAACCCTCCTGAGACTATCATCAGAGCCTTGTGGAGCCAGATCAAACCCATAATAGCCCTGTGTTCTTTTTTCTCTCTTTCTCTGCATGAGACAGGACACAATGTCTTGAGGCAGTAGTGTAAAGTACACCCTGCCAGCAAACATAGATCTTAAATATCACACTAAGAAGGTATTTCACCTTCTCAGATTAAACAAGAAGAACTTTTTTTTAGAACTTGTTTACAACTACGCTGAATTAGTCGAAAAGCCAGATCTGTTTGCCACATGATAGATACATTTTTTTGCCTGACATTATGCCTGGCTTTGGGCTGTGGTAGAGATTTCATTTGTTTCCTTTTTCAGACAGGCACAGAAAGACAAACGTATGTTTGGATGGTGACATCATACATGCTGAAGCATTCAAAGGGCCCAGAGGAGAAAGTCTGGTCTGCATATCTGGTCTGGTATCTACCTGGTCTCCAACTTTATCATCACTTCTGCGGAGTGGAGAATAACAAGATTTGAAGGTTCACAGAGGTACAGAACTTGGAGTAATATAAAAGTAGCCACAGAAGTTAATTATATATATATCTATATATATCTATAACTTCATTAATACATGTAACATACGCAATGGAAAATCCACTTTTGAAGGATTTTTGAAGAAAACTGATTATTTCAACTACCTGAAACTACTCAACTCCCTGAAAAACTATGGGCAAGTGTACCTTGGGAACAGAAGCTGTAATACCAAATATTTATTTGATTTAGTTAATAGAAGTTAATTTATTTTGGAAAGCATTCTCATTTTACAGCATTTTTACACAAGTGTCTAAGATTTTGAACAGTACTGTAGCTTTCCAGGTAGGTTTTTTGAAGCGTCTTGGAGATGTTGCCTCAGTTATTCTGGATTGAGTCTGTCTCAGTTTGTTTTGTTACTTCATGTCGTTCCAGACAGACTGGATGATGATCAGATCAGATCTCTGTGTGGAGCACTGGCTGTTGTCAGACTCCTTGTGCAGACAATAATCTCACTGCATTATTACAATTAATGACAAAACTGTTTGGAAATGTAAACTGATATTTCCAACTGACATGCTACCGCAAAAGATAAACCACTTAAAACTATTTTTTGTTGGTGAAAATACTAGTGGCCTGCCTAAGGCTTTTGCACAGTACTATATGTAAAAATAAGTGTCATTATATAATTAGTCCATTAGATAAATACTGAATAAATGGATAAGCCTTTCATTGCATTTTTTGTCCATATCTGTTTATTCAGGTAGTTGTGTTATGTTGTAACGCAAGTTAAAGCACATGTAATTCCATTTGTGTTCCATCACCTTAAACTGTGCGTCTAAAATTCCAAGGTAACTAGTAAATAGAGTAGTAATTCACCCTATCGAATTGTGAATGTAATTAAGAGAAAAGTAAACAGCCCAGGGCAGGCAATAACACAAAGTGGAGTTGATTCAAGAAAACCCTCCGAAAGTACTTAGTGAAATTAGACCAGAACTGATAACATCTACTTACCAAACTTAATTAGTTCAGGCACTCAGATGTTTCAAAGCATTCCAGGCTGTCTAAGGTAAGGTTGTCCCATCTCAGTTTTTTTTTTTCTTGGCAGATGCGATGCTTCTCAACTGTTTTTTTTAATCACTGCTGTTTGTCATACCAAGACATGCACACCAGTCTAAAACAACGGATGATATTTTGAAGCAGTCGAAATCTCAACTGTCTTTCATCTATAAAGGAAAAAGAACCGACAGAGAATGTATGAAACAAGTTCAGTGAGAAGACACGTGATTGAGATATACTTAATGTCAAAAACAACTTACGCTGCTTTTCGTTGACATGGCGGATGACATGCAAAACGCGAAAGCAGAGGGGGGAGCAGGCACACTGGTGTGAACTGAAAAGTCTGTGTTTTCTCAATGCGACCCCCGCTCCATGCCTTGCTGATGTGAAGGAAAGTCATGCAGTGGTGACTTTCGGCCGTCAGCATCGGGGAGTCCAGCTCCCTTGTCTACTTAAGCCTCTTGATATGAGTGTGAAAGCTGTTGTTAATAAAAGTTTCAAAGGGAGAGATGAAAAGGAGGAGAAATTGAGCAGCCTGGGCAGCATTATTCCCGCTCTGTATGGTGGCTGCCCTGGCGGAGGTGTTCCGCCGACTGCAGGGGCTCGCAGAGGTCGCCGGAGATGTCGCCACCGTCGCCCAAGGGCAGGGGCGAAATCACTCGCCTCTCACAGGCTTCAAAGAGCTGGGCAATTACACTCAAGTAGCCAAATGAATAGATGTCTCAGCTTGCCAGCAGTTTCTTCAGAAAAACAGAGGAGGCCTTTGAGAGGGAGAGGAGGGGAGAGCCACACCTTATGAGTAATGTGTAACAACTCGTTTGATAATTGCTGGGGGAAAAAGCTGCCCGTCTTCTATCCCGAAAAAAGCAACCCACGCCAGCCGCTGGCTCTGATCGCAGACAGAAAAACCGGAGAGAAAAAGGCAGAGTGGCAGTGCTCCATATGAGCAATGTTGTTTAGAGAAGGCGTCCATTGTGAATGCTACTCTCGAGCAGTGGCACATACGAAGTCAGCTTCCCATTGAGTGGGCTGAAAAGGGCCTTTGATTGGAAATTGCTCTGGCAGGAGAGCACACCTGCAGAGAGCGCTCTATAGAGTCTTTTGGAGGGCCCAGCAGCTGCCAGAGCTGTAAGTCTGGGCACCTAGTGGGCCGAAGAATAGAAGCTGTGGAGTCTTTCAATGCAAAGCCACTTAGTAACAGAAGGCATGTGCCAAGCTTGCAAAGGCAGAATGAAAAGTGCCCTTCGGAGTTGACTAAATATCAGGGGGGCACTTCTTCCAAACTCCCCCAGCCCCCTCTTGCACTTCTATTTGGGAGAACAATAACAGACCTGAGAGCCCAAACCGCAGAAATATACCAACAATCGCCAGGGAGAGGGGCGAGGAACTCAGCCGGAGTGTGGAAGCCATCAATTACACAGAGCAAAAGTTAAAAACCCAGCGGGACCAACGCATTAGAATGCAGAGATATGCAGGCCTGAAGGCGATGGACGGCTCTACTGTGCTGTGGTCGAGGCCCCAGAAATGTACTGTGTGGAAGAATATGGACCATGACTGAGAACATTCGGCCAAAAGCCTCGGTTTTATGCGAGGTTCCATCGTTTATTGTTCGGAACGCTATCTTTCAGAGGCTCGTATAATGTGGAATAGCTTTTAAAGGGACAGCGCACCCCAAACGACAAAAAACTGTCATCATTTACTCACACTTATATCATTCCAAACTTGTGTGACTTTCGAAAGAATATATTTTAAGAAATGCTGTTGTGGGCATAAAATTATTCAAAATATCTTCTTGTGGAAAAAGAACGACGCAAGGGTGAGTACACAATGACAGAACTTCCATTTTTTGCTGAACTGTCTCCTTAAAGATACAACTTGTTGAATGCAGCTGGAACGTAATTTTAACAAACATGGCCTCCGTATAAACACAACATGAGGTTTAACAAGACTTCCACTGTATACCACTTTGGAAAATCTCATCTGAAAGACTTCAAGGGATCAAAAGCAGTTGACTGTCCGGGCACTGAGGTCCCGGATCCCCTCGCGTTCTTTCGACTGAATCCCTCTGAAGGCGCCGCCTGACACATAGAGAGCCATGTGCAGGAATCACACAAAGCATTGTCAATTGAAGTATCTCCCAGCAGCTAATTTATGATGCCCTCAAAGCAATTTTCACAGTCAGAAAAGTGCAATTGTATTTTCCAGCTCATTAAACCCAAGCACAACAAAGCTTTCATCCTCCCGCAACCCCCTCCCTCTCTTTCCACCCCTCCAACCCACAGTCTGCATTTCAAAAGAGGCAACATGAAAACACAAGCCTCCGCTAAGTGTAAAATAAACATTTTGCTCTCATTTCTATGTTTTTATGGTCACCACCAGGAATCTCTATGCGCGTACGGCATGGATGAGAGCGCGGGGGCTTGAAGTGTTCATAAATGTGGCGCAGCTTAGATTCAGTGAGAATTTAAGGCTTGTTTATTCAGAGGGCCTCTTTGCTCTCCTCCCTCCCCTTTGTTCTGGGTTTCATGGGAGGACTTGGAAATTGTAATCTCAGGACAATCAGCCTGACTTATTTGTTCAGGCCCCGTCTCACTCGTAATCGCAGTAAACCCTTTAAATCATGTGAGTACCTGTTAAAGAGCCTCACTGTGAGGTGCCTGCATTCCCTGGCCTCTAAAATCTCCCTGCTTGAAACGCTCTCTCAGCCTCAAGTGCTTAATAAGTGTTAGCAGTTAAATCAATCTCATGTTAAAAAGAGCTCTTGATAGATGGATCTTGTTTAGTTTTGATCTTTGTTTGTAGGAGTTGAAAACGGTTTGGTTTCTGGGTTTCTTTACGAGTATGATGGTAGAATATGCTGACTAAGACTTCTTTTCTTGTCTGATTGTGAACTCTGAGCTTCTAATTGTAAACAAGAAGCAGCATATTTGCCATGAAGACATCAGGAATTGCATTTGCAATGATTCAAATGACAAACATGGTCTTTGAATACACAGAGGTAACAATGACTCAAAGACAAATGCTTTTGGAGTGGCTGACAAGAAGGGTCTGCACAAGAACTGCCCCTTTTGATGCAATATTACATCTCTGCTGCGGGAAACGTGCTCTGAGGAACATTAAGTGCTGTTTTTCAGTCAGGCTTCAATCAAAGTTGGGCAGAGGAACCAAAAGGGATAATTCACACTTCTGTGGAAACCTAACTCATTGATTCATACAGAGAGATTTTGTGGACAGAGTGAGAGCGGATGAAGCATTCGAACGTGTGGTCAAATTCTTTGGTTCCTCGCTAAACCACAAAATGGCCACAATTAGTTTCTCATCCCAGCAGTCAAAACCATGTGACCACGCTCATTGTCCTTTGCTTTCCCTCAAAAATCTTGGCTTGAATCTACAGCTAAAGTCCAGAAAAATTGCCTCAATTGTCCGCCGTCATCTCTGTGGTGCACCTTAAGTGTTATTTGCTTTTTGGTGTAATGGATATTACATTTCCACTGGTGTAGAAGAGGAAAGGAGAAAGTGACTGTAAATGCCAGTAAATTAAAAAATATGCTTATTTTGTCAGAGCATGCCATTAAGCTTCATAAACTTAGGCAGAAAAATTTAGGCAGTTCCCTTACAGCATGCTTTATAAATGATTCTGACATGAAAATGACACGGCAAAACCTCATCTCATTTTCTCAAAATCTACTTGCACACAACAATATACATTCATTAAAGGAATAGTTCATCCAAAAACTAAAATTCTGTCATCCTTTACTTACCATCATGTTGTTCCATACCTGTATGATTTACTTTCTTCTGTGGAACATAAAAGAGGATTATTTGGGACATATTTGAACAATGTGAAAGGAGTAAATGATGATAGAATCCCTCACTTCATAACAAAACGGATGTAAGAAATTTGATTCATTCATACAAATTCATATTGACTCTAATTTAAAAAAAAAATTCTGCAAAAGAAAAACTTTTCTTTGAAAAAATATATGTATAAATCAACGAATGGTGTACCACGCTGTATGTGTTCAGTTTTCATTGCTGCCTACTGAATTATTTCCTCTTCTTTGTTTTCTCTTTGTGCTTTGTAGCTAGTAAAGTTAGCCAGCTAACAAGTCGTTAAATAGCAAAATACTGTGCCCAAGAGAGTCATATATTTGGTTATGCTGCCTTAAATGATGTTTCAGTTGAGTTTCAGACTAGGGTTGGCATTTGTGGTCATTTCAATAAAATACTATGTACTTTCTAAAATAAAGGTAGAAAAGCTGTCGCTGGGGTACTATCTTTTCAAAAGGTACAGGTTTGCACATATTAGTACTTAAAGTGTACATATTAGAACCTAATAGGTACAAAAATGCTCCAGTGACAGCTTTTCTGATATGTACTTTTTCGTTTTCACACTCTACGACCACAAATAATTTTAATGTTCATACAAAATAATGTTTAGCAGTTTGTATAAAAAATGAATGAGAAATGGATGGGCTGCATTAATAGGTTCATGGCTCTGTGGTGGGTTCAATCTCTCAGCTTGGATGCTCAACAGTTCATGGACGGCTTACCCTTATAATTGTTTAAAAACATGAGTGCGACTGTTGAGCTAAAGCAGGCAGGATTTTTCAGTGTGGAAGTCAAATGGCTTTAGGATCGGGGCCATGATGTTAGCCTAAACTGATTGGGTCAGGTCAAGCTCTTGTTAAGTCAAATAAAAGGTCAAGATACTTTCTACTTATCCGTGTCACCCGAGGCCTCTGTTTTAAGTGCCCCCTCTGGGCAGAGTAAAAAAATCTTAAGGAAACCCTATGCGCATAGACATAAACACAAGCCCAACTTGCCAAAGCAGTTTCCCTTTCGCGGTAGTTAAGCATTTATGAGGCCTGACCTCCGCTGGTTTCATTCGAAATAACCCATTGGGTTCTAGTTCAAAAACAGCAAGCAAACACTGGTCAAAAACTGAAGAAAATACAAGAGAAATAACTCGACCCAGGCCTGTTTCTAAACCATTTATCTTAAGAAACAACAAGTTTTATTTTGTTTAAACAAACTACCACTATCCACAGATCCTCAATATTGTTAATTAGTATTTGAACGTGACACTCTCAGGTCTTTTGATAAACTTAACAAATAATAAAATACTTAAAAAATAGGAAAGAGACAACAAAAATGAAACTGTAACCCAGTCTCAGTCCAGAGCAATATAGGTGTTTTGTTAACATTTACATAACACTTTTTGGGGGCCTGGGATTCAATTGCTGCTCTTGTTTGCTGTCACTGATACAGCAATAATCATTATACAAGAGGTAATTCTCCCCAGACTTGGCAAAGTCATGATTGTGAGATGTAAATGATAGTTTTAATTTTCCCTCAGTGGGATACAGCCGTTGCGCTCTGCCTATTTCTGTCACATCAACACTTCATCTTGGCCACCATTTCACAGAGGGCTATAACTGTTTCCCATTGTGCCTCTGACAAGGGTTTAAGGTTCCAATTGTCTCTATAAAACCCGGGAACAATGCTCAGATGTAATCCTGTTGGAGCTTGATGCCACTTGCTGGATTTTTATGCAAGCGGTCAGTTAACGGACATAATGTCCCTTGTGGCAACAACTTCATCTGAGGTTGACTTTTCAAAGTGCTCTTTAGCATTTAAGCAGACAAAACTTGACTCTCACTGTTGTGATCACCCTGGCAACATGAGAGTTACTTAAACACATACTAACTACAAACTAAAGGAGACTGCAGTTTTTAAAGAGGTACAATTAGCGCAATTGCATTTTTGCATTTAAGCCCTCTAAGGTTTAGAATCTTTGCACCGGATCAGCCAACTTTCAGTCACACTGTGAAAATGTCCATCCTACTCCATGGCGACCTTGAAGGACTGATCTGCTTTCAAGGTCTATAATGACTTCTGACATAGTTTACTTGCCTCCACGCTGTGACAGAAATGTCTTTTGGAGTCAAAGGCGGAAATCTCTGAAACAGGGCACCACTTTGGAAGCCTAAAGCCAAACATAGTGAGATTATACTTCAAGGGGGATTTTTTTTCATAAAGGTATATGTATAAAAATGTGAACCATAATAGGATACATATATTATATTCTGAATATTGTCCTGCATAATTGTGTTGATTTGACACGTTCATTTGCAAGCTATAACCTCGTACCAGTGAATGATATGGACATAAGGAATGGAAAAATAAAATAATTATCGAAACTTAAATCTTGGGCGAGAACCAAATATGCTCAACAGGCTGAAAAGCAGCCAAATTTAAGGACAGCATGGAGAGGCACAGAGATGAAAACGGTCGAAATTGGACTACTGTAATGTATGTATGTAAATTGATCTTGACAAGCCAAAGTATTATCCACAGAACAAGATCTGATTAAAAAAACAAAAACCTTGAAGCCAAAAGTTCAACTTCTGTGCCTTAGAGTATTCAAAAGCACTGATCTCATTTAAAATGGTTACTTGCGCCCTTTGAAACCTCTGCAAGGATATTCTTTGATCGTCTAAAAGCCTATGATTATCATAACATGATGCCAATACAATCTGTACGGATATGCCGCAAGATTTAATGTTTGTAAACGGTCCATTTTCGCAGAGACTACAGAAAAGCATAGACTTGGTTATGAAGATGGAAATCTGTGAAGATGACAGTCAAAGATTTTATATGCTTAGAAGTATTGCTTTCTCAAAGGTTTTCATGGTCCAAAGAGAAATGAGGCACAGATCAGAAAGACACTAACATGCTAGGATGAGATCACAAAATAGAGCTGTAAAACCACAGAGATGAGATAGGTCTGTGACCTTAAACTCCTTAAAGGGCATTTGTATGCGTGTGTGTATGTGTGTGAGGAGGGGGTTGCCTCTGTGTACTATGGCATAACCACACATCTGTGATTGGCTCGACGTACAGCATGTCAGCACGGCTGGAGAGGGTAAGAAACGTCTTGAACTATTAACGTCAGTTGGGCAAAGACGATGCCAGTTTAACTAGAACTTCAACTACGCATTTCACATTTGTGTAGGCATACTATTGCATCATATTGGCACGAATCTAAAACATTTGTCTAAATTTGCATTAAAAAGACATTTAATGTTGTGTAAATTTGGAATATTTATTTAACTATGCACGTTTTCCTGTTTTCAAACACTTAAGTTTGCTTATGTCCAATGCACTAGGAGCAAACATAAATGCATCACTCTAAAACTGACACAACTTTTCCCAACAATTTTCCTTTTGAAAAGATGCATTTTCCAACCACAAGAGTCTCTCAGCAATCAGCATAGAATTCTGCTTGGCTTTATTTTTTAAACATGAGAATCAAAGCTAAGGATGCATGAGAAATCTATGTAACCCCCCTTGGACATAGACAAACATTCCATCAAGAATCAGATCTTTGCAAAACTTTGAACTCATGCACAGAGGACTAACATAAACAGTATTGTACTGCTTAAGAGCAATTGTTCCATTGGCAGAGCAATAGTCAAGTCATAAGGGATTCCCAAAGAATAACATTGTGTGTTTACATTTCAAGTAATTATACTAACCTCAAGAAGAGTAACAGGAAAAATTAATTATTCAATAAAAAAGGTTGAGAGTCGAGGGAGACTGGAGGAAAGTTACGCATGACATTGAATTCCCCAGAGATGAAATAATGTCCTGAGATGACGGCAAAGGAAATTACTTAATAGCTATATAGAAGCAAAAGGCAACAGCGATGTCCTCAGATAGAAATCTTAATGTGGTCTTTTTACATATCAACTTTGACATTGGCTCTAAGAATATGAAAAGCTTGGTTTGTTAACAAATAATGAGGACATTGTGGCACACTGTACAGTAACTTAAGGCTGGCTTAAATCCTGGTAGTACCAGGAAAATATATACGCATATCTTCGCAAGCGTTTTACAGTCCACTTGTACAATTATCAAAAAGCAAATGTCTCAAATGAATGCCATATAAATGCCAAGAACGTTTAATTTATCCTATAAACCGAATTAATTTAGAAGTGTATAGAAAGCCAACCATGTAGGCCTAGCTTTAGCTAAGAAATCGGCATACAAAAAAGGGATTTTTGTAAACATTAGAATTTAAAAAAGGAAATATATATATATCAGATCCATTTTAGTTATTTGTCAGCACAGCGTACAAGCAAATAGTTTTATAGGTCCTGTTCTCTATACACATATGTTTATATAAATATAAAATTTGTTTGGCTCTTTCACATCTTAACCCTGTCAGCTTCTGCCATTTAGGGGTAATGAGTAGCACATAGACACACTACACTACTTACAGTATTTTGCTTTGTAATAAATCAGAGAACCACTTCCTTAGTAAATGTTTCAATATGTGCACTGGTTTTGAAGAACACTTATAGTGGTATTCTCATGGGAGGAGGTTACATGGGCCTAGCAATTACATTCACCAAGGATTTCGCTGAAATACCGCCTTACCGAGAGCAGGCACCGTGGATCAGCAGGAAAAGCAGTGCACTTTTCTTCTCACCGATGCTGTTGGACTGAAAGATATGTATATAAAGCCCATAAAGTCCACAACAATGCTCATTTCAAAAGACATATTAACAGACGGGAAAAGCATTTGGCGCAATTCCTAGAATGTTTAACAAATATTACTAAGCAATGTAATATTAATACAACTCTTAATTTTATCAAATATTATTTTATTACTGGTTTGAGTGAGAATCGCTGCCAAACCGCAGTTGTGAAGGATGAATCATGGCTTTAAAATAGATTCATATGAATTACACATCTGGCTAATAACAGCTGACCTAATTTAGCGGGTCATCTGTCCACGTGAAGGAACAAAAATAGAAAGCTTCTAATACCGTTTCCAAGCCCCTTTTTTCCATCGGCTAGTCTACATTTTATTTATATTATATTATATTAACCGATCAAACCAAACATTTTTTACAAAGTCTCACAAATTTTACATTTGAAAGTATTTTATAGTATGATTTTAAATGTAAGTGCATGATTTAAAAACGAAAGCCTAAAATTCAATATGAAAAACCGTAGGCCTTGGCTTTTTATTAATTGTCGGTTATTAATTATTATTTTAATTTATCTTGGCATAACGGCCTAAATCCGCTTTTAAAGTAGGGTAGAAACTTTAGGAGTTGAGGTGATGATGGCTTTCTGCCTTATTTTCCCTTTTATATTTTCACAGAAACCTGCAAAGTAAACATGCTCCGATAATAAAAAATGATCAAGTCCAAACCTTCTTTAAGGAGGCATGTAGTAAGGCAACAGTTAACTGAGTGGTGCGCGCTGTCTGTGGGAACTGATTGCCCTCTGGCTATTGCCTTGACATTAAACTCTTCGAGGACAATTGGTTAAGTGGAGTTAACTGTTGCATATTCTCCCTGAGGTAGCTTCCTTTTTGATCTTGCCGAGACTGGCGCCTTCCAAAACAGGGCTTGTCTGCGTTATGAAATGCTTTGACTTACGGTGAGGGGTTGCCAGTTGCGCCTCAATAGAGGCTTTCTGCAGCCTTAAAGGGCCAAGACAAGCTTTAAATTGTTGTAATGCAGCGTGACAAAATCATCGTCAATTCAGTCACATCATTTTGTCCCGTCACAGTTTTACGGAAAAGGCTGAGGCTGTTTTTTCCTTTGAACACTGGGCTCTGTTTTTGAGGTGAAACAGACTGTGAGATTTAAATTTTAAAAAAGAAAAAAAAACTTTATCTCGTGAGGGAAAATCATGAACTTAGAATCATGAATTTCTGTAGACTATAGGTGCACATAAAAAAAAACAACCGTAAAATTCTATCCCACATGCGTTATAAAAAGGTTTTCCACTATCTCCACTATACAGAGCTTTTATAAAGAAAACTCCCAGAAACCGTGGACGAAGAGGCCAAGGAAGTGGTTTGTTTCGCTGTATGTTTTCAATAAGAGTTCAGTTAATGAGTACGGAGGCCCGCTATACAGACATCCCCTCTGGTTAATTGCAACAAAACTTCTCAAATGGCTCCTTGCCTCCAAGACTGGAGCCCCCAGAGCAATCAATAAACCACCTCGGCAAGACAAGTATGATTAACCATGCAACATTTCTTTCAAAATCATTGTGACGTCTCAAAGAAACCGGTTTGACCAATCAGGACGAGCACGCGGAAAGTCATGTGGGTGAAATGTCAAGCCGATTGGAGGGCGGCAGGGAAAAAAGAGAACTTTTGGAAGTTTATAGCTGCGTGTGCGCTCTCCTAGGAGAGTGAGGCAAGCGTCGCAAACGCGCGACGGCAGAAGGCAAAGGCACTGGTGGAAAATTCAGGACGACTCACATATTCTTATTGTATGGCCCCTTTATCATCCATGATGAATTCTTTTGAAGGGCCACTCTCCCAAGAAGGAAAACTACAGGAACGAAAAAGCGCGGAAAAAGAGGAGGCACAAACCAACGATAAAGCGACTGTCAAAGGATGTAAAGGCAAGGCGCTGAGTCTTCCGTTCAGTGTGGAATCTTTAATATCAGACAGAACAAGCTCACGGACTTTATACACGTCATCAGAATCTGGTATTATATCTCCGACATCCGGTGGAGATGAGCGGCTGAGGCTCTCGCCCATGGCTCTTTACGCAGACAGAAAGATCCCAGTGGAGAGCGTCTCCAACCTATCCGACTGCAAGAGAGGAGATATGGAAGAACTAAATGACAAGGGACAGTCCGGCTGGTTTCAGACGCCCTCGTACACTTCTCCGCCAAGTGAGTGGCTCAGCAGGGAAACCTGTCAAATATTGTGGCATGATGGCGCATGACAGTTATAAACATGCATGTTTTACATAGGCTAGGCTTTAGTAAAACGCCCTGATAAAAATACATGGAAATTGAGCAATGTGTATGTGCTATTATATTTAATCAAGCTTGTTCAGATTTAAAATAAAATATTAGTAAAAAAAAAAAATTAAACGAATGTGAGGTGCGTCGAGAAAGAGCCTGGTGTCATCCAAGAGTTGAATAGTTGTCCAGCTACGTCTGCAAAGAGAAGTTGCAAAAAACGCATCCCTGTTTAATTAAGACAGTTTAGTGAATCGACGTGAATTAAAAACAGGCTGTTTCGGTATTCGTATGCAGAAATGTTAAGATTAACCTGATTTTGCACAAAGCGCATGGACCTATGGATAGCCTATCATGATGAAAATAAACGTGTGGCTTCGAGGAAAACGTGAAGGCAATGTAAATAATTAGGCTACATTAATGTATAAATATTAATATCACTGTAATATAATTTGTCAAACTAATCAGTTCAATTTTTTGTTACATTTGTTTGCAGGACACTCAAGTCCACCTCCGTGTACCCTCAGAAAGCATAAGAACAACCGAAAACCGCGGACCCCGTTCACCACCTCTCAGCTGCTCGCTTTGGAGAGGAAATTTCGTCAAAAACAGTATCTTTCTATTGCAGAGAGAGCGGAATTTTCCAATTCACTCAACCTCACAGAGACTCAAGTTAAAATCTGGTTTCAAAACAGGCGAGCGAAGGCGAAAAGACTACAAGAGGCCGAACTAGAGAAACTCAAACTTGCAACGAAACCATTATTACCTGCGTTCGCCTTTCCGTTCCCCCTCGGAACACACGTTGGTTCTCCACCCCTCTACGGACCGTCCAGTTCCTTTCCTAGACCTGCGTTACCAGTCCCCGGACTTTTCGGAGGGCCAGTGACCTACGGAATGTATTATTTGTCTTAACCACAAACACGTTCTTCAATTCACCGTCTGTAGCTGCTGCCGTTCTGCCAGTCAGAAGACGAGTGAAATAATAGCAAATAGACTATGTTTTGTTTAAAGAACCCTACAGCAATTTGTTATTAAATAAATTGTTATTGTGATCTGCACAGTTTATTCCAAAAGTAAGAGTCCACAAATTGGCTTTAAAAGTGCAATGAATCTTCCCTGAATACTTTATTAGTACTTTATTAGGCTCTAATTATACAGATAACCCGCTATGTGGATAATTGCCTTAGTCTCAGAGAAAATAATTTCCAAGAGATTATTTCTACTGAGGGCACAGACGATTTGGCAAGTGTCTAGATCAGCATCACCTGTTGATGAGGGATGCGCTAGAAAACACCTAGTGTGCTCTGAAATGTATACATGATCTACATGGTCTGTGCCAGTTCCAATAAAGCTCTTAGATTAAAGAAACGACCTTATAATTATAACCAAGGCTTTTCTAACTCAAAGAGCTTGTAGCGACTGACAGCAGAATCCCCCCCCCCCAAAAAAAAACTGATTACAGTTCAACTATGTCTTATGACATTTTTACTTTCCATTACTTGGCTACATGCTGCCAATTTCGGGCCTAAATTGATAGTCATTGTGAGCCATTTTTGAATGAATACGTGTATTTTCACGCAAACCAAATATTTTGTAGTAGCCTATATTACAAAGATTGTACCCAGTTGCGAAATGTACACTGCCAATAGCTCCATAAGTCTTTTTTCTTTCCTTTTTTCAATAACTGAATAGGATACCCGGATTTAGGCTGAAATACGTGGCTTGTTATTCTGTTGGTCTTTGTTAAAGAGGAACTTATACCATAAGCCATTATGGTATACAAGTCATTATACCATCGTTTTACTAAACTTTTCCTCCCATGCGTGTTTACGCGCCGTTGGAGACAGAGGATTTTTTGGCCTGTGTTTATTGATTTTTCGCCTGTTTAGCCATAATCCATTCAGTAGACTACATGTATGCTAGTTTGCTAGGTTCTAAGATTAATGTCTAGATTTTTAATTGTGTAAATACACGTATATATTACAGATGTTGCATTCCCCGTTTGAATAAATTACAGATAGGATTGCTGATATTTATACACTGTTTACATTTATCTTCTGTAAATTATTGTATATTTTATATGTATATACAAATTAGAAAAATAATCTTTTGCATTAAAAAATAAATCTCACAGAGACTCATGTGTACGGTGTTATTTTAAAACAAGCATAAACCGAAATAAGTCTATTCCATTCGCTACGCAACTCGCTTTTGAGATTTGTGGCTGTTGCTCCATGTATTAAACTGTTTCGGAGACCGACGATACGTTTTATTCTAATAAGCGCAAAACAGACAACGATAATAATGTCAAAGATGCTACTACTAATAAACAAAAAACGAAGAAATAAAAATACTCTGATTACAAGCAAAATAAAACGTATAAATAAAAAAAAGTTGCGACCAAAGTGTAAAAATAAAATCTGAAGTAAATACAGATACGAGCCCTGTAGATAACCTCCACGCTATTTATAGTGTTACAAAATCCAACCGACTGGAAAACACATTCATTGCTACGCGTCTTTAGTTTTCATTTCATGTCTGAAACATCTACCTGTGCTATTAGTTGAATGCAACTTTAGATCTCGGAATGCTTGTATTTATTAGAATACATACTATCTACATATTTATCAAGTTGAATCATTTTTAAACACAATTTTCCTCCTCAACATTTAACTTTCAAACTCTTTGCCACAACCAACTGCAAGGTTTTTCATCCGATTACTAATCTCAACCATAAAAAGAGACAAGACATTTTTTTTAAAGACCGCTTTGACAAGTTTTATTACAAAAATATTGCTCTGGAAGAACAAATGCTATACCAAGTAACGTGGTAAATTGTTTGCATTTAATAAAAACCTTGGCCTACTTCTTTCTTCTTCCTCTGAAGCCTCTGACTGAGCCTTGACCGAAGCAAATGGATGATGGAACTCTGAAGGAAAGATAATAATCAGCACAAATAGTTCTGATCACTGAGTCTACAGGGTAATGAAACTTAATCAAGCATTTATATGAATCCATGACCGTGAATCCACCCACTTGTATGAATATTGTGGCTTTAGATGAGCTGTCTGCATTAGTTCTGTTTCTAGAGTTTTCACGCTTTCCGGCTCTGGGGTCAAAGAGAAGTCCATCGACTCGCTTTCTTGGTGAATAGTTGCGGTTTCAGAAACCTCCATATTTACAACCTTCTGCTGTTGAGTCTTTTTTTCTCTTATTCTGTTGATTTACATGAGATTACGATAAAAAAAAAACTTTTTATTTTAATTATAAAATGGCCCATAATTTACATAAGTAATAACATCAAACCTTCCGCTCTTCTTTGCTTTGTCAAATCTGAAGTCCGCTGGATAGCTATGTGTCCTGATAAGATGATCTTTCCTTTCCTTGCTTGTTTTGAATTTCAGTCCACATCCCTCAACCAAGCACTCATACTGAAAATCGATATTAACACACAATTAGCAAAAAGAAAATGTTTAATAAAAATGAGAAAATATTTGCTGGTTTAATCATAGTGTATTATGAAGAGGAAACGTGTCCTCATATATTTTTTTACAACTGTTATATCTGTCCCATTAAAATCAGTGTTTCAAACCACTAAAACGCTCAACGCATTTAAAGCAACTCCATGTTGGAACCAGTAGGTGGCAGCATTTCGCAACATAAAATATATTTGATCTTACTTGGTTATGTATAGGCCTACTTTTGTCCAGACCTATATTACAGTTACGATTATCATTTTTAAATGACTTTACGTAGTATTTCCAGTGAGAGAGTGTATAAAAAGTGATGCGTATGCACTACAAAACAATGTGGCAGTTGTTCTTATTTAGCAAGCAATTAAGTCAAGGAATTCCTCAAAAGACTGCCTGCGATGACACTTAAATTCTCATGAATTAATCAGACTGTGGTAAATAAAACTAATAAGCCTACTAGATTTAGGCTGATGATACTTGGAAAACTTTGAATGTTGCCTTCAGTGGGCAACAAGAGGAGACACAGGGCCCACGACTGATCTTAAGTATCCAGCTTACCCGTTCTCAGTGGGAAAGTGCTCAAGCAACATTGCTCAATAAAATGTAGCCCCGTGTATCACCAGCCTAAACATAATAAGCATGCAATCCCACAAATACCACTTAAAGTGACCACACACACTTTCATGCAACGACATGTATCGCTCACAAGACTCCTATAACATCTGACATTACAAATGATATTACCATGCATTGTTTCTCTGCCATGACCTGGAAGAGAGAGTCATGCCACTCCAGGATGTGCATCTCCAGCAGCCGGTTTGATGGAAACGAGCGCTTGCAGCTGGAGCACACGTTTCGATGTAATGAATTGTAGTGGTGCTCATACCCTTCCAAAGTGTCAAATAACTGCCTGCATCCCGCAATGTGACATCTGAACTCAGAGATGCTGGGAAGAGGGTTGAAATATTAGTGGCACACTGGTTTAAATTCAAGGGTACGGTGGTCAAAATGTTTCCCCACTCATCAACAGTAAACTTCCCCAGCAGCACTTAACCTCATCTGATATGGTCACATTATTCAATAACAATAATATTAAAATCTACATTATCAAGTTACATAATGACAGCTACAAAGAAAGAAACCATAATAGATATTTAGCTACATAGTTCATCTTTAATAAGATAAATAGTAAGGATCTCAACTGGATCTACACATTAATTTATGATTATTAATAATTTGTTAATTCACATTTTCGACTTTACTCACGTCGGAGGATGTTGATCATCTGCAATAGCCGTCACGACATCCTGTAGGTACATGTGCCTGTGTATGTCACCATCCTGTGGAATTACACATTAAGAAATCCCATATTTGCCAAATATCCCACTATCGTGTCATTACGCTAATTACTCGTGTCATTTATACTAACCTCGTCACCCTTAAATAACATACTGAGAGATAAACAGGCAATTGTTGCTATATTAGGATCTAAGTTAAGTGCAATAAACTTTTCTGTCGATCCAGTCGAACAATGTACATAACTTACCTCAAAATATTCATCTTCTACAGGAAATCGAAGTCGCTGAGGTCTGAATGCAAAGGGCGAAACAGCATTTTCATTCCCTATTTCTTTTGGTTGTAAACCATGCCAGTCAGATTGCCTATTTTCAATCAACGGTAGCTTTTCTGCTAGAATTTTTGGCGTCACAGACCCCAGCAGTTCAATTAATTCAGGTTGCAGCATTATATGCAGGTTGTAGCATATCAACATACTACATGTACAACTCGCCTTGTGATTCCGTGTCAAAATAAAAGTCCTCAAACCTCAAAAGCCGCAAAGCCACTTCCGGACACGGAGGACGAACGATCGCTTAAGAAACAGTTTTATCATTTCATTTCGATGCAAAACGAAGTGTAATATTATAATTAAAACAAGGTGTTTGTTTTATAGTCATTTAAATAAGTCTGATAAGCAGTGCCTACGCTACAAAAAGGAACTAAAGCAAAAATGGCAAAACTGCACCTGCAAAATATAACCACAGGATGTCAGCACAGCCTTTCCAGTTTTACATTTCATCCATCCACCCATTTTCCAAACCTCTTGTCCTATAGTAACACATAATACTATTAATAATCAGTATCTTAATATATTGGCTAAACTGACAACAATTTGAAATGATATTAGTTAGCTCTCTAACGCGACAATCACAATTGAATGGTTGATTTTATCAATAGTTTTTATTAATTCATGTAATTCAAATTAATAAATAATATGCCAATGTTGTTGTTGTTGTCATTTTTAGTTAAAATGTGTTCCCCCTGGGTCCTCAATTTCACTTTCTTTCCCAACTGTAGTCTTTTGTAATATTCTTTTTGTAATAACGAACAAAATCTGGTTCCTTAATGACATCATCCTCCAGGAGATTGCCTAATCTCTGTTGGGAAAGCAGCACAAAAATAGGGGTACAATGTGTATTTTAGACATTTACATCACTATTTATTTAAACTTATGCTTTTTGAGGCAAATCATTCTATTCACCGTGTTGCTATTATGGCATATCTTCAATTAAAGTATGAGCCATTAAATATTCATATATTCATGGGCTAGGCCTACCTATAGGCTATGTAGATTATAATAAAATTAGCTTTCAGATGAATCTCTTTTACTAGCACTGTGCCTTTTCTGTAATTGGTAATTATTATTCAAATAAACTGACAGAGTGCAAGTTTAAATGGAATAGTAGTTCCATTTAATCTAGTTAATCTAGTATTTTTATATTAATTTCACTTAAAAAGTCATTTTTCAATCATTTACCCTTGCTAAATTTTGCCATTTAGGTGAATCTTCCACCCATCTTACCTACTATCAGTGGATTCTATTCAACATTCTTGTTGATCCTGGAACAACATTCCAATCAACCAATCAGAACTGAGGAATCATTTTTCTGAAAATATCTGTTTTAGGCTTATAATCAGGGTTAGGTGCTCATTTTTTTGCTGATTTTATGCAATTTGTTTGGGTACCGGTAGGTTTAAGGATAAGGATTTGGATAAGTTTATATTTTTGGACAGTAATGTTGATCCAGGATCATGTCTTGGCAAAATCACCGCTGTATCTTACATAGGCCAAATGTAGCATAGAATTTATTTTTAACAAAAAATAAATAAATTAAAAGTACTGTTGTGCCACATTCACACTGAAAAAATACTGACACATTTACAGCACCGTCACCAGTGTTCGGGGTAACGCAAGTTACATAATAATATTATTTTTTTCAAGCAACTAGTAAATTAGCGCCTTTCTTTTTAATTTGACAGTATTTTTTTTTTTTTTTTTTAAAGTAACGCCATTTACTTTTTCTTATTTATTGACTGACAAGTCTCCTGACCCCATGTTGTGGTGTGTGAATACAGTGTAGTACTAGACTAAAATGTTCATTAATTCATCTCACTCTCAAAAACAGATTTAATATTCATCAAAACGAATTAAAATAAATATTCAAAATTAATATATAAAATTAATAAATTAATATTAAATTGCACAAATGTATCTAATCCCATTTTATTCATCTTTGCTGCTGACCTTTTAATGATCCAGTTCAACCATACTTACAAGCCAAAATGACTTCAACAACTAACTACTGTGCTTTTGTATTTTATTTTTTATTTTTATTGCTGAATACTGAAAAAGTTTTTCTCCTGTATTTTTACAGATGTGAATTTACTTTTTGTTTAGCCTGAGGTTTATTTGTGACACTTTTTGTTGTGAAAGGGCTTTTAAATTTGCTATAAATAGAACTTCTTATATTAAAAACAAACACTCAAGCTTGGCCCATGTTTAAAAAGTAACGCAAAAGTAACCTAGTGCACTACTTTCCATTAAAAGTAACGCAAACAGTTTGTAACTATTAACACAATATTGTAATGCATTACTTTTAAAAGTAACTTTCCCCAACTCTGACCGTGACTCATTAATGACATATTTGCCATTACCGGACGAGGAGTCGTCTCTTCATGCTAATTTGATCCCGAGGCGGAGCTTGAACTTTCAAGTAGCCGGGTTCCCACAGTAGCTCGCGAGTCTCGGAGTGAGTCCACAGGACAGTGAACCATGCAGCACACTGGATTATTTATATCACTTCTTTATTTTCTTTATACATGGGGTGAGCACGTTACAGCATTACGAGGACTCTTTTACTGGGAATTACTTGTAACACATACTGATGATTTGTTTATTCGCTTTAGAGAATCTCGAGGCAGCGTTACCTCATGTGATGCGCTATGATGTGGTCCGACTCCGACCTAAGGCACTGAAAGAGCGAGCGAGGAGGAGCGCCGCTTCTCTCAAGGTCCGCTCATTTTTAGACTAGTTTTGCAAACTGAAATGTTATTGACATCTCTTGGGATGTTTGATTTGACTTTCATTCATGCATACTTGCTTTCACCCGTTCAGATATATCCTGAAGAACTTGAATATGATTTGGCGGTAGATGGAAGGAATTTGACAATATCTTTGCACAAAAATAGGTAAGAATGGGAGTATTTAGAAAAAGGCTTTAACAACTTGCTCTAAACAAATTATAGAGGGCTTGTGTTCATAACCATCCCTATTAAACTTTTTTTTCTTTCTTTTTGTTTTTAAACAGGGAGCTTTTAGGAAAACAGTACACCCTCTCCCATTATACCAAAGATGGGATTTCAGAGACAAAGTCTTCATACAATAATGTATGTTTAAACAGTAGCTTATTATTATTCTGGCACAGTGTGTGAATGTTGCTGCTTAACGGTTTATGTTTTTGTCTTTAGGATCACTGCTACTATCAGGGACATGTCCATAATTGTAAGGAATCTTCAGTCAGTGTTGGACTTTGCTCCGGCATGGAGTAAGAAAATTTTAAATTTTAAGCAAATTTCATAAACTGGATTTGAATGAATATTAAATGCATTAAAATGTATATCAAATATACTCTTGAGTCCACTTTATGTACTGTAAAAAAGATATTTCAGAGTTGCATTGTATGGGCTTGTTGCTTTGGATAAAATATTATACATTAAAATATTGTCTCTTGTTCATCCTCTAGAGGGTTTCTGAGGATCAAAAATCAAGTTTACTTAATTGAACCCCTAGAAGAGTCTTTGGATGGAGACCATGCCATTTATAAGCAAGAGCATTTAAGGACCAAGCAAGGGGCCTTTGGATACATTAATGACACAGTCTATGACCTTGGTCCAAAGTCTAGTGGGCTGTATAAAGGCAAAAATGTGGTAATGATATTCTAATGATTCAGTTCACTTTTATTTGTATATAGCTTTTGTTCAACACATAGTGTTTCGATACAGCTTTACATGAGATTAATGTTCCTACATTACAATGAAGAGTGTTCTTGTTATACAGTTAATTTATGACTTGTATTCAAGCAATTACTGATCTCTTGTGGAATTTAAGCTCATTAAATGAGAAATACATTCAGCATCATATATTTAACCATAGATTTACTGATTATTCACATATTTAGAAAATAAATCCTGTACTTTTATGAAGTTTTATAACTTTGTTTCAACTGCTCTTCAGAAAAACAAAGCCCCCAGAGGTGGACAGCGGATTGTTGAGATGGTTTTAGTCATTGATCATTCAGAGGTATGACTTTGGTTTGATGGGAAAAATATCTTGAGTACTAATGTGTTGTGATTTATATTGAAATATCTAAAATATATCTTCATACTTTCCTTCAGTACAAGAAGTTTGGAAGTGTTAAGAAGATTGAAGAAAGAATGATTTTGGTCGCAAATCATGTAGACAAGGTATCAGGCAACTTTGGTCTTTCATTAAATAGCGTGTTATGCATGGTGATTACGATATGACTTTTGAAATATTATTTATAGAATTTTTTGTTGTTTAGCTTTACCGGCCTCTGAACATACGTGTCAGGTTGGTTGGACTTGAGATTTGGTCTAATAGAGACCTGATTGTTGTCAGCAATATACCAAATGTTAGTCTGGAACGATTTTTACAATGGCGTCAAGACGACCTGCTCAAGAGGAAGAAACATGACAATGCCCATTTTGTTACGTGAGTCACTGATTGCTCATTTTAATCAGTTACTGTGTTGTGAATGCCACGTTTTAACTCAATGCAGCATACCACAAGCTTTAAAAATTTATTTTTAATTTTTTAAAATAGTACACTGAACCAACAAAAATATCCTTTAATGCATCAAGTTCTCTTTTTTTAATCAGTGGTATAGATTTTGAAGGATCAACCGTTGGATTGGCCACAATGTATGCTATGTGCTCTCCATCTTCTGGTGCTGTGAATGAGGTATCTTTATGTGCACATGTTAATGTATCTCAATTAATAGTTTAAGGCCTTGTTTCACAGATAGGGCTTAGGTTATGTCAGGATTTGGCCATAGTTTAGTTGAGACATTTAAGTAGCTCTTAAGCCTTAGACAAAAGTACTAATGGTGTGCATCTTGTGGCAAAACAATGAATCTGGCATATTTAAAGATCATTTTCAGTTGAAATAGCCTAGACATGTATTTTAGTCTGGTACTATGCTTAAGACTTGTCTGAAACCAGGGGTAAAATTAGTTTTTTTTGAATGTTTGAAAGAAATCTTTGGTTGTGGTGAATAATATGACGTGAGATTTTTTTTTTCTTTCCTAAGGACCATAATAAAAATCCCATTGCAGTGGCTTCTACCATTGCCCATGAAATGGGACATAATCTGGGCATGTCACATGATGATTCAAGCTGTACATGCTCCTCGGACAAGGGCTGCGTTATGTCAGACACTATTGGGTGAGGCTAATTGAAAATACATTTGAACACATTATACAATGGCACAAGAGATTGTTTTTCTGTTTTTTTCACAGACTATAAGACTGATTTTTTTCATGCTTTTCCAACAGGTATGTTTACCCTGATTCCTTTAGCACTTGCAGTGAAATGTCCTTAAAGACATTTTTGCAGAACTATGACACCGGCTGTCTATTAGATGAACCAAATGAGAGTGAACTATATGGAGGCCCAGTTTGTGGAAATGCATTTGTTGAAAAAGGCGAGGAATGTGACTGCGGAACTGTTGAGGTGTGACATCATAATTAATACAATTTCCTAGTATGACTAAAATAGAGTTGTGTGTTTGACTATATATAGTTAGTAGGATTACAGCAAAACACTGATGTTCTGTTTTGTTGTTATAACGTATTGTGAAATATTTGCATTTAAATGACCACGATTTACAATTTAAAATAAATGTTTTAAATTTTACAACTTTTACATTTTTCAAAGACAATACACTGATCTCAATCCAGAATACTGACCCCAGATGTAAAACAAAACATTTTTTCATTTTAGGAATGTAACAATCCCTGCTGCAATGCCACCACCTGTCGACTGACCGAAGGTGCCTTCTGTGCACATGGAGAGTGCTGCCACAATTGCCAGGTATCAGCAAAGCTGCCTACAAAACTACAAAGGAAAACAATAGAGTTGATATTGGACTGAAAATGCATGTTAAAGTAGATTATTGCCTTAATCTGTTTTGTTAATCCTACCTTTTAGCTGAAACAATTCGATAGCCTATGTAGGAAGAGTGCTCACGACTGTGATTTGGACGAGTATTGTACAGGAGAGTCAGCCTTCTGTCCTGAAGATGAATATAAGTTAAATGGACTCCCATGCAATTATAATAATGGCTACTGTTACAACGGACAATGTCCTTCACATAAGGAGCACTGCCAAATTCTGTGGGGATCAGGTACTATTCTTACTGAGCAATTGCTCATACACTGCTTTATGGGTACTCTTTTATGCTTTTAATCTATACAGATTTCTTGTTAAATTAATGTTTTAGCAAAATTTAGCAAAATATATTAATTAATATAATAACATTAATATCTTGTACATGTTTAGGTGCTGATGTGGATGCTGACTGCTTTGATAATAATGTATTTAGCGGAATCTCCAGGAGTGTTGAGTAAGTGAAGTTTAACCTTTCCTATGGCCGAAGACTAGAAATAGTATTTTGTGCATTATACTTGAATGACACGATGGTATTCTGAATCCTACAGGCACATGATGTGTGGGAAAATATTCTGTAATGGTGGGAATCCTTTCCCCATAACCAATCAAAAATCATCAGTAACAAGAAGATCGAAAACCTGCTACATAGCTGTGGATTCCTCACCCACAGATGACTTAGGGATGGTTCCAGCAGGCACCAAATGTGGCAATAATAAGGCAAGTAAATAATGAATGTACATTGTCTTACATACAAAAAAAGTGTATAACACCTTTATTTAGATTTTCTTTATATTCAACAGGTGTGTTACCACAACCTTTGCCAAGACCTTAGTATATACGGCATTGAGGGCTGCTCTGATAAATGCAACAATCGTGGGGTGTGTGATTTCTTTTTTTTCATTTCCATTTTTCCTTATTTTCTAGAACATATTTTATGTTTTCCTCTCTTTTTAAAGAAAACCATGTTTGCATTTAACATTTGTCATTCTGTGATATTGTGAGCCATACTGCTTGTATGTGCTAAAGCTATGTATCCTAGTAATTAAAAACAAAATTGAGTATGCGTTGGAAACAGATCATTTAGTAGCATGTAAACATACTACCGACCTACATTTTAAAGGTGTGTAACCATGAGAGGAAGTGTCACTGTGATCCAGGATGGGCACCACCCTATTGCGATGTTCCATTTTCAGACCGGCCAAAGAGTAAACCAAACCCTCACAATTTTTTTAAAACTTCATGTCATTGACCATACAAAACTAATTTTGTGCCACGTTAAATGTGTACCTTTACAGTGAGAAAAGAATCAGTGATCATTAGCGTGACTGCATTTGTAGTCATTCTTGGATTAATCATTATTATTGGAACACTGGTGTGTCACAGGAACAAAATAGCAGAATTTAGAAAGAAAAGGTAAGATCTGTTATGCAGCTGGCAATCATGGACTATCAATTTGTTATCATTTCAATAACTGTACTACTAATGAAATACATTCAATTCTAAAAGGTCTTTGAAGGACATCCACACTACCTCGGGCCAGTGTAATCCGGCATTCCAACCAGGAAGTGCAAAGAACAGCCCCAGATTCACACAGCCACGCATAAGTCAACCAACTTTCCTTGAGTCATCCACTGCTCTGGCCTGCAAACCTCTTTATTCTCCAGCTACGCCCTCTAGACCAGCACCAATGGTAAAGTCATTCATTTATCCTTGAAATGGGATGTTCAGTCTGTTTTTACTCTGAAAGTCCATTTTAGGATATCTAAACCTTTGTATCACTTATTTCTCAATATGCACAGCCTCCAAAGGATACACAACAAACTAGAACAGAACAGGTAGTTTATCTTTTCTAAAAATGCATTTAATTATTTCAATCTATTATTAAAGCTAAAGCTGTTGTTGCAAAAATATAATTGTATGTCCATATTCTATTAGATTGTGAAGCCTTCTGTCCCACCACCTGGTATTTCCAGAAACATTCATCATTTTCAGGTGAGGCACAGAGTATCTAAAAATACACTACTACCAATTCAAAAAACAACCATTCGGAAATAAATAATTTATTCATTATTATATTGGTCGAAAGAGACAGTATAAAGACATTTACAATATCATACAAAAAGTTCATCAAAGACTTCTGAAAAAAAAAAATGCAGCACAAACGTTTTCAAAACAACTAATTATAGGAAATGTTTCTTGAGAACTAAATCAGCATTAATTCCTACTTTCTCTAGACTGTTAAACCAGAGATATAAAGAACATTGTGTCACTTCTTATGTCTGTCTAAATTTTGTTTCAGGCAAAGCCCCTGCTTTCACCAACTAAACCACTTCCTCCATCACGACCGTTGCCACCACTAGCATCTAAACCTGTATGAGGCAATTTTACTTGAGTAATTTAGTCAACATAAGTACACTATCTGATAGAAATACCATTCAATACTATTAACCATTCTTTGCGTGCACTGATAGGTGACAAAGTCAAAACCACCTCCAGTGCCTCCTGCGAAGCCCACTGGGATGCAGGCAGCATTTGCTCCACCTCAGGTGTTGTAAGGTTTTGTTGGTTTGCATTTAGCAGTTCATGTATAAACTATAATAACACTTTCATTCATCTTAAAAATTACATTGTTAATGCTAATTTATTTAAACTGCTTGACAGTCTAGTTGTCAGCGTTTTCAAAGATCTTTTTTGCATTTCCTGTAGGTAATCCAGAAAGTTGCACTGAGACCTCCTGCTAAGCCCAGATGATCTGGAACAATATGAATCATCGGGAGCTTCAGAAGAACCTTGGTTAACAAATCATGGGTTGCGGTTTGCGAGCTGAACAAAGCTTGGTGTTTTTTGATGAAGTTAAGAAGAAGGTAAAACGGAATGAAAGATTTGCACTGTAGGAATCGCTTTATACTTTTGGTACTACTTGTTTGTAATTCCTTTTATTGTATTTTGGCTTTCTTCTTCTGTTTATTTATTTTATACTTTAATTTTAAAGAATGTTATTTGCAACTGTTTACAGTCCGCTCAGATTGTGTCTCTGTGGAAGTCTACAGAGTTCCTCCTTTAAAGTCCACATCACATTGTCTAAGTGAAAGAGTAAAGGGTCTGCCATATAGAAAAAAGGTGTAATGTGGTGCATTCTTTTTTGTTTGTGCAGCTTTTATGTATTTGCAATATTATGTCTTGTAATTGAGATTAAATGTTTTATTACTTTGTGTTATTATTTCATCATTTTTTATTATTTTACAAGAGGAGACCTGGCTCAAAAGGCTCATGCCATGTGGGCTTTCTGAAGCATACTTTTACTTTAACAATTTGCCTTATTTATAAGTTTCTTACATTTTCTGTGTTGTTTGGTTGTGATCCTTTTTGGTTTTTGCACTCAGACAAAGGCAAACAGTCCTTTTTTGCCCACCAAATATTTAAATTCAAAACGTGCAATGATCTCAGCTGGTCTGATTTTACTCTTTAAATATGAAAATGAGGTTTTATTTGTTAACTCTAATAAAGGTTTTACATTTCTCTTTTAATCAGTGGATTTGTTTTATTTCCAAATATTTGAATCGACTTCACACGTGTATGACCTCTACAGCGCCCTGTATTTTCGTTGCCTAGTAACGATTCAAACACTCGTGCTACAATCTAGATTGTTGCGGGTTTTAATCACGAGGAAGCTTGTTTCAAAATGATGGACGGGCCTAAACAACTAGACGAAGAAACTTTGCAAGAGCTCTACGCGTGGATAGACAAGATACCACTCTCGAGACCCAAAAGGAATATAACAAGAGATTTTAGCGATGGAGGTATCCCCACAGAAACAGTTAAAACCGCTAGCTAATTAACTATTCATGAAAGTAACGTTAAATAATAGCCTAAATACTGTGTGCTTGTGTGCTATCAATACTTTATAATTGTAATATAATATAAAATAGTTTGCCATTCAAAACTGTAAGTTCACTATTGCTGTCATTAAGTATTCCAACGATTTTCATAAGCAGTTATGACTGCAGAAGTAGTGAAGCATTTCTTCCCTAAGCTGGTGGAGCTGCACAACTACACGCCCGCGCATTCCACGCAACAGAAGCGGAGTAACTGGAGCACCCTGAACAGGCAAGTATATTTATTTGTTCTCCACGCAGACAGTAATGCAAACACCGCACTGCTTATCTGACCCCCTCGTGTCGCTTGATACATTCCCCCGGGGTTTCAGGAATGTGACATTACACCTCAGCAACAACTCTAGGATCTCCAACTGAACTGTTAACACTCATTGGGTACAATATAGCGAGCCTAGACAGCGTATGTAGAGCATTGGGGGAAATAGATAGCAGCTTCCTACCAAATAAACATGTTTTTATGCTTGTCTGGAATTGTACAACACACAACTGCTTGATGTTCTCGCTTCAGAAAAGTTTTCTCCAAGCTGAACTTCCATATACCTGAGGAAACGGTGAAGAATATTGTAGTCAGCACAGCAGGCTACATCGAACCAGTCCTTTGCTCTCTGAGAGAGAAGATAGATGAGAAACGAGCAGGAAAACAATTAGATGGGACACAGGTGGGTGTTTGCATTAGCATTGTTACAGCATATCACTATAATGTCCTCTTTCTTGATAATGGTTGAATGATAAGAAATGTAACCCTATCTTATTCTTTTACAGGACTTAGAATATTACAGCACTACAACTGGACAGTCAAGATCAGGTAAATACTGTGAAACATACAAATGTGGATTCAGGTTCGCACTGGTTATAAGCTACAGTTGGGCAGTGAAGGTCATCTTGAGGAGATATGAATAGGAGACCAAGGCCCAGAAGTGGGTGGGGGAGGGCTCGCTGAGAACCGCTGGACTGTGGTCTGCTTTAGTAGAAGACCTACTGACTGGCTGTAAGTCTAGGTTAATTTATTTTTATGAAACAGTCCCTATGCAATTCAATGTGTTTTAGTGTTCTTTAAATTATAGGGATGGTTCTGCAAAAAGGAATGAGTTCAATCACCCGAATGATGTTCCATTAGACTTTGTTAGTTCTCTGATTTATTTTTAATGAAACTTAAAAGGTTTCCTTTTTGGATCTTCTTCATTTTGGTCACCTGAACTTTTAAATAGAGGAAGAAAAACCTCAGGTTTCGAAGATTAACCAGTCTTATGTGTTTAAAGCAACATAAGGAAAGTAAATTATAACAGTTTTTCTGGGGGAAAGTTTCATATAAAGTTCAAAATGAAAGCCAAAACTGAGTACATAAGTTTATGAACCCTTTTTTTTTACCATTTGTGCCCTGTAAAGTCATGAGGATGCTGGAGAGTGTTATGACAAACTTGACAAACAAAGATCTCCAAGATTTGCTAGTACAATAATACAACACATTCATCTTTACACTTCATCTTTACACAGGAAGGAAGCAGTGCTGTTTTTGCATGCACAAAATGATTCACAATGCTAACCTCAATAACCTCTCAAGTGAATAAAGCACAAGTTAGTGGCCAGATAGCAGTCCCACACCAGACCGTATCATAGTTTTCTGAAAATTAAGAGAAAATATGAACTGTAGATTTTTGTTGGTTGTCTCATATGAATTGTGGTGATTCTTGTTGATGCTAGTAAGAATGGTAATGAAATTCAATTGCTTTATGAGCTAATCAGTTGTGTCTGAATACTTGGAAACTCCTATTTTTTAGGAAGCTTAGGATGCATGAGGTTTGTGGTCATAAATGGTCTGACTGCCACAATACTCAGAAATCACAGCCCTTTACTACCAAGATGAGTGTTTTGTGATGGTCATGTCATGTGTTTGTGAGGTTTTGTGTGCTCAGATCTTCTGGTAAGTTCACCCAAAAACAATATTTGTGTCATCATTTATTTACTTTCATTCTGTATGAGTTGACACAAAATTTGATATTTTAAAGAAACTTATTTTGCCCATACAGTAAGCAAAAGCCCACTGGACTGCACTAAATTTCACTGTATGGGCAAAAACTGCACACTAAAACCACTATGGTTTCATCTAAAAGCTTATGCATCTGGCTTTTCACCTTGATGCCCTATTAGGCAATGACTTTACAGGCAATGTTTGCGCATAAAGGTCATTGTTAGGGTTTAATAATCTGCAGCAAAGTAAAAAGCTTTTGGAAAATGTTGGTCAAATTTACTTTTCTCTTTGTGTATTAAAATGGACTAACAAAATGTTTAGCTGTGTTTGGAAATAGGGTAAATGCACTGCATTGTCAGCACTCTTAACATTACATAGAAGGGGGCCAGATTGGTCAGCTTTCTATTTCCCACACCTCATCATTATGGTGTCTTAGTCATGACATCATCTGATTTCAGGTCCAAGTCCCTCTTTTTATGATAGAAAAGGTCCTGCTTCCATCAGCTCCATTCACCAGATAGCCCTTATCACTTCCAACAGGCTCAACACATTTGGCTAAAATCCCTTTTAGTCCACAGAAAACTCAAGCAAACAGTAGATTATTGAGTCTATTACGAGACCTGAGAGGCTATAGATTGTTTCTGATATATTATATTATCAAAGTGCAGACTATTTTTATTAGAGAAACAGGAGTCCTGTGCTTTTTAGTTTGATTTTTCTAAGGTGTTGCTCAATTTTGTTATTTTATCTTTTCTGGGATGTTTATTAGGAGAAGCACAGCTGGTGTTGATGATTCAGAGCTTAGAGCCAAATAAAACGTTCCCAGTCTGTAGTTATAGTCTGGTGCCCTATCAATGTGTCTTTTTGACCTTATTGTGTTTAATGGGTTCAAATGGAGTCTAATTAGTTTAGCCTTCCTGGTTAAGCAATTCTCATGAGCTTAAAAATCTTAAAGTATGGGGGAGTACCACTCAGCCAGAGGAAATTGATTCAGGGTATGGTGAGAGTAAAGTCTCAGTGCCTGAATTTAGCCTGGAGGGATTCAGTATTCGCTGTCTGTGCCAAGACCCAACACTTGAGTTTTAGGCTTTCACCAAAGACTCATTTGTACTACACATTTCCCTTTGTTTAATATGAATTTTTTTAAAGAACATGTTTTATGTTCTTAACCCCTTTCTCTGTTTTCCTAAATTTCTCCAGATAAGCATCCGATGATTATTGAAGCCACTCATACCAATCCAGCCACTGTGAAGAGGAAAGATAAAGTCAGGTACTGAGTTATAAACTATGATGTGAAAAGGACATTTAGGTAGTCTTTGTAGACCTTTATGAAAAAAATACACATTTATAATGGACTTGTTGGAAATCTTGTGTAGTGCTGCTGCAGCCTTAAGACCAAATGTGGATCCAGATGTCAGTTTGCTCTTGGAGGAAAAGGAGCAAGCCCTTTTGGCTTTACAGGAGACTGTTGAGGTAGGGGTTTGATGTTAAAATGCTTTCTCCTTTTCCTGTTTAATATGCAGAGACAAGTTTTTTGGTTGAGTTCCCAGAAATGTTTAAGCACAATGATAGACCTCTCTCTCCTGATGTATGCTGGGTTTCTTCAGGTATTTAATCCTGATAAATTCCCTACAAGCTTTCATTCATCTCTACCACCTTTGAATAGAACCATGTCCCCATTCTTCATTTTCTTTCTTACAGTGCTTTAGACTTGCATGCACATCACAATACAGACAAATCTGTTTCATTGTGACTGTAAGGTGTATAAAAATTTGTATAAATTAATTTGAAATCTTTATGTCTTACATAAGATATTTTTAAAAGGCATATATTCTTTTAAAAATAATAACAGGTTTCAACACTTTTTGCATACAATGCAAAAGGAAATTTGTCCTTCCTGTGCTTTTCTCCTGGCAAGTGGTCAAGGGCTGCAGATCACAAGGTTTTTTGACATGTTTCCTGTCACTGTTGCAAATGTGGTAAAAAAGAAATTGCAAAATTGTTAAATGAGTCATTATTAGTTAAGCAGCTGTGATATTTGTCACTTGACAGTTAGTAAGACAGTTTTATGGTCGCAACAACACAATTAATTGCTTTAATATAAATCATTTTAATTGTCTGCATTTCTATAATTTAAAAAAAGATATTCAGTATCTATGGATTTTATGAAAAAAAAAAGCGTTATCAAAATTCATATTAAAGGAAATGACAATGCTACAGAATGATTGTGACAGTAAACTTCTGTTTCTTTTGTGACAAAGCCTTTTTTGCAGGTGTAATATCATAAACCTACAACCACTGTTGAATGTCATGTAAAATTAAGCAAATGTTTTACTTTGCTCCAGATTTTACAGATTAAGGTAGACCGATTGGAGCATCTTGTGCATCTTAAGGATCTACGCATTGAAGACTTGACTAAGCACTTAGAGCGATGTAAGGCACGCAACTCATGATCTCATTATTAGCATATAGATCCATCACCAGGAATTTTATATGAGGAAAAGCATACTAAATGCTAACTTAACATTCAAAATAAACTGTTACAGAGAAATATCTGTGATTGTTGGCACTTAGAATAGAAGCTTTGATGTCAATAACTAGCATTTTGTATCAGCTGAGACCTACAGGATGTTTTCTACACTAGAGCCCACCTTTGGCAGTAAAGTCTTTATGTGGAGATTTCAGCAGTTCTGTGGATGATTTAGTTTATTCTAAACAGTAAGTGCAATTACTATGGTACACTCTAAAAAGGCAACTCGCTGTACGGCTTTTTTGAGTTTACTCAAGTTGTCCACTCAACCCAAGTAAAGCCACATGTCTCTTTTTTTGTTCAGCTAACACACTTTATTTTGAATGTTGATGTAATTGTATTTCTTCTGTTTTTTTTTTAAACGAACAAACAGCAAAACAATAATCATATAACAGTAACTTAACATAATTTATTCATGCTGCAATGCATGCTGGGAACTCACAATGCCTGAACATTTCAACAACATGAAATTCTTTGTTCAGACAACTTTGTTTGACTAGTTGGGACAACATTTAAAGTAATTTTGTTGGTCTGACAAGGTTTTAATGTATTTTTAGTATTTGAGACTTAAAAGATTTTGTAAACTGGAAAAGGTGCAGTTCCATTTTTACAGTGTAGTCTTTTCATTTCATGTCGAATTGTTGAATATTATTTACAGTCATTTTGATGTGACAGTACTGTCATTTATTAAATTTGGAATAGTAATAATTTTTTTGAGATTTCCAGTAGATCAAATTAAACAAAACATTAAAGGGGTCATGAGCTGCATTTTGCAACCCAGGCTCATTGGAAATACATGCCTCTACCTAAATTTCTGCAACCCTTGTAATTATGTACCTTACTGCATGTTTTGCTGCAGTTTCAAAGTGAAATGTCCAAAAAGTGGCACTAAAACACTTTTAATACATAACCGTGGCACTTTGTATTAGGCTGGTACAGGTGCGTATTGAAGTGTTTTTATAATGCTGCTTGAGGTACGTTTTGTGGCCATTCAGAATTAAAATCTCCAGTGAGTGTCACTAACGATTAATGCTATATCAAGTTGGAAATGTCCCCTACACCAAACCTAAACCTACCTGACAGTGTTAACAAATGCAAAACAATTTTAAAAACATATTCGCTAATGCAGTCATGCTATTTTAACTTCCTTACGCTAATTTGAGCTGTTTTGTTCAACCATTTTACACAGGATTTAAACTGGTGCTTTTCACCGCTTAAGTGCAACGCTGTATCACGTGAGCTACCAAGTAAACCAACTCAAGTTCAAAAACTCATACATACTGTATGAAGCTGTATATGTGATGACAACATTAAAAAGTATCGGTTTTCAAACTGTTCAGGATGTTAAAAATGTTTAACATAACATTCTGCAACTAATTGTGTGAAAATAAGCATTTATTAATCAAAAATGTACCTGAAAATCATACTTTTGTGTAAAAGAAAAGGAAGTTTTACTGCCTCTAGTGTTCATTTCAACTGGAAACTTCAGCGATTCGTATGTATAGGTATGTTTTTTCAGTTCCGTTTCAGGAATGCCTCGCGTTAGCCACGCTCTGTATCTGTTGTAAATCTGTCCAATAAGGCCTCCGGGCGTCATAGGCGGGTGACGTCATGATCCCCAGAGCTCAAAATCCAGGTGCGGCGCATCACACATTAGCTTCATTCATTCAGCACGTGCTCTACTGTGAGTCTGTCGCAGCACTTTGTTTGTTTGCTTTAAAAGGTAAAGAAAGTAACAGAAGTACAAAATGGGTCAAGAGAAACCATTTAGAGAATGTGCCACCGTTTCCTTACGCCTAAAGACTCACATTATATGTGTGTAGCTTGTTTGGGGGAAGAGCACGCAGTAGCTGCTCTCTCTCAAAAGGGGACTGCTTGTGCTGCAAGGAGTTATCACTGGCAACTCTCTTGGAGGTGGTGACTCGCGCCGTTGAAAGACTGAGTCTTGACTTCTTATGGCCGAGGCTGCCTTCCGTTCGTAGAAGTCTGCCTTTTTTCCAGGACCTCCACTCCGAGGTGTGCAGGTCCTGGAAGAAAGGGTTACAAATTACTGCCCCCGGTAAAACAGACGCTGGCAAGCCATCTGTCACCGGAAGAGGCCGCCTCGTTAAAAGCCCCCTCTTTGCCTTCTAAGCCGCTGCGGATGACATTAGCGCTAGTTGGCAAGAAGCCCCACTGCCCCTGAGCTGGGCAACCACTCATGATTGCTCCCCAGCCGGTGAGGGATGCATCGGTTATAAGGGTGGCCCGAGAGCACTGAGCCCCCAGTAACAGCCCTGAGTCTAGGAACTGACGATCTCTCCACACCGTCATGGTCCGAGCCCCTGCTCGAGACACATTGATTAGACGAAAAAGGTTCCCCCTCGGGGAAAAACCTTTGCTTTTTAGCCACCACGGGAGTGGCCTCATATGTAACAGCCCCAGTGGAATCACGTTGGAGGCTTCCGCCATCAGACCTAACAGTCTCTGAAAGCTTTTTACCGTAAGAGCAGACCGTAAGGACGACATCTCGATGTCTGCAGGCCTCGTCCCATGAGATCGCAAGAATTAACCAATCGTCTAGATAGTCTAAATGCAGGGGCAGATTCACTGTCGAGGCAGGGGCTAAGGCCCGGGGAAAGAAAACTTTATCCACAAGTGGTGGAGCAAGTTTGAAGTCACTTTTACCGAGCAGAAGTGGACCTCTTTGCAAATCAGGAGAATGCACAATGTCCCCTCTGGTTCTCACTAGTTCACCCAGCTCCACATAGCGGCAGGTTTGTCAGCAGTGTTCGCTCATACTATTCTGCACTCCAGAGCTCCTTCAACTAAAAGGTTGTATGGGGATAGTTTATTCAACCCTAAAGGTGTATGTGGCAGCAATTTCAGCCTTTCTTACTGCTCAGTGGGCAGACACCCATTAGTTACACGGTTTTTGAGGGGGTTCACTGAGGCCGAAGCCAGTGGTGCGTTCTAGGATACCAACTTGGGATTTAACAGTGGTCCTAGAGGCTCTGTCTAAACCGCTATTTGAACCGTTAGATCAGGTGTCTGATCGTCATTTAACTATCAAAATGGTGGTCTTGATGGCACTCTCTTCACTTAAGAGGGTGGGAGATTTGTAGGCCTTATCAGTGGGACTGGTGAAAGTTTTTCTCTTCCCGTGAGCAGGATATATTCCGAAGGTTCCTACGGTTCCACCGCAGCCAATAGCCCTTCAGGCTTTTTGCCCCCCTCCTTTCCAGGAAGCAGGCCAAGAAAAACTTAATTATGTGTGTCCGGTGTGAGCACTGGACATTTATATTCGTAAGTCTGCAGTATGGAGGAGGTCGGACCAGCTGTTCGTGTGTGTGGGTCCTCCTCGGAGACGTTTGCCTGCATCAAAACAGACTTTGAGCAGGTGGATAGTGGATGCTATACTTATGGCCTATGACTCTGCAGGTCTCTCCTCGCCGCCGGGAGTCAGAGCTCATTCCACTAGGGTTGTGGCGGCCACGAAGGCCTATTTAGCAGGTGCAAAGCAGCTGGATATAGAAGCAGTGTGAGTTCCTGAAAAGGAACGTCTCTGGGTTATGTATATAACCCCAGTTCCTTGAAGGAACGAGACACTGCGTCTCTAGCCACACCCACGGCATCCATGCCGAGTGCTTGCTTAATTTCTGAACTAATGTGTGATGTGCCGCACGTGGGTTTTGAGCTCCGGTGATCATGACGTCACCTGCCTATGATGCCCAGCGGCCTTATTGGACAGATTTACAGCAGATTCAGAGCATGGCTAACGCAGAGGCGTTCCCAAAGCGTCTAAAGATGCATTGTCTCGTTCCTTCAAGTAACTGGGGTTATATACATAACCCAGAGACGCTTTGCATTAATGTATGAAGAGGCACGGGTTGGCATTTTTATAGTTTTGTACTGTTCTCTCAGGTCCACTTATAATGTAAGATTTTTACACAAAATTTAAAAAAAAACATAATTTAGAAATCATTGGCTATTTTCTGTCCAGGTTTTAACTCCCTCATTTGATCAGTCTCTTTAAATAGGCATGGCCGATTAAAGACTCTGAAGTAAATGCCCACTGATATGATTGGTTACCAGTTAGGTTAAAAATGCATAAATACTTAGTACATAACGATCTGTAATAACAGACAAAGCAATAGTGATCACATAATGAGAACAGTTACATCACACCAGGATCCAACATAAGTTGGCACAGCATTGTCTTCTAGTTTCAGTGTTTCTGATCATTTTGCATTGAATTGTGCCTTGTTTGTAAATGAATCCACTGTAAAAAATAAAATAAAAATGAACAGAAGATGTTTATGATCATCAAATAAAGTTTATTGTTTGGCTTCTGCATAGACCTGCATTTGTCTCTATCGTTATCTATACTACATGCATAGATTGGTGGGTGGGGCTAAACAGGCAGTGATGCAGAAACAGGTGTTGATCTTCTGTGGAGGTGGTGTTTTTAGCCAAGCTGTCATTTTGAAAGATTGATTTTATTATAAGCTGTTTTCAGACTAACAAGAATGTTTTGAGCTCTGAAACTTTCAGAATATTTTTATAGTACAAGGACCTCTTATATGTAAGCATATTTAGTTTTCTTAGTTCCTGTCCCCTTGAAATAATAAAATAAAACAATTTAATTTAGGCTTCACTGTACTTCATTCGACTTTTGCTGAGCAATCTAAATTGTTCATAATTCAAATCTCCAGTGAGTGTGGCTAAAGATTAATGCTATATCAAGTTGGAAATATCCCCTACACCAAACCTAAACCTACCTGACAGTGTTAACAAATGCAAAAGAAATTTTAAGACATATTCGCTGATTCAGCCATGCTATTTTTAACTTCCTTGCACTGATTTGATCTGTTTTGTCCAACCATTTCACACAGGATTTAAACTGGTACTTTACTGGTTTAAGTGCAACGCCGTATCATGTGAGCTATAAGACCGTCATAAGACCAGTATAATAGTCTGCCATGTTTGGGGTTAATATTTCACTGAAAGTAGAGTTTGCATTAAATTAATTTTATTCTGACCTCAGTGTGGAAACTGACTCCTTTGGTCAGCATTCTTTATGACAAAAGCTATGCATCATTAAAATACTAAAATATCTCTTGCAGATTTTTAACAGGAAATATATGTGTTTTTATGTTCAAGTTTCACTTCTCCTTTCTTTAAAAGAGTCATACTAAGCCAATTTTATCTTCAGAGCCAAACGTAATCTTCCGCGTCTTCAGTCTCTCAGATGTCGGGAGTAAATGACTACTGCTCTGTACATTAATACATTCAACAACAAACCACCTCATTCTCTTAGGAGTCTTGCTTGTCTCTGCATCTCGGTCTGATGACAGCTCACTCGGGGCGGGTCTGATGTAAGACACCAGTGTTGTCTGTGTGACATGCTACTGTCAATCAACTATTGTGGGAGTGGCCTCTGTCAACATGCATTTGAGAATGGCTTGATTTCAGAAGGGGCAACTTATTTATATTAAATTAAAAGAAAACACAACAGTGTTTTTACCACAAGTTATTCTTTATCATAAAGTCATCAAAGGGAAGATCTGTAATTTGGGGCTTCATTCAATAATGCGGAATCGGCCCAAGCAGAGTTTGCTCTTTTGGCCAGAGTACATTTTCGAAACAGAATTTGAAATCACTTTGTGTCTCTCCCATGAAGCATGTGTTTATGTATTTCATCAACCCCATGTGGAAGCCTCAGACCAAATGTAAACACTTCTAAAGGGAAGTTAAGAATGGTATGAAGCTTTCTCTGCCTACATGTGAGAGATTATTATGAATTACAAATGATTTCTTACAACTGGTTGAATATAAATCCTGAAAGAGAGTTTCATATGGGAAATTATTATATGAAGCTGATGCTCTGAGTATTTCACATGTGTCCATAAAGTTCTCAGAGCTCCCTGGTGACTCAAACTAAGCTTTCGGAAAGAGACCAGCAGAACTTGGGGGTTAGATCTTTGGGTGGTAAAGTAGCATTAAAGCTCTCTGAGTCACAGTGAATTACAGTCGAAAGCATGCCTGAAACCCCTTAGCATGCAGACGATATAGGAAGCACACTGTGAGAATGTCTGGAACAGGAGTTGTTCTCATAAAGAGAGAATGAGTGTGGTACTCCCTCTGGTCTATAACAATGTCTAATTTTTAAGATCATCAGTTTTAAGGAGTCCAACCCAATAGCGAAAAAGTAAACTAAAGTACTGCAGATACACTTCTTCAGGGGGGTTTTCTATGGTTGTTCAAATGAAAGATTTTACTGCTTTACAACAGTTTTAGGGGCTGTTTCAAGTGTGCGTGTTTAGTGCTTACACTTCAAAGAAATCTGGTCTGCAAATGTTTTATTTGTCATCATGTTTTATGCACAACTCTTTCAGAATCATGTTGTTTTCAAGTTGTATGCTTTTGCAGTTCTTTATCATTCTGAATATTCTGGGTACACTTTATGCTCAATTAACAGAAACTCATAGATTATTAAATATTTGAACTACCTTCTTTATATAAAAAATAAATTGTGACGAGGGAATTTCAGTAAAAGAAAACAATTTTTGAAGCTTGTCATTTTAAAAGCACATTAATTCTCCTAAAATTGAAATATTATTGATCCAAGGTTCTTCAAAACAACATTTTTGCAAGATGTGAGTGTTTGCACAGGGCTTTACATTGACGTTTTTGCTCACCAGCCGCTGTGGCTAGTGGTTTTCAAGATTTAATAGTTACTCAGAATTTCCTTGCCTGCACTGTCCTGAAATTACCTTTTTACTTGATACTGCACACAAATGTTTCCAAGTCACTTGATCTATTTAAATGGGATTTTGCCATTACCATATTAAATGCATGCATAACCTTTCATAACAAATTCTTAAATTTTATTAATAATTTCATTTATACAATAAGATGAAATCACTATATACAAAATGAATCTTTCCACTGCAGAAGAAACAAGTGCCCTGAGCAGCATTCCGATGCATGCCAATAACTCATCACCAAACACCAATGACTTGTACATATGAGTTCAGACTCATATGAACTTCCAAAACTGTTGGAACAGAGGTGGAAATACAATTAGTAAACACATTAATTATGTCTCCGTCTTTGTTGCCACAGCTTTGTAAGTGCCTTTTTCTGTTTTAAAGAAGGGGGTGTCCCAATAATTTTGTTCATATAGTGCATGTACAAATCATTGGTGTTTGATGATGAGTTTTTGGCTCAAGGTCTGCATTTAAAGTCACACCAGAGGTGTTTAGCTGCCATTATGACTAGCTGCTCTCCGTTGACCAGTTCAGTTGAATCCGTTCTGTTTATCGGAAGGGGGTGACCCAAATACGTTTAGTAATATAGTATATGTATATTATATTACATTCACATTTAAATGACAATTATGAAATGTTGGGGGAAAAAATAAGTTACTATTAAACTAACGACTCATCTTAATTCATGAGTTGTTGATGATTTCAAATGATTCTTTCAGATGGCTGATTCATTCAAGAACGTAGCAAATGCTTGTCCTTATGAATGGATGACTGAATCATTGACTCAAATAGTACAAAATTCAAGAATCGTTCATTAACAAAACACTGCAGTGCTGTGTGCGACTGTTCTGCTGTGATATTTGTTTGGAACTATTTTCATCAAATTGAGCAAAAACGGTCAACGGTATTTTTTTTCAATAAATTCAAATACTAAACTAAAATGTATATTCCCTACTCATTTTAACTCTTGTAGGTCTATATAATGTAAAATTTGCAATCATGGTTTTCAGGGAAATTATTGGTCGTGTCTTGTTGCTGAACTAGGCTGTATGTTATAAATATAAAAACAAATATATACGTTTTTATTTTTCTTCTGTGTGCATTTTCGCTCATTTGTTTTGATTTCTCAACAAGATTGTCTCACATAGACAAGCTGCGTGAGCCTCACTGGCGTGACCTTTGGCGTTGTTATGCACTGAATGTAAAAAATTCAAAAACATTCTCACCGAAATTTTGGTGCAGTTAGATGTTTTGATCATATTTGTTAAGTAAAATTATCTTCTTTTACCTGCCCCTTCAAAAAAACCTACTTGTCTCATACAAGCATTATTGTCGAGTTCTATTGTATGTGAGCAATTTTATAACACCAATGTTAATATGCATTTCTGTTTGTTGTGCATGTTCCATTTCTGTATGTTTAATTAATGGGAAAAAAGCCTAACAGGCATTACTTATTTAAAAGCAACTCATATGTTATTGTAAATTATATTGGGTCTGGATCTTTTATTTTTAAATACAGAAAAAAATATATAATTTTTTTGTGGTTATCAAAATTATGCCATAAATGCTGCTGATTCAGCTTAACTTGCACTGAACCCAGATTAAGATCAATGTATAATAGTAGGCCTGTAAACCTCAAACTGAAAGTCTTCACCGCTGTGCTGTTTGGGTTTGCGCTGCAGAGACATGCACCCCAAGTGTTCATTATGGCAATTTATCAACATTTGAAAGGTTAAGATCATCCGGTCAAGTAAAGAAGTGTAAAATGTCATGACAATAGTGTTGTTTTGTTTTGCACACAGTAAAAACAAACAAAACTCAAGGCGTTCACAGTGTAGTAAACTCATAAAAATGTGATGGTACAGTTCCAGTGAAGAAACAAAATATTTGTTTGAAAGAGTTCAGCTGTATGGGATAGTCTTGATTACAATCCCAGTACATCTGTTTCTGTTCAGACCATGACATGGCTGTCTGAAGCCTTTTTTTCTTTTATGTTGTTTAAATGACTCTTGGAAGATTAATGAAGGAGGAGTTTGTAATGCAATGAAAACCACATGGTAATCAAACTGAAATGAAAATTCTCTGTAAATAAAAATGCATAACAGGTAATTGGCATGTTTATTGTGTTTTCCAACATACAGTCCATTCTTTTTATGAGATCTGAAGATGAGAGAGATCCATGGGAATGGACTTGCATGGATGTTTCTTTTGCATTCTTGCTGTATGTAACTGCAGATCTGTGCTCGCTGTTGAACTTTTCGCCTGTGTGATCTGTAAACAAGCCGTCTGCTGGCGTTAGGAACATGATCCATCAGTAAGTAAATATTAGTCTAAATGAGATGCATCCTGGCTGATACTATAAAGACAAATACTTTACTGATTACTATTGTAGACATGACAGTTGCAGGATTGAAGATGGCCTAATTTAAGTGCTGAAGTGAACTAGTCTTGGGGGAAACTGATGACAAGTATGGGAACAATCTTGGAGTGAGAAACGGAGTGAGTGATAAACTCAGATTTCAGACAGGTGTTATCAGGGAGAGATGTTAACCCTGTGACACACCCAGGGGTAAAACAAACCTCAAAGCATTGCTTTCAAATCTCACCCTTAAAAAGAGACCTGCACTGAGTCAGCATGAGTAAAGGGTTGTGCTAGCAGTAAGATAACCATTCCTTCCCTTGGCAAGATAAGAGAAGCATACACATATGCATATTAACACTTGCCAAATGCCAGATACAAGTAAAAGCTCATTTTGGCAAGAAATGGCAAAGCTGAATTTGCATCATATCAAAATGATCATATATGATCCTTTTAAAAACACTCGCTATATTTTCTAAATCACTGACTCATACAACCTCTGCAATAGGCTTATACTGCTTTTCTCATAGTTTTCAGAAATAAAAGTTTTTAAGAAATGAATTCATTGTAATGTACTGATGTGGCACATATATTATTATCAGTGTTAGAAAATGGTGCTATTTAAAAAAAATAAAAAATAAGAATGCTTTGATAAAAAGATAAAAATAGACATTGTATATATATTACAAATGCCTTTAAGATTAAAAGTACTGACCCCAAACTTTTAAAAGGGGGGAATATATAATGCAAAAAACAATTTCATAAACATTCATAAATGTTTTGGTTCGCTTACTATATCTCTTCTGTTAAAACCACAATGTTGTGCCACAGAATCAGATCTAAGTTTGTAGAAATCCCCTGGCGAGTGCCTGCATTATTGTGCTAATCAGGGCTGGTTGAGAGAAGCCAGGCTTATCATCTATCATGTCCTTACAGAAGCTGCCCCATGACTCCCTGGTAAATTCCAGCAGCACAACGCTTCAGGGGACGGAGCAAGGCGATGAGCCAGACTGAACACAGAACACAATTGTTCAGGCTGCTGCTAGCAATTCATAAATCTCATCATAGTTGTCATGGGAACATGGCAGTCTCTTACGCCAGAGTCCCTCCGAACAACTACAAAACCTGGGCACTGCCCTTCCTGCTATGGATGAAGGCAGGTCACACATTTGCCATCAACTCTACAAAAACAGAAGAAAACAAATGTTCTGGTATGTGTCCTGCTAGGCCGATGACCTAGTTTTTCTAGTACAAATAAATAAAAGGCTTTGTTGGATATTTCATCTAACAGTGCACATGTGGCTTATTTTCATTTCAGTGAACTATGGAAAGAAAAGTTGGCCACCTTCCCTGTGCTTAGTAAGACTGTGTAAGTGATGTATCCTGTGTAACTCATATGGGAGTCATAAAAATCTTGCTGTCCGGTGAACTTTGTTTAATGTATTCAGTTAATAAAAATGTTAATTTCACGAGTAAACAATGTATAAATCAAATACGATTTGATGGTATCCGCATCCTACCACAATCAAAAATTCTGTTGATCTCTTTCACCTCCCACTTCCTATACATCATTGATGAGTGCTGGGAGAAGGAAATATGTGGTACATCCTGGTCACACAAGCACTTTTACATAAAATATTACACATTTTATTTAAAGGAGCACTTTTTGCTTTTTTACCCAATCTCTAAGTCTTAATGCTAATTTCACTGTGAGGAACAGGAAATGTTCTCATGTCTGGGGATTGATTCAGTCTGGTGACCAGATCTGAATGGTTGATGTTTACTCAGGAGTTCCTGGGGGAGCTCAAGCTTCTGTTCTCTCTTTAAGGTCAGCTGGAGACATAGACCTTTTTGCCCACTTCCTGGAGTGACCGTTTCCTTCCCATGTCCTTCTTCCACTCATATACTGTTGGTAAGTCAGAGTCCCTCCCACATCAAAAAGTTGGAAGCAGGCTAATTTGTTACTTGGCGATGAGTTTTTGACATTTCCTGGAGAAATACCACTGACTGAGAAACTCTTGAGTTTATTTGCAACACAAACAGGACTATATGGGTCATAACTACTTGTCGGTATTCATCAAGCAGAGAATAATTATTCCCCAAAAATCAACATAAGACTGAAGTCAAGATACTCTTGTATTTCATTTTTCTCTTTATCATCAGGTTAAAGATTTAAACACATTCCTCTAGACATTAAATACATTTCCTATTAAACTTTAGCATGTAATACTGTATCACTGTGCTTTAAGAACAGGTGCAAATCCCCAAACAATACATTTCAAGAGCAACCAAGGTCATATCTGAATATTACAATAAGAGAAGCACCTTAAATACCCATCATGGTTGGAAACTTTGCATGCACTTACGAATTAAAATATAGTTCTTACATTTGTAAGCTCAAGTTCCTAATCCTTATTTCAGGGAAATATACTAAACTAAGCACACTTAATTCATGACACAATCTATGACACTCATACTTGTGAAACTTCCTTAATAGGACATGACGTACACTACCTTTAATGTGCAAGACAGGAAACAGTATGATCACACAACTTCAACACCAAGAAAAGCAGTCATTTTAATGGTATCAAAATAGGTTTTATTTCACAGAACTGAACATTGTCAGAATTGTATAAATTTTGCATATAAATGTTTTAAAATTAGGAGAATTACATTATGCTGACTTAAAAGTGACATTCACAGAGTGGTTTTATTCCAGGGCAGTCAAGTTCTCTCCTCTCTCATTTAATCAGCCACAAGAATCACAGGGATCATATGAAGAGAAAAAGCCTTGCTAATTGCTTCAAATCTATTCAGACAATTAAATTGCTCTCTGAAGGAAAACAAAAGTACCTTTTAAAGAAAAATTAGAGAAGCAAAGAAGCATTAAATAAATGTCTGTCTCTTTAATGGAAAAGTATGTAGAGGATGTAAGACTGTGTGCTGTGACAGATTTACACAGACAACATGACCTTATGTTCAAGTCATTCACGTCTCTTTTCCTGAGAGATAGCACTAGTAGACACTATTCAAAGCCTTGCTTAGATGGTCTGATTTAATGTATTGTAATTATTTTTTATTTCAATGATTATGAGTTACGTAGGTCTTTTTAGCCTAGTTTAATTCTTAAAGAGCACCGGCTTCCCCTAGTGGTGAAGTTTTTGAGGCTTTAGAAAAATCTTATCATTAATGCAACCATCGATGGAAAAAATAAAACCAATAACTAAACAATAGTGCCTAATAACACAGCAGCCCTTATTGTTACTGATTTCCCTTTGAAATAAACTTCCAGTAATGACAAAACAAGCAAGTTTAACTAAAATCATAAAGGCATTTTCAGTAATAAAGGAACAGACTCAACTATATTGAATCCTTCAGCCATCCATCCCATAGCTTTTCATAGGCTGGAGCCCTGGATCAAAACTTTGACGCCTTTTACAACTTTATGAAAGCCACATAGCCATGTTCAGTGTGACACCTTCTAATAACCAACAATTCAAAAACAGGCACAGGGCACCAACAAACTAACACGCTACACAACACTACACCAAACCCACTATTTCTGACATTATATTAAATTAAATTCACACCGAAGTATTCAGGTGTCAAACTTCTCAATCAAAGATCAATAACAAACAAGCAGGGATGATTTTAAAACATTTGATTCTTACATACAGATGTAAACGCCACTGATCTCTGCAGTTGTGGCTGGGCTAAATTAAGATTTTAGTGATAATGAAGTTAGTGACGATGGAAATGAAGTTTTATACAGGGATGGTTTACCTAAAAATGTAATTCTGTCATCATATACATAACTTCATGTTGTTTCAAAACTGCATGACCCTCTTTCTTCAGTAGGAAAAAAGTTTGAAAGGTAACGGGGTCCGAAGGAGGTACTACACTGGATCCCATTGACTTGTATGCACAAAAACATTTTTAAGAAGTCTTTTTTAATTTATATTCCACAGAAGAAAGACAGCCATAGAGGTTTGACATGAGGGTGAATAAATAATGACAGTACTGAACTTTAGGATGAAGTACCCCTTTAACTACATATGAAGGAAAAATAGATGACAAGTTTTGGCTACAAAATCAGTTTTATATTATTGTAGCTGCATTGGCCATTGCCTTTGATCTCAATTAGTGTGATGCCTTATAATTCCAGTTATGTAAAAGACAACACACAAAGGTAAACCTTAAAATGTTCACATACTTCACATAGATGCATCTGCCAAGAAATTAGCATGGATTTGAAAAATAGAAGCAAAAGTTGAGAGCAAAAAAAAAGGGAGGGAAAAGCATGCTGATGTGAGTCAGGAAGGGGATTTGGATCGCATCAATTCGACTTAGCAATACTCAGTAGCACAGTTCCTGGACATTCCTTTTTAGTCCCCAAGTGACTCCTGGAAAACCACAGGCTCTGTGTGTCAGTCTCACAGTTAGCCAAGCACCCAACCACACCGCAGAAGAAGAGTGAAAAGTATCCATGTCAGCATGCCTCACAAGCACCCATGCCCCACTAAGAGAGAAAGAGAGAAGAGAAACAGCAGAGGAAGAGGGGGTGGACAGCTCTCAGGCCCCTCAGTGGCCTTCTGTGGCTTTGGGTTTGGACGCTTTCTTAAGACTCTCTTTCAAACTCAAGGCCTCCAGCTGCTCGGCCGGGTCTGCCGCACCCTGATGGGAGGCACTGTTGTCTACAAACATGTTTGGAATGTCTTGACCGAAGTAGATCTTGCTGTTTGCAGCTATAGCCTGGTATTTCATCAGTTCCAGGTACTCTGGTGTCAGCTTCAGCTGTGGAGGAAAGAGACAGTAGTGTGACAAATGACATGAGCACATCTAATATAGCTGAGGTTGAAAGATATTTGAGCTTTGGGTATGCTGAAAAGTTTGAATATTTAACACAAAATCTGTTTTCGTAAAGATTAGATTGTATAGATAGATGTGCACAATATCAAACCTTTTGAAACCAAAACCAATATCAACAAAGTAAACAAAAATGCACTTAGCCTCTAACCATCCAAGATGTAGGTTTTGGGAACATTTTGCATCATTTTAGCCAAAAAATTAAAATATAAAAAAGAATAAAAATGTATTACAAATATCTTTGAATGTTATGTAATTTTTTTACCCTGTTGGCTTCTGCAAATTTGGCAGCAGTGTAATATTCTGCATCTGCTCTTGCCCTCTCTCTTGCCAGGAAAGCAGCATCTGTTACAATCAAATAAATGTGTCTGATGAGCAACATACTCTGCATGGCACATGCTATGAAAACTCTCAGTCTAGATAAACCAGACCTTCAATTTCAGAGATCTTTTTCTCGGTTTCCTTCTCCATTACTTTTTGTTGGAAGTGAATCTCTGCTACCTGAGCCACTTTCTGAGCCTCTGCAACGAGAGCAACACATTAAAGGAATGAGGACAAACCGTGCATGATCAGCATTATATTTGGAAGTTTAGACTCACCTATGATGGCCTTCTTTCTCTCAGTTTCAGCTTCCTTCTCCACCACTTTCTGTGTCTGAGCAGTGATGAGCAGCCTGGTCTTCTCTGCTTCCCTGCAGATGATGAAAGCGAGGGAAGATTTAGAGAAGTTCCTTGAGCACTAAATCAGCACATTAGAATCATTTCTGAAGGATCATGTGACACTGAAACTGCTCAAGCCTTTAAAATAATAAACCAACATTTTCATTAAAAAAAAAACAAACAAACAAAAAACCTATATCATCCAATCAAATTGTACAGAAAAATATATTTACTCACATTAGCTCATAGTTTCTTCTGATTGCCTCAGGAATTTTAGGTTTGGTGACTCGCACAGCCTGCAAAATATTATGAAATCACGCATTCTGCTCAAGTCATAACTGAAACCACAGAGATAAAAACGATACCTGAATTGTGAGGCCAGGAGCCATGGCATTCAAGTCCTTCTGCAGTGCAGTCTTTAAGTTCTCATCAATTATGTCTGTCAAACAAAAATGACACAAATGACATGACAAATGTTCTTGCAGTGAGAAGGTGCAAAAGACAAAACTAATGACACAGCAGAAACTGCAGCACTCATATAAACAACGGAAAGCTCACAGTATACTTAACTGAATAAACTGTTTGACATACCGAACAGTTCTATGTAGACTTCCTGTAGTGTGTGCACACTGCAGAACTGGTTTAACTCATGGTGAATTTTGTTGAAGATTAGCGTCTTGTCATAATCTGCGGTGTAGTTCTTCACTATGTCCACCACTGCGGAAAAAGAAAGAACAAGAGCGTGATCTTAATTCTTAAATCTCATTTTGTCTTAAGTCATACAGGTTTGAAGGCGGTAAATGATGACAGAACATTTATTTTTGGGTGAACTACCCCTTTAAGGCTCTTACCTGCTGAAGGAACCAGCATGTTGACCACCTCAATTCTGTCAAAATAAATCATGACACCCCCACTGCGGAAGACAAAGAAATTATTATTTTCATTTCCTCGAGCACCAGGAAAAAATAAAAATAATTTAAAGGAATAACACCACAAAAAATTACCTGGTTCCACAAGGCACATTTTTTATTTCATCTGTTTGCATGGTTGTCTAAAAACAATAATGCAAACATTAAAAAATGGTGTGCGTCGTAAAACATTTTTTTTTTTTTTTTATCTGGCCAACTGTAAAATCATGATATTTGTACCTGTACTGATCTATATGAAGTAATGAAAGGCAGCATTATATGGTAACCCGGGCCATTAGGGGATGTCAACAAAGCTCCTCCTCTGAAAAGAAAAAAAATGGGGAAACATGAACATGACGGATTAGAAATGAATAAATATGACATTCATTTAATTTGTGTAAAAATATCACAACTTCTATTGCTATAAAGGAGGAGTAAAAATACTGTTATCATTTTCTCAACCTTGTGTCATTTCAACCTGTGATTTATTTATATAACCTGTGTTTGATGGAACACAAAAAGAAAAATATTTGGTCACCACTGATATCCATTACATGTATAAAAACCATTTCTCTTTAATCTTTTTTTAAAAATATTCCTTTATGTTCCACAGAAGAAAGAAGTCATACAGGCTTTGGCAAACAATTTTATTTTTTGGATCAAGCTTGGATCTGCCTTTAATGAAAAGCTGTAAACATACAATGTTAACTGATCTAGACTTTCCAACAAACCTCAACTATATTACAGGTATTTTATTAATTATTAACATAGGCAACTTAAAACCTGTGCATATTTGCAATGCAACTTCCTTACACTCACCTGTAATACACAGCTAAATGTCCTTCCTCAATCTTGTGTATGGAAGAATGAAGCAGAATGGCCATCACACCAGCCATTGCTGCGACTACTGCCCCAACATGTGCCATTATCAACATGTGCACTCACCTGCGGAGAGACAAGTTTACAAAAGGGAAAGCTGAGCTGATCCTTAGAAGAAAAAACACACACAGCTTGGGTGACAAAAAATCAGCTTAAAACACAAGCAAGGGCCCAGATTGCAAACATGTAAGCAGATCAGCCTGCACTGCATAACTTTCCTTAACTGATCCCACACACACATCAATAATCTCTGGAGAGCTGCACAGCAAACCGAGATAACAGGTTTTCAAAGTCCAATAGACCCACCCACAGCCCACCACACACGGAAGTAATGCTACCAAATGCAAATGTACAATACAAATACATTCTTATAGCAACAAGGCCTCTAGCTATTTTAGTGAAACGAGTGTTAATCATAAGACTGTCAGTGACCAGGAATTGCAGTTTGACTTCGTTTCAACACCTAGGGAGCTGCCTACAAAGACAGCAAGAGCGCAGCTTTGTTCGAATGCGCAGACGGTGCTGTCTATATAGGGAGCTCAGTGGCTTTTTATAACAGAGCTTCTCCATTCCCTGTGGCCGCTATACGTAGGCTAGCTACTTCCCCAAATTAAGTGCTGACTCGCACGCACTACGTTACTGTATATGGCAAGAACTGATATAAATGAGCGTAGTCTGTCGGTACACACGCTAAAACAAGATTACAGTATTTCACGTGATCTAGGCACCGCAGAAGCCATCACAGCATTCACAAATTTAAGCTAACCAACGCCCGTGGCTGGCTAACTAAGCTAATGATTTGAAATGCAAGCAAACCTTGTGGCAAAACGACCTTCTGTCAAGTTAAACGACATATACGAGGGGCAAACAGTAGCCGTGGGTGGCATTTACCGATCATTCAACTACTTAATGGACAGTGCTGTCCTTTCTCTTTTGCAGGACATTACTTATTACTCACGACGACGTGCCAAACATTGTAGGTTTGAAGGTTCCCACTGAAACGCTTTGTGAATCCGATACTGATTTCCCTTTCAAAATCCGCCTCAAACACGCTTTCAAAATAAAAGTCACCATTACTTTTTAAATTAATTCATAAGTCATTCAATTAAACAACCTTTACTAGCCTATTTATTATTATTGTTAATGTTGTTTTATACGTCGCGTTTGTAAATATATTAAAAAAATTACTTTAAAAAATTGTTAATTATCAAATAAATAAATAAATAATAATAATAATAAAATTGTCTGTATGTAGGGAATAGAAGAAATAAGCTATTTTGTAATATATGTGTACCCATAACGTTAGACACGTGTGTGTATAAATACTATATGTTTCATTGTAATATGATGTTTATAATAAGTGTTATGTTTCTTATGTGTATCATAATTATAAAACAAATAAAAACAATGAATCCTTGATGCAATTAATCAACATTAAATGTTTGTTACTCATATCCGGGTGATTTGGGTTGCTATGGAAACAGACGCAAGCTCAGAGGGTGCGCTGACGGAGTGAAATGGATGCGCTGGGAAACTTGGAAGTTCTGTGAGTTACGAATCATTTCTTTAAGAAAATTTGGGAAAAAAATGTATATTGTTTTCATAGCAGATCGTTAATTTGGAGTCTGTAAGGTTATCCTGTCTGGAAAACAAAAACAAGTTCTGCACCAGTATCATTGCTAGCTACCTAGCATTGAACAGAAAACTCTCGGGTGGTATAAAGTAAATGCGTTTTGAACGTACTGCTCTCAAAATCTGGAGGGGGAAATCAACATATAAATATATATAAAATACGAACAAATAATGTATTCAATGCGAAGATTAGAATTTATGCAAAATAAATAGTTAATAATGCTACTTTTATTATACTATGTGTAAGGTGGGTGCAAGGATTCAACAATGGCACATTTAAATTTATCGACAAGAAAACAACATGCTACACCTGCGGGAACTTCATTGTTTTCTTCAACACGGAAACTAAATCTAGGAAGACTCTGCAGAGTCCTGGTTCTGGTATCGGGGCGTTTACAGCCAGTGGTCATTGCAGGTGTCTTGCCTTCTCTGACCTCAATCTCAATCCTTCCATTTTTGTCTACAACTATCCAGAGCTTGAGCAGATGTGTGAATTGAAAGGTCGGTCATTTTCTTACATTTCCTTGAAAAACAAACCACTATAGCTGATTGTGATTTATCTTAAACTGTTTTAGTGCACACCAAATTTGATAAATGTATAAAAGTTACACTATTAGTGCTTTTTCATTTTTTTTAAGGCACATCTAAACTGGACTATACAGCTTTGGCGCTGTGTGACACTGGCCGTTATTTAATCTGTGCTTCCTCCATGCCTGATCACACCATCTCATTATGGTAAAATGCATGTTTTATATTAGTCTGACATTTGCTACACCAATTATTTCAATCTTGCCTTTTTAATATAATATTTCATATCTACTATTTAGGAACTGGGAGAGCAGGATTCTCCTTTGTAGCCATCCACTCTTTGGAGAGGATGTCACAGCATTGGTGTTTAATCCCATGAACTGGTGTCAAATTGGTGCTATAAATCTGAGGTCCATTACTATCTGGAATGTTGAAAGATGTGACAACCATCATTTGATGAAGCCTAGGTAAAATGTCTCTCCAGCAGATGTCACTGTTATTTACATATGGATTTCATGTATCAACATTAGGATTAATGCACAGACAATGTTTATTTTATCTATTGTCCTTTCTTTCTTTATGTTTTCTTGCCAGTGCTGTTGATCTCCCCACAGTTGATGGTTTAGCTACTGAGTGTGAAGCAAACCTGTCTTATATGCTCAGTAGGAAGTCGACACACTTAGGTCCTCAGATGCCCATTTCAGCAGTCGCTGGACTGAGTGGTGACAGAGCTGATAATTTTGTGGTATGGATTGTTTCTCTAGTGGATTGTTTTCTTATATACCAGTAGTTTTCATAAAAAGTTTTATTTTTGTAAGTTTTTATCAGTGCTGTATTAAGTGATTTAAAAAAAAAAAAAAAAAAATATATATATATATATATATATATATAATCAAATAAAAGTACAGATGTTGTTTTCATCATCATAGATAAAAAAAGAATTATGCTACATTTAATTTTTTTTTTCAGGGTCACAGCATAATATTTTTTTTTTGTTGTAACAGCCTTTGAAACAAATAAAACCAAAACTGTGTCCAACTGCCATCTGCTGGTCAACGTCTTCTGATCTATATGTTGGTTCCAAGGAAGGTTTCCTGCTTTGTGTGAATCCTGATACTCTGCTTGTCTCTGTCCTATATAAACCTCAAGCTGAATTAAATCCCACAGGTAAATCTTACCCGATACATTTAAAATCAGAACATTTCAGCATTTCAAATTTTTTTCCTTAACTATTTCCTTGTCTTCTTGAGAGTTTAATTTAATTGCATTTGTTGTAATTTTACATCACAGATGACGGTAAAACATCCCTGCAGGAAGGCAGCTTCCAGAGCTTAGTACTACAAGACTCTAATGTTTTTGCTGCAGGAATGGTAAGAAATGGAATTAATCATTATACTAATATGAGCCCTGAAATTACACATGAATCAGTTTTCAAACGAGACATAATTTAATCCCAATTCAAGAGCATTTTCAAAAATATTACAGGATGGCCTTTTACGAAACATACTAATTAAAGGAAACAAATTAGAAGTAGTGCAGACTTGGGCTTTGGACGAGGCAGTCTCGACTATAAACATTTCCCCTGATGGTGAGACACTGCTGATAGTTTCTAATAAAGTAAGTTATTATATTTTATGATGTTTGTATATTTTTTATAATTCATATTAAAATACTATTAAGGTAAAAAGAGTTTTGTTATAATATACATTATATGAATATACATTTTCATGATAAAAACTCACAATATTCTTATTTATGCCAGAATGCAATACAACACAATAAAGACAGTGCTGAGAAACATAACTAATAATTGTCGGTTTTGCTTCATAGGGCTCTGTTTACAGATTGAAACCACTGCTGAATGATGAAATTGTCAAACTTCTGGATGTACTCTGTGGAGATTTTGTGGCTGTTGCTGCATTGTACACTGACAGAAGCATTTGCTTGGTAAAATAACATGTGGTGTCAATTGGTTAATTAATCACAATACATATACTGTACTGAAACATCTAATAATAGTATAGTATTACAATATAAATATTAAAATACAATATATATATATATCAAATTTTGAAAGAAATATTATTGAAAATAATAAGACACCTGTATCTTTATTGTTGCAGTCAGTCAGAGAAGCAGGAGACTTACAGCTGTGGGCCCTGGATGATGGACTTTGCATGGGCTTCATCTCTCTGCAAATACATGTCAGTGGAGACGTGGAGATTCTATGCGACCTCACAGTAATTATTTTTCCCAAATCAGGTGAACACGTTTGCTCTATTTAAATCTGTGTTATTTGATTTGACTTTACTTCAGGCGACCAGTATGGCATGCTGTCCCGTCGCACAGTATGTTGTTGTGGGAACAGGCACTGGAGACGTTCTGTTTGTGGAAGTGACCACAAAACAAAAACCCAGACTAGTTCACAGAGTTCATCTCTACCATGTCCCTGTAGACCATTTGGTGTGAGTTTCACAGTAGCGTGATTATTTGCTATCATATTTCTGTTGAATTGGGGCATTGTGAACTGAATGTTGAGAACACTGTATATTATATTTGTTTAACAGGTTTGATCAAGGTGGAAACTTCTTAATCACAGGAGCATCAGACTCACGGATGTTTGTGTTGAACGCAAGGCCGTCAAAAGGATTTGAAATTATTGGATGGATTGGTAATTCTTAGGGTGGCATACACTACTATTCTCTCTCTTTTTGGGGTCTGTGAGATTTTCTTTTTAAATAAATGTTTACTGTTACTCAACAAGGATGGTTAAATTGATCAAATGTTCTTTAAAACCATTCACAAATCTTACCACCCCAAACCTTTGAACTGTATTATATTATACTTTTATGTCTAAAGTTTAAAGTAAATTCTTTTTCTTTATATTTAATTTTTTTCCAGAGGCTCCAGGTGCCATTGTAAACCTTTCCACTCAGTACAACATGGAAAGTAAACAGGTTAAAGTGCTGGTGCTATGCAGCAAGACAGAGAGAGAAATCAATGAGGGAAATGTGATTCTGCTACTGACGTTGTTTGTGCAACAGCTTACAGGTATCAGAAAAACACACCATATTTGAGACTGGCATGCAGAAAGCTTCTTTAAAAAATTGAAGGATAAATTATTCCAAAACATTCCAAAATGTGTGCCACTTCCAGACTCAGGGAGTGTGGATGCCTATGGCCGTCTATGTGAAGGTGCCCTGCACAGCTGCCTATATGAGAGTCCTAACACTCTCTGCTCGTGTGTCCTGGCAATAAACAAAATATTTGGTTACTGCCAAGAGAGAAAAGTCTTGCAAAATTTCCGTATCCCTGAGGTGGTATAAGAACAGACAACACCCATAGTCTGATGACAGTTTTATTTTGTGTTTTTGGCACTGCTCCTAACTGCTTCTCATGTGATATACAGAGTGGAGAAAAGCTCTCTAATGCACAGGAAGCTGTTCACCTGGTCCTGGAGAAGGAGGCAGGGGGCCATTTACTAAGTCCTGCTTTTCTCCAGCTCTCCCCACATCAAACCTGGCTGGCAACAGTGGGCATAGATGGACTGCTGCGCATATGTGAGATCTCAACAATGGTATTGTTTGTTAAATCCAATCTCTACAATTTTATCCATGTTTATCAGTACTGGGCAAGGAGAAACATGTTTCTCGGAAACTGCCCAAATATCTGATGAGTATGTAAATGTGCGTACTTTTAATGTGCAGGACAGGTATGTGCAGATGCAATGCCACTCATGTTGGCAGGGTGGAATCGGATCTGTTTGTTTCACCCCAGACAGTCAGACCCTCATCACCTCGGGCCTAAGGGATGGCTCACTTGTCTGTAGCAGGCTCAGGTGAGCTTAAGGCTCTCAACAATTATTAAACTTTGATTAACAGCAATTATTTTCTCTGATAGTTTTTAAATGCACTTGAAGCTGGACCTAAAGCATTTTTGTTTTTACAATGCATTCAAATTTAACAGGTTAAAGCTTTCTGGGGCCGGCAAAGCAAGTGCAGCTACCCAGCATGCTCAGTTACTTGCTGATTCTTTTGAATCAGTGGTATCCCTAGAGAATACAGTCCTCTCCGAAATGACTCGGTGGGATCCACAAACACAATCCCTGACCAGATGTTCATCATTTCATACAGGAGAAGTACTGTACACAAACACAGTGTTTTCTAATGTTTAATAATATTTATGCACAATACTGTACCTGGTTAAGCAGTTTTACTGAGGAGATGTTCTGTTGCTTGGGACACAGAATCTAAACTGCCATAAATTTTTTCCTGCAGGGAAAGATGAGTCATGAAGCTGAACAAGAGGAAAACTATTTTGTGTCCCCAGCTAGTTCTACATGGCTTGATGGAAAACTAGATGCGGTTAGTGTCTGAATTTATTTTTTGTGTTGCTGTTTAATTAACAATATAATATTGCCTTGTTATTGTTCTTGGTTTTATAATATAGCATTGTTTGTTGCCGGCAGCTAATTCTTTTCAGGTTAATCACAGGCCTCCTGGAGAAAAATGTTCGAATACAAAGTATATTTACGTAACTGATGTGGTACAGGAAATGGTGTTGCAACCTTATGCAACATTTGATTGAAAAAAAAGATTATGATACTGGTTTCCACAAACATTAAACATCAAGTTTGAGTGATGAATTTAATAATTTAAAGAAAATACATTAATTGTAAAATGATGACTCCAGTGGTTTACAAACAGGTTCTCCAAGAGGAGACTCAGCAGTACGCAGAGATGAAACAGAACCTAAGAAAAAACATCAAAGTTCTTCGTGACACAGTAAGAGAAAGGATCGTCCTCTCTTTCAAATGATTGTTTCCATACATTTGAAGTTGAAAGGTTAATCTTAATTGTCTCTGGATCATTCCAGATCAAAGCAATGATGCAAGAGAATGAGAGCCTGCCAGACATGGAGAAACTTGAGCACCAGGAATTTAACCTGGATGTTGAAGAACAACAGAGGATGCAGCTCGAGGGAAAACAGGAAGTTAGCAGGGTAAACATGGCTATTTACAGATGATGAAGAGCAGATTAATTATACATATTCTGTAAAAACATGCCTTTTCCTACCATGTTCAGATGTTTATTTATGTCGTATAAGGTGAGGAAAGAGATTGAGATGGAGAATCTGGCTAAGTGCTATCAGAGGGAGATCCTGAAGAAAGAATGCTGGGATTCCATGCAAGTCAAAGGCAAAGCCATTAAGGTCTCTAGTCTATAAAGAAAAACTATTTTATGTAGGGGAAAAAAAACTGTAATAGTATTCACATCCATAGATTTCACCTGGCATACCTGGAACTAGAAATACTATACAGTGTCTTTGTGTACGTTTTGTTGCCCTTAGGCCTTTCATTCAGAAAATGAGGTGAAGAACTATCCCATGAAGGAACGCACTGAAAAAGAACTTGAAGAGCTTCAAAGGATTGAGACTATGAGGCAGATCGAACAGGATAATTCACAAGTGTGTGTACAGTGTGTTACTAAAACAATAATAAATGAGCTGTTGGAAGAGATTCCTCCATAGCAACCAAAGATACTGAACACCTTGATGCACAAGATTTGACACAAATAATGTAAATGTTCCCCATAGCATCAAGAGATGATTTTAAACACAATCTCTGGAGAAGAAGAAGAGGCAGAAGACATTAAGACTGAGAGTCCTGCTCTGACCGGCAGTCTGAGTGCTCTGTATGGTGGAGTCAATCCTTATCTTTACAGCCAGTTTGACTTACACATCAGAGAGCAGAAAATCAACCAAATCACCTTGCTAAAGGTGGTGACTTCTCTTGTTTGTACTTGATGTTTTATGCTTTATTTGATTGTTGGCATCCCCTTTTGAGTACAGAAAAAGTTTACACAGTAAAAATGGGGTCATACAGTATGGTCTGCCACTGTTAATTTGATATATTTCATGGTTGTTTATTCAAGGATGTTATCTACAAAGTGAAGAGCACATTCAACAAAGAATTTGAGGCAGTTTACAAGCAGAAGGAACAGGAAATCAACCGTCTTATAGAGAAGAACAAGCGTATCTCTGAGATTATGAATGAGCTGGACATCAGTGAGACCCTTTGGGAGCCTAGTCTCACGGATAATGAGTGTCCTGAGAGAGCTCTTACTGTGACCGACTCAGAGGTAACATAGCCGGTGTCTATATGAGATTTAATCCAGAATTTATCTTACTTTTATTAACAAGTCTGAACATAGACCTATTTTTAATCGTTCAACGTGACATTGATTTCATATCATTTAATTCATGTATTTATGGGAAACACTGATTTATTTGTTTTGGACAATGAACCTGACAAATGTGTGTGTTCTTCTAGATCAAGGTTGAGAAATACCTCACCCCCGAGCTGAAAGAAAAAGAAAATCAGCGAAGAGAGGAAGACGAACGGCAAAGGCTTGCGGCCAAGGTATAACATTACTGTACCTCACAACATCTGTCCATTTAACTAGTTATTTTTATGTCATAAACTCATTTTTACTCATTATTTTTTTTTAACTTTTATAATATTACAAAAGATTAAACTTTCTATTCATCATCACGTTAAAATATATATAATATAAATAAATAATGATTTCTGATCCACTGACACTGATCCACTGCTTTGCCATTACAGAAGTATGTTACATTTTAAAATATATTAAAATAAAACAAAAATATTTTATTATTTGTTTTGATCAAATAAATGATGGTAAGAATCAGAAACTGTTATACTTTTGAAAAGCAGTACAGTATAATGCATCAAACTGAAATATGAAAGCTGGCAGAAACTGTAACACAAATACAGGTCCTTTTCAAAAAATGTGCATATTGTGATAAAGTTCATTATTTTCTGTAATGTACTGATAAACATTAGACTTTCATATATTTTAGATTCATTACACACAACTGAAGTAGTTCAAGCCTTTTTCTTGTTTTAATATTGATGATTTTGGCATACAGCTCATGAAAACCTAATTCGTCCTAATATGCTAATTTTTTGAAAAGGACTTGTATATCAGTTTGTTTTATGCTTAAGATGATAACAACTGTTCTGCATTTCCATTTCAGTCTGACAACGTGAGAGATCAAGCACTAAGTGTAATGATGGGTGGAGTTCTGGAGCTTAAAAAAGAGGATGTGCTGAGGATGGTGAGAGAATGAATCTTTCTGTAATACATAAACGTAATTACCAAAAAAAAGATAAAGGCAGGGCAAAATAACATTCAAGATATGCTTATTTTCCAGGAGGTACCTCAGCCTGAGTTCATATCTAAACCCGAGGTACAGTGGACAGATGAAGAGAGAAAGAGCTTCAAAGAGTTTGAGAAAAAAGCAAAGGAGCTCAGTGAGGAAAAAGACAAATACAGAAAAGTATGACTTTGATAAAACATTCCAGGGATACTTTATCCAAGCTTATTTATTTAGCTTTAAGATTAAATATACATATAAATAATAAAAATAGACTTATGACTGTTTTTGTTGTCCATGGTCACAAATAAGAAACAGACATCAAAAAGTCTTGTTACCAAAATGTACAGCTCTAAAATCTGTCACAGTAAATACAAAAACCAAATGTGCTTTTCTACATTTTTATGTGAACTGTTCTAATTATCAGTTACCCCCTTCCATTTCAAATTCATTAATTTTAACATGGTGGAACCCTTTTGCTGTTTCTTTAGACACTAGAGACAGAAATGAAGAAAATGCTGACTTCTGTTAAAGAGGCTACCCAGATGTTTGATGAAAAACTCACAAAGCTCTTTGAAAGGAAAGTGAAATCAGAGATGGTCACATACCAAGTAAGATGATACATCACTGCACCTCATGTCACCTTTTCAGGGGCCTATTGTGTGCAGTCACATAATTATAGTTATGTAACAATATATGATGTAATCTAATACTCATGTATTGTTATCTAATTATATGTTTATTATATTGTACATAATATACTTGAACATACAAATTTGTCTATTATAATATACATGTTCATACAATGTTGTCAATTTATATATTTTTATTCCCTATGTATTTATTCTATTTTTTCTTTTATTATCTGTGTTTTGTCTTGTCACTGTCATTCTGTTGCACTATGGAAGCTACTATCATGAAAAAAGCCTTATATGTGTATACATACCTGCCAATAAAACTCATTCTAATTCTAATTATAGATTTGAGTTTTGTCTTTCAGGAGGAGCTCAAGATTGCAAATCTGGTTCACTCTATTCAAACCGAAGAAGAGATCCTAAGCAGAGAGAAACAGTTGAGCCTTAAACTTGAAAAGGCACGAATTGTAAAGGTGATCTATAGATATTGTTATCTTTTATCTTGCTTTCATCCCTGCTCAGGGGTCCTACACAGAAAGGTATGAAAAAAAAGAAAGCAGAGAATGGAAAAATATTTGAATTTGCAGACCTATTTAATTTTCTTTAATATAAAATTAAGAATTTTGTGAAAATAAATGTATCATGCAAGAATTATGTTTTCATTTCAGCTGTTTAGTGATTCTTTAGTGATTGCCAAACACGATGCAGGTTATGGTTTTGGATTTCTACTCATGATATTCTGAGGAACATATTACAGAGCCTCCTTTGCAAAAATAAAAATATACAGACTTTTGTGTGTACATAAGAAACTGAGCGTAATTGCATTGTCAACCTATTTTGTGGTATGGCTTTTTGGCCACCATAGAGTATGCATTACTTGGCAAATCAAGGCAGTGCACATAGCCGTCTTGTCTTTGTTTCTCGCCCAGAGGATGCATTAAATTGGACATCGGTCCTTCATATTAGAGGTAGTACCTTAAGACAACCCACATTCTGAGCAAATAGATCTCTATTTATTCATGTGCCTCCATGCTCCCTTTTCATACGTAGTAAATTGGCAGTAATGCACAACATATAGTTACTGATCATAATATATACATAAGCAAAAATTTGAATTTGTAGGCAAGAAAATAAATGCAAAATTCCCATGTTAAATAATCTGTCTGTAAAAGTAAGGAATTTTCAGATGGATAAAATGTAGGAACCCTGCCTGCTGTTTTCTGTACACAGTAACTCTATACAACGTCAGAAATTGGCAGTTATAACACAAGACAATTATAATGTTCCTGATGATGAGACAAAAATTTTGTGCAAGAACAAACCTGTGTGGCATGCTAATCCATTCCTGTAAGACTGATTGTGTTGCACATGTTGAAGTGTATGAGTCACTTCTCTTTCTTGTCAGAATGAAATTGGGGAGGAATTGAAAAAGCACAAGGAGACTGTTGATGAGTTTAGAGAGGAGTATGATAACACAGTCACAGAGGACAAAGTAAGATTATGAACATGTTTGCATATACATATCCAAAATGTTTTCACCAAGAAAGTATCATTTTAAAAAAATCACTTGCTTTTTTTTTAAGCTTCTTGACAAAGGATTTCGCAAAGAGTTCTTTGGCGTTCCTGGACACATAATTGACCAGCTTTATAAGCTTTACAAACGCAGACCAAGGTATTATTTCAGAGGAGTAGCAATTTCATGTGGCATGTGCGTATGACGTGTGATTGTCTGACTAGTTATCTTTGAAAAAAGTAATGGTGTTGTTTAACAGGGTTCAGAAGATAAAAACACAGACTGAAAATAACCAGTTTAAAGAGGGAGCGTTGTTAACAACAGCACCATCTGATGGACTCTCTCTGATGATGAAGGCCATGGAAGAATTGGACACACCAGAAAACATGCCCGAAGGATTAGATATGTTTGTGTGGGAGAGGTTTTGCCTGGCCAGACGGCTCAAAGTGGAAAGTGAACAGAAGGTGAGAATGGGTAAAGAGAACCCAAATGTGCTAGAAGCCACCATAATCACATCTTAACCCATGTTCCTCAAAATCCAAAATTGGCTTTTAACATTGAATCCTGTAGGTCAAACTAAAGGCATTGACCCTGGCGGAGATGCAGGCTTTTCTTCAGAGGAGAACAGATGAGGACGAGAAAGCTCAGCTTGAAATAAAAAATCTTATTGATGAACTAAACAGGTGAGGTAACAGTTGGCTATAAAAATGAAAGCGCACTGGAAAAAAGATGGCATCCAGTAAATATGACCATTGCTATTATTGTCCTATAGCGTCTGTGAAGAAAAGATGAGATTTCGACTTGACAGTATGGTGCAGATCGTTCTACAGCAAGGTCAGGTGGAAGTGGAGGTTGGAGACTTCATCCCTGACTATACCAATGCTCTACTAATACATCGCAAAATAATCGAGGACCTCAACAGCACCATCAGGGTACATTGAAATCACTCGTCTTTCTCTTAATTTCAATTTGGTCTCATACTCGTAATAAGTGTGCACTAGAAATAAATTAAGTGTGTGCAAGTTGACATTTAAAGACCAATAGCTGATTCAATTAATTTACATTTAATGGCATTATTGATCATATTTTATCACTTATTTATTACATATTTATTTATCAGGCTTTAGGAGATCAGAAGATCACCAGCATGGTGGAGTGTAAAGACTTTCGCAAAGGAATCATACAGCAGGAGTGGGATCACAGGAGAATGAAAATGCAGCTGGAGGATCTCCGCAATAAAGCCAGAGACATTCAGACCCTACGCATCACTCAGGAGATTCAAGATGTATGTATGGATTTAATATGTAGCCTTTAATTTAAAGTAATATTGCTTCATTCGTTTAGTGTCTTTTACCTGACAGGTAAATAATTGATAAAAATAAGCTATTGAATACTGAAAAAAGAATGATTTAATCTAAGAGAAGAAGACACTATGGCTCAGGACTACCTTTGAAATTGAGTGACATATTAATTACAATGGTAAATATTTATTTTTTGTGTTTTTCTCTCATCAGTACCTAAATGAAACAAGCAATGATAACAGGGTGTCAAAGCAGCTGACAACTCTGGAGACAACTCTCAATTTACAGAAAACGGTAAATTTGATCATAACTGTTTAAGCACACAGCAAAGACATTAGGCCCTTTTCCAAATGCATATTTCTCAGTGCAGATGTTACTTTTGTGAATTCAGTCTGGATGATTACATGAGTCAAATTCATTGACAGATATAAAAGTTGGGTTATTCCACTCTTTGCCCAGACTCATCAAAAGAAAGTTGAGGCTTGCAAGAAACAGATGAAACACCTGCACAGACAAGTTGTGCGAATACAAGAGAAGAACGCAGCCCTCGACTTGAAAGTGGCTGAGATGGAGATAACTGTTGCAGAGCAAAGAAATATTTACAAGGCTGTTGGTAATTGACTTTATATCTTGTACCACTGATAAAACTTTTTTTTTTTTTAGCAAAAATAGACTACTTTGTAGGTTAGAGAACAGGGGGCCTTGTTCATGAAACATGAGGAGAGATTTCTGTGTTAATCAGTTCTGATTGCATTCTTAATAGGCCTACACTACTGTTCTAAAAAGTTTTTTTTTAAAGAATGTAAGCAGATTTCATTATATTAAGCTAGGATACTTTAACTTGATCAAAAGAAACAGCAAACACTTTCAAAATATTAACTAACAAGAAAACAAAAAATAGGCAAGTTTTAGGAGATTTGTAATACATTGCAGGGCATTTAATACATATATAGCAAAACTTAAATGTAATATTTAACTGATAACCAGTTAAGCCAGAACAAGAGAAATGTGTTTCCTTTTTTCTTATAATAGTAAGAAGTAATATTACGTTCCTGCACAACCGTAGTTCTAGGACCACATTTTTTGTGACATCCAGCCAATTCTATTCCAACATTTTTCTTTCCCTTTCCATCTTATTTTTAACCTAAGAGCTGACGTAAACTTGAGTATTTGAGGGAGTGTTAGCCATCTCCATTTAGCTGTGCAAAACGGTTGTAAACTGGTACTCGTTTTCAAATTATTTTACATTTATTAATGTTCCGATAAAAACTCTCATTTAATGTAAATTATAATGTGTCATACATAGCCAGGCTAGAGAATCAGTGTCTCAAGAAATAAATACTGATTTCTTTAACTTTCTATTCAACCAAAATTCTTGTTTCCACAACAATAGTAAGAATCACATTTGCTTTGAACATTAATGATATATAAAAACAATCAGTATGCTTTGTAATGTACATTTTGCTAATGCTTCATGAATAAGCCCAATAACTTACAGTTACTTATTCACAAAATGTTACCCAGAAATGGGAGAGAACCAGGAGACCGAGGCAGAGAAGAACTACCAAGATATCATCTTGAGAAAGAAGCTGTTGAACATAGCTGGAGCACAATCTGAAGAGATACACATACTGCGAGCAGAGGTTGAGAAACTGCGTATGAAGAACTTCCCATCTCTTTCTCTACTAAACTACAACTGATTTACGGCACATAAATGGGAGCTTTTGGTTGAAAATAATTGTAATTATTTTAACACACAGATGTGACATGAGAACACAAGAAAATGTGTAATAAATAACAACAAAGTTTAAACCTACTAAAACTCAGAATGTCTTTAATCTGAATAATCACCCTATCTGAATGTATAGATGAATTAACCTTTCATAAAAGGCGAGATATTTAAATATTATGAATAAAATGAATTTCATTTGTCCGTGAAGTCTTCCTCTGTCCTGTTAAAGTGCAATATTTTATCATCTAGCCCTAAACTGTCTATAAGCTGAGACAAACTGAGTTGTTTTCCCTCCGTGGGTAATTCTCTCTGTAGTTCACACAGAACAGACTGAGCACAGGATCTCCACTTGTCTATGAGTCTCTCTAGCTGGGTCAGGTCATTCTATGACAAGAGAGAAAAGCAAAGAACGTCATCATCACAACATAATCATTTGGCAATACTCAACTTAGAAACAGAAGTTTACCTTTTTTCTATACATCTTGGCCATCTTTAATCTTCGCAAGTTTTCTGATTTCTCCTTCACCGCTTTTCGTAACTCCTCGCATCGCTGAATCACGTGTTTCTGTGCAGGCTCAGCTGTGCGATGTGAACAGTCTCTTTGCTCCCTCACATCAGTGTCGGTCTCTCTGTCGTCTCCTGTTTGTGAGGTCTGTGGTTCACATTCATCTTCAATTTTAAGACGTTTAACCACACCGAGGGGGGATCTGAATGAGTGGCGCGATCTTTTTAACTTCTCCTTCAGTAGTGAACTCATGGGCTGAAGGGAAAATGTCAACAAAATATTAACAACGCTCGCGTGATTCTCTTCCCATATTTGAACGTGGGGCGTATCTGCTCTTTTCTAATTAAGTTGCATCGTCTACAAATATTAACGCTAGATATCAGAAAGAACAATAAGATGTACCTTGGTTGAGCTGCTTGAAGAAGAACACTGAGCTGTATGTGGTGTGTTTTCATTAAGGTTTGCTGGTGTGAGTTTGATCGGGGATGTCTCCATGATTCACACCGTCGCTATGAAGAGGAGAAAACGGCTACCGTTACATAACTCTGAAGTGACAGGCACTGGGTATAAACAAAAATACAATCAAAGGCAAATCTAGGTAAATCTCATCTTTCCAGCTGTAAAGTTATCAGTAGACACTCATGTTTTGAAATTGGTGCAATATCCACTTATTTAGTCGTCATTTCCGGGACGTCCAAACGTTGTTGGCACTATCATGAATTATGGGAAACGTAGTCCACGTGGAGCTGTTTTCTGTTTTATTAGAGTAAATTGATTAAAAATATAAAATAGAATAGTGTTTTCTTTAAGTTTAATAGTATTCTATGTAAGTGTCTGTAAGTGAAATAATATTTTAGTTCTGTATTTATATTTTTTTTGTCCATTTTTACCATATAAATAATAGGCTTTTTTGCACAATTCACAGTTACAGTTAGGACTGTGAAATAACAATATCAACAAATTAATAAATCCATCTTAAATTGTGTAGGTGGTTTATGGGGATTTAAGCCCCCACTGCTATAAAAATCCATATGCAGAAAGTCTAACAATATCTTAAAAAAATTATATTCAAATAAACCAGAAAGATTAATGAAAAGATGATCAAACTGTTTAAGGCAACACTAACTTAAGCTATTTTAAAATCTTTTTAAACTATTCATGACCTCCTTTGGTAGAATTGATCATGTGTAAAATTGCGTGTAGTTAGTTTACATTTTATATTAGATAATCTGTCAACAATAGGGAATAGATTTTTCTGAGCCATGTCGTAGCTTTTGGTTCTAAATGTACAAACTGTTGTTTCTTCATAACAAATGCAATATAATTCATTAAAAAAGTTATTATTTGCCTGTTAATGATTAACAGGCTAGGCATATTATAACAATTATAAGCATATTATAATTCTACCATTAGGAAATATAGGCCACTTGGCCTTCGGATATGCTGAATGATGGCTGTATAGTATACACGTGCCTGTATGACCTCCCTACAACGCCTGGGCATGCTCCTGATGAGGTGTCAGATGGTCTGCTGAGGGATCTCCTCCCAGACCTGGATTAAAGCATCCGCCAACTCCTGGACAGTCTGTGGTGCAACGGATGGAGTGAGACATGATTTTCTAAAGGTGCTCAATTGGATTTAGGTCTGGGGAATGGGCGGGCCAGTCCATAGCATCAATGCCTTCATCTTGCAGGAACTGCTGACACACTCCAGCCACATGAGGTCTAGCATTGTCTTGCATTAGGAAGAACCCAAGGCCAACTGCATCGGCATATGGTCTCACAAGGGGTCTGAGGATCTCATCTCGGTACCTAATGGCAGTCAGGCTACCTCTGGCGAGCACATCGAGCTCTGCGGACCTCCAAAGAAATGCCACCCCACATCATTACTGACCCACTGGTCATGCTGGAGGATGTTGCAGGCAGCAGAACATTCTCCTTCTCTTCTGTTCTCTCAGTTTATTCCATTTGCACAACAGCATGTGAAATTAATCAATTGATCTATTATCATAGATGAAAGAACAAAAGACCTAGCCTGGCATCCGCAACTATTAAGCTCAGAGGAGCTTAGTCTCGCCAAGCTACCTTACTACTAACTACTTGCTACCTAACCTGCGTCCATCAGATGCCTCTGTATACTACCGGACGAATCTACAACCAAGCTCGTTTCTCATTGGTTCCCACTTTTTGGGGAACGGAAATGCTCTAAAATGGCAGCTTTGCCATACTAACTTTGCTCGTGAAATGAATGTAGCATCAAAGGAAGTATGGGCGGGCCCAGGCTACAAAAGACCATTTCACAAAAATAAATATATAGGCAAAAAAAAAGGCAGTGACTATTTGCTCTTAGGATAAATAGAGGCTATTTACACTGTAAGTGCAAATAGCATGGAAATAGTAATACCATAGTAAATAGCATTGCTATTTACACTTAATGTAAATAGCAAATAAATGCTATTAATTATATTTTCTTAATGTTAGATGCTATTTACACAAAGTGAAAGTGCCTAAGCTGCTATGTGGCAAGGTGTTACAAAAAAAAAAAAAAAAACATGAATGCTTTTAAGATGTTGACACAAAAACAGAACAACAACAACGAGTGTTCTGTTTTTTTTGTTTTTTAGCTTGTTTGCTGTACAAGTTGTCACATAGCACCTTTTAGGCATTGTTCTGTTTTATTTTTTGTTATAAGTCAGAAAAACAAAGTCAATGGAGAGCTTTGGAACGTTTTCCCCCAGTGCGCGTGGTTTTCTGATTATGACGTGTGTTGCTCTGTCTCTTTAGCCTCTTTCAACAAGGCAGGTTATTTGCACTTAGCGTAAATAGGCACTCAGAACAAGAAAATAGCTTAAATAAACCCTATTAGTGAGCATGACCCATGACTCTACTAAAACAGTTCACACTTCAACCCTCTAATGTTCAAAACAAAACTATACCTTTTGAAGAAGGAATTGTAAAACTGTGAAGAGAAACTGTATTATGAAAAATAGATTGGTTAAAACTTAGAATGCAGCATGTCATTGTTTTTTTTTTCCATTATGTAGCTTATATAACATACATAGGCCTACTTGGTAACCATCTGAACAGTAGTTCAGAAGGAAAAAGCTTTCTCGTCTACTGGAAATCTTTTCTGCTTTGTTACAACTTGTCTATGAAATTAAAATTGTTTAATAACTGTAGTCATGCAGCCATGCCTTCTCATGTTTCTAAGATTTCTAAGATCATATACACTGAAGGATGCGTATGGGGTGGAGTTATAAATTTAGTGACTAATGTGCATTTTGTATAAACAGGGTGTGCCCACTGGGAAAAAATGTATCCATAGAAAATGGCATGTAAGTCCCAAGGGAAGCAACACCCGTTTCCCATGGAAAACTTGTATGTGCTTGAATTCCTTTTAGAACATTTGCATTGTTCTTTGATCCAGCTGTCTTCAGATTATAATGAGTAATACAATTACTTAATATGCATCACATAGGTTTGGCTAAAATGGTGTGCATTGCCACTAATGCATGAAACTGTAAGGATGAATACTAGTTAAACTCTTGCTGGTAATGAAGGCCGGACATGTCCTCGTTTGACCCCATTTATTCAGTAATCAGCTTACAGATTCAGCTAAAGAAAAAATATTATGTTCCTACACTTTATTTAACGGTGCTTTCTTTTTGGTAATTTGTTTAAACATGATTTAAATCCCCAAAAATGTATGAGCTTATCAATTGGGGTGGTACCCTTTCAAAAGGAACTGATATTTGCATTTTAGGTACTTTCTTCAAATGACAGCTTTGTACTTTTTTCCTGAGAATGTATATCTTGAATGCAATGTATTTTGCTCATAAAGCACTTCTATAGTTTATAATGAGCTACATAAAACTTTATTTTTTACAATTTATATTTGACATGTATTCTAAAATATTTTAAATAAATTGCTTCAAGCTAAGCAAAATGCATGTTATGCCATATTTCTGCTGCTATGCCAACAGTAAATTAAACGCACAGATAACGCATCCAGCCACACCTGTGTTCACCTGGACATGTCCTAAAGCTTTAGTTTGCTGGAACATAAAGGATAAAACTGTGATTCCTGAGGGCATTGTCTTCTTTAAAAGTCTGTCTGTGTACCTGCCAAAAGACAGGGGAGTGGCTCGATATAAAATCCTACCCAGAAGTCCTGTGGAGACTTGCCGGTCAAAGTAGAGAGAAAATCAGAAAGAAAACAGCAGAAGTCAGGGAACAACAGTCATACTGCACAGGTGAAGTTCACAGGCAACTCTTAAGTGGACTTTACCTAAAACCCCTTTCTCTTCGGATTCTCCAGGATCAAAGGTAAAACTTTTTATTAATGATTTTGCTTTCAAACTGTTATCATTTTTTTAATTTTACAAAAAAAATGCCAACTATAAAATAATCAAAGTAGCCTACATTTGCGCTCCAGTAGGACTATGTAAAAATATATATTTCTTCTTATTTCTTCATAATTATTGCTTTTTATATAGTTCAGTCCATTGCTCTCCTGAAATACTTATTAATTTGTTAACAGATTTCTTTCTATCTTGTTCCTGTGCGGGACTACACCAAAGACTAAAATCCAGACTGAAACAATAGAAACCAAAACATCTTTATGATATTATTGACAAATTTTATTAATTATTAATTATAAAATTAATTTGATTGTTTAATTTTAAACTTTGGATTTAGATGTGGGAAAAATGTTGGGTTAAAATCTGGACTAATTCTGAAGTCCTGACTGAAAAGCCCCGCACAAACCATCACCATTAGTAAATAAAGGCATTATTTGTCTGTAGGGGACCATTCACTGTGTTTAGCTTTTTCATGTATTGCGGTTTGCAGGGAAACAGTAGCTGGTCTTGCATTTGAAACCGAAGATGTGAGTAGGGTGGGGTGGTGATAAATTGCTTTACTCTCTCCACTGTAAATATGAGACTGTAGTTGCGGTTGCTAGTCCTTTGTTGGAGCAAATAATTGCCCCATAGGCATTATTTTTCATTTAGGTTGAATTTGGGTATGTGTCATTTATAATTACTTTTTTTTTTTTTTTATGTGGAATAGGCTGCAATTCTATAACATCCACACTTTGAAATCTGAGTAGAATCTGCCAGGAAAGATAAAAAAAAACAGTTGTATCAGCTTGCATGCAGCATTTCTTGTTAAAACTTGACAAAGGCAGTAAAACACATCATCTTGGAGAAACAATTTATTGTACAGGAATCTATCACAAATTAAGTTTAAGTGATTCAGCTGTAATTTAAACACCTTAATGCTCTATTAATATAGTATGTCGTCTTTCATTTAGCATGGAATGGATGATTTAAGACAGCAAAGAAACTATTCAGGAGGAAGTTCAGGAGACAGAGGTAAGGTAGTTGGATTAGCTTGAGCTCATTAATTTGCTTCGAACCTGAACCAAAGTCTTTTGTGAATACATTTTCATTGTGAAGACACTGTCACCTAGTGGTTCTGTAACGTTACCGAGAAGTTTAATTATCATGGGAAGCTGTTATTCAGCTGTACGTTTGTGAATTTCAAAGCAAGAACTGCTCACATTTATAAGACATGTATTATTAAAAACAGGCATCACGGAAACAACAGTCTCTACAACTAGAATTACATCTTTACCTCCACGTAAGTTACCCCTGTTCGCTCTCCCATGTTCAGTTGTATCTGCTCTCACTGATTTATTCATATTCAGTGCCTTCTTTATCTAGTGAATTTATGCATCATGGGAAAATTAAAACTGTGGCTGTAACTTGAGCATCAATTTCAGTATGAGGTCAAAGTGGACATTGCTATAATTTACTGTGTTTGAATCCCCAGGAGGCTTCAGTGCATCTGCCAACAAGGGCATGTCAAGCACTTCTGGGTCTCCTGGCCTGGAGAAGAACATTTTGACTCAAAACAACAGCAGTCCTTTTTTCTCATCCTGTAAGCCACTAAAACATTATTTTTGAAGAGCTATACTCTATGAGCCGGTTTCCCAGATAGGAATTAGATTAAGCCAGGACTAGACCTTTGCTAATTTAGGACCTTTAAGAATTTTTAGAAACATGTCTTACAATAATGCATTATCTGCATTTGAAGACCAAACAATGACAATAATGTATTTTAAGATATCTCAGTGAAAGCTTTTTCCAGTTTAGACAGATCTTAACATTTATTTTTAACATTTATTTTAATCTAGGACTAGTCTTTAACCCTGTTCGGGAAACTGCCCCTAGATGTTTAAAATCTGTAAATGGCTAAAATTGCCCTGTGTGTGTTTCAGCATCTGTGGGTGTGAGCGCAGGTGGGTTAGGCTCTGGATCAGGGGAATATTTCTTAGAGGAGACCACGGTGAGCAAGAAGGCTGGTGGGGCCTCTGGAGTTTTTGATAGTGTCTCTGGATCGGGAACAGGGTCGAGGGTGAGATCCACCTCCACCGATGGCATGAGAAGAACGCAAGACTCCTCTTTGTTTGTGGACAGGAAAAGCAAAACTAGTCATTCACGTCGTTATGATGGTTGGTCACAGCTGAGACATCTTAAATGAGTAAATAAATCTAGCATTTTTATTAAGTCCTTTTTTTTTACTTTAACAGGAAGTTCAAGTGACAACTCATCTCCAGAAATAAAAAGAAAGGACTATGGTAAGACATTCAGCCAAAAAAGTTAAATAAATAAATAATAATAACAGTTAAAAGACGTAGACAAGAATTGTTTTGGAAACAAAACCAAAAAAACAGCTTTTGTTTAAAATTGCTGTTTCCAGGTTCAAACAGAGGAAGGAGTCAAAGCAGGGGTGAGATTATTATTTACACTAATGCAAATAGCATAGAACACGTATAAATGACTTTACATAGGATAGGATAATCATCTTTACTGTACAATGACATTATCCTTTTTTTACTTCAGAAGTTTCAGATTGGCTGAAAAGTCAAAATGGTTAGACCTACACCTTTAATTTAGTGTTTTCACAACATAGCTACACGATTCTTATTCGTAACTCGAAGCATTCAGGTGTCAAATGTTTCTTTTTCTTTTTTTTAGTTATTAATAAAATAATTTCCGCTAAATTCAATATCTAATATCTTTGCAGACTGGACAGTGTGTGGTAATTCGTCAATAGAAAGTAAAGAGCCGTGTTGCGTTCAATGATTTACAACACTGTTTCTTTACATATTTAAATATAGGCTAAATGTATGTCTTGGTGTTGAAATGATGTTGAGATAATTATTAATTAAAAATATGTTTTTCTGTGTTTCTGTTTTAGAGACTGAAATCAGAACCAGGCTACAGAGTGCATCCCCCTCCACAAGATGTATGCTAACCCGAAAACACAAACAGCCTAATTAACCTAATTCATTTAATCAATTTTCCATTTTTAAACAACCCTTAAGTAAACAAATGTATACAGTTTATTTTCTTCTTAGAGGCTATTATGTTGTTAAACGCCACAGTGGACAGTATATGAGATAGGAAACCTGAAGCCATGTTTTTAGATAGTATAGAAGCTTCTATACTCTTTGACCTAGACTCGACTAATACAGTGCTGCTGCTGCTGCTACAGGGACAGAGCTGGATGATGTGAAGAAGTTGCTGAAAGGATCACGATCGGCAAGCGTGAGCCCCACACGATCTCCCTCCTCCTCCCCTCTCCCTATACCACGCAAGGCCAGCACCTTAGACACCAAGATCTCCTCCAAGCAAGGTATGGAAAGCTGCATTAGAAGAGCTCAGGCCATTGACCGATCATGCCTTATCAGTAAAGCTTACAAGATTTTCTTGCAGTTAACTCTTATACCAGTTTTATTTTCATATACACACACAAAATCTAAATTCCCCAGTTCATCCGTGCATAGAGATCTTGTGATCAATTCCAAGGCGTTAAGACTTCCTTTGAATTTTCTCAGTCGAGCAGTATGACACCACTATTCTTGACGCTGACCTGGCCTCATACACATGGAACAGCTCTACACTGCCCTCTACAGTCTCCAGTGGTACTGCTTATGGCTTCCACAGCAACACCAACAACATGTCGACGGGAGCCACTCTTGTTAACAGCACATCACCATCCTCCTTATCAGGTCTGCGCAGCTGATCCCTGATTTACCTAGCTGACCTGATAATAAAGAATTTATCAAGTCATCACTAATATCACTCTACTTGTCTGGTGTATTATAAACAGGGCTGGACATTACATTTTTTAACTGAGCATTTCCACTGTATTTATTTCCCCTAACCGCAATGTAGCTGAAATATAGCATGAATGCTTTTAAACCTGCATGCAAATAATGTTGTGATTTTGGTATATTCATATAGTATAGGCTAGCTTATATATGTATATAACTATGAAACTAAAAAAGTAAACCGCCAATAGCATGTGACTATTTTAATGAAGTCATGAGTCATTAAAGCCTTCAAACGATTCGTTCAGACGTCTGATTCATTCAAGAAGGAAGCAAGTGCCTGCTCTTATGAAGGGATCACTGAATCATTGACTCACCCGCGAACTCAACGCGTAGCTTCTCGGTGATTTACGGCTCTGTTCATAAACTGGCGCTGCATTTAAAATCAGCTGCTGGAGATTTACCGCTAATCAAAGAACCGGCTTTACTGACGAGATGCGCATGAATATATCGTTTGATATGTATTTGCCCAGCCCTACATCAAAATATTCAGTTGAAGTCACGGCCCTCTAACAAATAGACATTAGCTAAATACATGTTATTTCTTGACTTACAGTGTATGGCTTCCACAACAATTTAGCTCCAGCGAGTGGAGTACTAACCTCCAGTGGAGTTAACACACACTCAGGTATCCTCCGAGGAGTAAAACATAAAGTAATTGTGATGACGTTGCTGTGACAAACGACAAGTTAATAACATTCCTTGTGAGCGTGTTGATGTTTTTTATGTTTTAGGATATGGAGTGCAGAAGAATTATTTGACAAGTCCCAGCAGCACTCTTGGTGTTGGCACAGTCGTCTCCACTGCAGGTGTTTGTTACATTTTTTTAATGTACATCATAGCTCAACAACAAACCCAGAGAGTTCTGGGACAGCTGATTGAATCATCACTTGCTCTGTCGCTCATTGCTGAACTTTCAAAGTAGGAAACAGTGTTCTGCTGTTTAAAAAATATTCATAAATTTCATTGTTTAAAAAAACAACTTAAACATTTGATTAAAATTGTAAATATAACAATGTACCGTATAGTATAAATACACTGCTGTTCAAAAGTTACTGGTTTGTATGCTCCCTTATGCTCATCAATGCTGCATTTATTTAGTCAAAATGAAGTAAAACAGTAATTAATTAATAAACTAATTAAATGTGTACAATTTAATATAACTAGCTGATTTGTATTTTAATTATATTTTAAATTGTATTATCATATAGTATCAAAGCTAAACTCATTGTCACATAATCCTTCACAAATCATACTAATTTGCTGCTCCAGAAACATTTCCTCTGATGATTGATTTCTTCTGTGTATTAGTGTTAAAAACAGTTGTGCTGCTTAATATTTCTGCAGAGTCCTTTTAAGTGGCAAGGGGATACTTGACATTGAGACATCTTTGTTTATTTGTTATGTGTGTATTTTTAGGATATGGAGTGCAGAAGAATTATTCCTCAAGTCCCAACAGCACTCTTGCTGTCAGCACAGGCGTCTCCACTTCAGGTGTTTGCTATACTCACACAGGACAAAGATTTATGCTTGCTGTAGTTCTCTAGGACGCATTCAATGTGGCTTAATAAATAGGAAGACTTTGTGTCGTATTTAGGAAGTGGTACAAGGACCGTTAATGAGAATGTGTCAAAGAGATACCTAACGCTGGAGAAGGAGAACATTCCAGTGAAGAGAGAAACAGAAGAACTTATTCTGACCAAAGACAGTGGGAAGCAGTTTACAAACAGCACCCCCAATGGGACAGCAGGTGAACACAGGGCACTGGATTTTTATTTGGTGTTGCAAGGGGGGAGTCAAAATGTAACATTATTAACTGATTTCACACAATCTTTGCATCTAAGGGTCATATTCAGATGTTTCAGTGAAGAAGGAAACTATGATGACCAGCTACTCTGAAAGCGCTCCTGTGAAGTCTACCTCTGGCACACATTGTAAGGGCTTCGTGTTAATGTGTCTTTCTGTTTTTAAATTGACGGTTGCATCTTGAGGCACTGCTCGTCTCAAAGAAATATTGAAATGATCACAGAAACTTTTTTTTTTTCTTCTTACCTCTCTAAAGATGGATCTACATCAGTGTCAACAAAAGACAAAGCTACTTATGCAGGTAAAACATTATACAGTCAACTTAGTTCAGTATACAGTCATGCAGCATAAAACAGAATCAGCAGCTTCTTGCTGTGTGTCCTATCAGAAATTCATAGGGCTAAGGTTGTTGATGACGATGATGGCTACAATTATGGAGGGGGTCTTTGTGGATGTGGGCCAAACTGTTGTTCCTGGTGGAAGTGGCTGCTGGGGTTTTTGCTAAGCCTCCTGCTGCTTCTCGGCCTTCTATTTGGACTCATTGCTTTAGGTAAGACTAGTCATTTTAATAAAAGACACGATTCATTTGTTGACTATTTCTCTTGGGGGACAATTATAGCTAATAAGACATTAACAGCTTGTCGCTTATTCTGAAAACTGTACAGCAGAGGTTGAGGGACATTATGATTCACCAAATAATTTCATAAAATGTAAACTTCTATTCAAAAATGTATTCTTATCTCTGTGGATTTTGTTGAACTTGAGAGAAAGGAATTGTATCTTATGTAGCAATGTGTATTTATCAATAGAGGATTGCCGTTTGTGTGCAGTTCAACTCGACAATAGTTTTTCTACCTAACTATATAAATGTGCTATTGCATTCTAATCTGAAGCAAATATCTTTTCTTTGAAGCTGAGGAGGTAAAGAAACTAAAGTCTCGTGTCAGCGCTCTTGAAGGAATATCCTCCTCCATGACAGCCCACACAAGTCGTCTGTCTGCTTCTATTGATGACACTGGCATGTATAAAGAAGCTGGAAGTAAAGCAGCATATGTTAATTCACTGGATTCTGCTATTTATTCAGATAATTCTGTACTTCAGAGAAATGTACAGGAAATACTGAAAACAGAGCTGCGCTCTGAAGCCATGAAAGGTACATGTGAACACAGTTCTGCTTAGACACACAAAACAACACATGCACATCCATTAGTAATAAAATGTCACACAAATATGCATATGTTTAATACAAATAATAATACATTTAATATATATTTTTGTGTCTCTAGACTTCCTTGCTTCTTCAGTTAAAGCTGAAAGAGGACTTCCAGGGCCTAAAGGTACAGCAGATATTTAGTTTTTACTGAACTACCAGTACAGAAAACTTTATTTATGCATTTTTTTGTAGATTTAATCATCAGTAACCTGCTTTTCCATCACTGCAACACTGCAACAGTCACACATTTGCTCTTTTCACCACTTTTAGGTGACACTGGATCTCCAGGAGCAAAGGGTTTGTTACAAAGAATTTTAAGCAGTAAAAAATCTGTGACTTATTTGAACTATATGTTTATACTGATATGCTTACAGTGTTAAACAAGAAAACTTTTTATTTTTCAGGAGATAACGGTTTTCCAGGCCTGCCAGGTAAGAATAATGTTTGATCCCATGTAGAGCTTATCTTAAGAGTCTTAAGAGATTTCATATCTTTTTATGTGTATTTGTAGGTCCACCAGGAATGCCAGGACATCCAGGAAGAGAAGGACAAAAAGGAAGCGCAGGTACCAGAAACGTTACCTAGCACTTTTATTTTGTGGGAAATCAACCACCATCATTAATTCTGTTTAAATCACTAAGTGTATTAAAAAGCACCTCAAAAGGTAAGGCCTAGAGGTCAAGGTTTAGAAAAAATGTCCATAAATGCTGCATATGACAGGTGCTAATTCTGTAGCAGTGAACAAATAACTTTAAATAGTAAATTTGTAGAATTCAGTTGACAGGCTAGCCCCTATCTACATTCTGTTAATACTCTTAGTTCTGTTAAAAAAGAATGAACCTTTTCCAGATGTTGCCTCATAAAAACTTTAACATGTGTATGGCAGGTGAACGTGGTCCTGAAGGGCCACCAGGTTTCAGAGGAAGAGATGGTCAGCCTGGGCCCCGTGGAGAGCCAGGGCCTCCTGGGGCCGGAGAGAAGGGTGAAAGGGGTAAGATACTGCATACTTTGACAATATACCTAAAGATGATTCTTGTATGTAATTTTTGGCTTTCATTCTTTACAATTTAGGATTCTTATACACAACAAAAATTTGAGAACTACTGTTTTAATCTCATTTACAATGTGCCTGCTTATCTTTTTTTTCTTCAGGTGTTCCTGGCTCTCCTGGTCTTCTTGGTCCACCTGGGCCTAAAGGTCAGTACACAAAAAACTATTTATATAAAGGCTGATACTATATATTATATTATATTATATTAATTGAAATTAGCTCTACAGAATCATTTGACATTGGCTAATGAAATGCATTGGCATGCATGTATATCTCGTGGTAAATCATCCATCATCATCAATTCTGTGTTTAAATATATATATATATTAGCATGTGTTTGATCTTTGTTCTCTTTTTTGTTTGTTTGTTCAACAGGTGCTAGTGGTTTACACGGTAATCATATTTTAATATATAATCATAAAAATTCAGTGGAATTATATAATGTTTTTTGTGTACTAATGACAAATCTGTAAAAAAAAATGAGTTATGTTTTCTGTGTAGGTGAACAAGGCCCTCAAGGCTTCAGAGGTGAACCTGGCCCCACAGGTGCTAAAGGTATGTATCACTACGAATACTTGGGGTGTTGTTTTCACAAAACATTACAGTATATGAATACTGTATGAATACTTAACATTTTTAAAACCAAATTATTTCCAGGTGATAGAGGACTTCCTGGTCCATCTGGAAATAAAGGTTTGTAGCTAAATATATGTCAGCCTGACATATAGTATCCAGTTCTTAATTATAGTCAATGTGAGTTCATGTGAAATTGTGTGTGTGTGTGTGTCAGGTGATCATGGTGATAGAGGAGAAAGTGGATTGCCAGGTGTGTATATTTGTACTGAGCCATAAGAACTTTATTTGTGTGTTTACAATATATTTGATTCATTGTTAAATCACTGTACCCGCCGCAAGGTGTTCCTGGTGCTGCAGGACATCAAGGCCCACCTGGTGAGAAAGGAGCCAAAGGATCAGCAGGTGAATTGACACAAACCTGAGATTTTTGGAAACCGACATGTGACAGGCAGAAATGTGTGGCAGAGGATCAGCAAATTACTTATTTCCAGAGTCCAATTCAGGTTTCCAGTATACTGTATATGAGCACTATGTGCATACAGATCAACAGACTGTGATGTGTTGACAGTCAGCACCAAAATAATGTAGTTTCAAATAAATGCTGTTCATTATTTTCATCACGATTTGCACAAAAATGGCTGTTTTCAACATCGACAATAATAAGAAATGTGTCTTAAATGCCAAATTAATGATTAAAGAAGACTGGAGTAATGGCTGCTGACAATTTATCTTTTCCAGTACAGGAATAAATTGCCTGTAAAAAAGTAACACAGAATACAACTTTTTGAAATTTTTATAATATTTCAGAGTATTTTTGTACTTATATTTTAGCGATGCTGTCTTGGTGAGCATTAGAGTCATGTCTAAATGAATGGAAATGGCCAATATTTTTTGTGGCATTAATTTTTTTTAGCTAAAACTATTCCCTAACTATTTCCTTAAACTATATCAGTAAATAGTATTACTATACTGTATATTCCAAGACTTGATCTGCTTTGTTGGCTGTGGTATAGGCTCGTGTAGCCAGACATTCAGACTGACTGCTGAAGGTCTGGAATTCATAACCGCTTTCTTTGGTCAAGGCCCGCCCATAAGAGCGTTTGACCGACATGTCAAACAACCAATCACAGTTTGTTTTGTTCAGCGTCACGTTTCAGAGCGTAAAACGGAACGGTGTGCAACAAGTCAGTCAGCACAGAAACTCACTTCCTCCAAAAATTCTATAAAATTCAACCAATCGTTTGATGATTTCGATATTCCTGAAGGGTTTCCAGTGAAGTGTACCATATGCATCAGACGTTTAGTCCACGGGCGTGACGTCTGAGGCTGAGACTAGCTGTGGTATAAATAAACTACCCAGATAATAATTTATCCATTTCATTTTAGGGCCTCAAGGACCTGATGGTGAAAAGGGCCAAAGAGGTGCGAGGCATTTTCAGATTTGATTATTTTCTTGTGTACCTATATCTGCATCTTGATTTTAAGCTCTGTGTGTATTCTGTATAATTTTTGTTCTAGGCGAGCCAGGCTCAATTGGATTACCAGGAATCAGAGGACCACCTGGACCACCCGGTGATCTTGGGCAACCAGGTATAAACACATGAATCCTCATTTAGAGAAAATGACCTTAATTTGCATGTGTTAACACTTTCTACCATTCACCACATTATATTTAATAATGTTTTTAAATAATATTGCCGCTGTTCTCTTTAAACAGGAACTCAAGGGATTCAAGGACCTCCAGGTGACCTGTCACTTGAACTGTATTATTTTATATGTGTTACATATTTATGTAATTTAGATTTTTACAGTTTATGTCAACTATGTATTAAGATGGTTGACATGTTTCTCTCTTTATAGGTCTACCTGGCAATCCTGGTCAGCCTGGAGCTAAAGGTGCTGTGTGGTGGCTGTTTTAGTAAAATAGACCATAGGATCAATGTTTAGCTGCCTTTTGAAGTCAATATATTTTATATATTTATGTATTTTATCCTATTATTGGACATTAGGATCATACGTTATGTATGCAACTCAGTCTGCGAATGTCTAAAATAATGAATCTGAAAATGTTCACAGGTGAGACTGGTGAAGCTGGAAGAGTGATCAATGCAGGTAAAACTGTAAATTATTAAAAACATTTAACAGTTCACTGTGCAGTAAACTTACATTGAGAGCTTTAATTTTACAGCAGGTTCTAGCTCAGTGGCTATCCCAGGACCACCTGGAAGCCCTGGTCCTGCTGGCCCACCTGGATCTCCAGGACTCTCAGGTATGTTCATAATCTTTATTCTTTTAATAACCAAGATTACAAAATCTCCAGATAATCAGTCAAATTAAGTGTGCTTTGTATATTTTATTAATCCAATGAATGAAATGTATGTGAAGTAATTGCACTGTTTAGGTTCATCAAATTATATTTATCATTTGCTTTTATCATATGTCTTATGACGCTAGGACCCATTGGCCCTGCTGGACTTCCTGGTCATCCTGGTAAATTAGCATTTTTCATCTGTTGTTCCTGTGTAATATTGCATATTAGTAAACATTAGTGCTGTCAAATGATTAATGGTGATTAATCACATTCAAAATAAAGGTTTTTGTTTACATAATATACATAAAATACATAATTTACATAAAATACGTAAGTGTGCTGTGACTATTTATTGTGCATATGTAAATACACTTGCATGTATATATTTCAGAAAAATGTTGTGTGTATATATTTAATATATTTATATATATATATAATAACATTTATATGTAAATAAAATATATATCAAATAAATGTAGACGTAAATACGTGTGTATATATTTATAAAATATACTGTATATACATAATAAATATACACAGAACACACATATATTATGCAAACAAAACCTTTTATTTTGTATGCAATTAATCATGATTAATTGTTTGACAGCGTTTACATTTTACCCCAATGACCTTCAATCATCCACCTTTTTGTGCAGGTCCTAAAGGTGATAAGGGAGATCAAGGAGAACCGGGTATTGCTGTTAGCGCTGGTGAGACTTTGGTTGCAACGCGAGCAGAAAGTGAGTCTTTATTTAAAATATCTAATTTGAATATTAAGTTGTATAAATGCATTAATATAACACTTGTGTCCCGTTTTAGGACAGTATGGTGCTTCACATGTTGCTGTTACTGGACCACCTGGTCCTCCTGGTCCCCCAGGGCCTCCTGGACGTCCAGGTACAATAACATCCATGATTTCTTAGCCACGTACATTGTCTTTTAATGTGAAATGTAATAGTTTATGAAATTATATTGCTATATATGAAATAATTTATACCTTTGGAGCAGATTATATTTGAACGCATTTAATCTATTTTCACTAATTTATTCCCTACAGGTGATTCTAGACCAGGTCCACCGGGACCACCTGGTGAGCCAGGTTCACCAGGTACATTGAACATTCATGCTTATTTTTATGCTTTCCTATAGTGGCCTGCTCTTCTCAAATCTTTTGTTTCTGTCTTAAAGGATATGGCAGACCAGGTCCTAAAGGAGACAGGGGAGAACCAGGAAACTTTGTGCCTAATTCAGGTTTGATTCCAGCATGCCTTTGCATTATTTTAAGATTGTTGTGGTTTCTTAAACCTATTGACATATTTGACATATATTGCTAACACAGGAACATTTTTTGCGGGACCACCTGGGCCACCAGGATCTCCAGGGCCTAAGGGAGGAGCAGGTGAGTCTTACTCAGAACTTAAGTTGAATTAATTCTACTTGATGGCACCTTTATTTTACCCTATCACCAGTGAAGACACTATAAAAATGTGAAGTTAGAAAGTAAGATATTTCACTATTATTAGATTTGTTATATTTATGTACATTTCAGGTCCCCAAGGTCCAAGAGGATACCAAGGTAAGGGTCTTCATGCTGGTCATGAGAACTGATATAAACGATAAAACGCATAAAGTACTTGGAGAAATCCTTAATCCTTGCCTTGCCAGTGTTTTATTTGTAATATGTGGCATCTTTTTTTAGGCGAACCAGGTCAACCTGGCCTTCCAGGGAGTCCTGGTAGAGTTAGTAAGTTAACATTTTTGGTTTATGACCCTATATTTAATCTAGAACCTTTAATACTTAATTTGCTTTTCATTCAAATATTGTCAAGATATATATATATATATATATATATATATATTTTTTTTTTTTTTTTTTTTTTTTGTTTTTAATTTTTTTTTTAAATTTTTTTTTAAAAAAAA
>JAUYWG010000047.1:11453622-11476390 GCA_034779775.1 Enteromius afrohamiltoni
TTGTCAAGATATCTATATATATATATATATATATATAATTTTTTTTTTTTTTTTTTTTTTACTTTAAACTTTTCTTTCAAAATTGTTTTTCAAAAACAATTAATAATACAGAATGAATTATTTATTTTTATTCTATATTTTAGTCTCTGAGTACGGTGCGGCTCAAGGTCCACCTGGTCCCCCAGGACCTCCTGGACCACCTGGACGAGATGGACGTAAAGGTAAAAATCTGGAATAATAATGAAGAGAAATTGCATTCCAGTACATTAACGTCTACAGTACAGTAATCTCTAAAATAATTTTCCAGGGGATCCAGGTGTACCAGGCACATCAACATTCCAAGGGGAATCAAGAGGTAAATTATATTACAACTGTCATTTTTATTTCAAATCTATTAGAATATAATTTATCTTTCGTTTAACACAAATATATTTTTTTCTCAAATCCTATTAAATCTTTACTTTAAAACCATTATTAGAATGAGGTTCCTAAAGCAAAACAGTATTGTAACCCTTGCATAATTTCTTGCTGCCATCATTATCAGGAGCAGTTGCAATCGGGCCCCAAGGGCGGCCTGGTCCCCCAGGACCTCCTGGTCCACCTGGTTCCCCCGGTCATTCTAGTGGATCCCATTCGGCTGCAGACTATCGTCATTACATCATGGAGTATATGCAAAGTGAGTACCTTTTCATTTGGATAATCAGACTCTTGCTCCTGAAGGATATTTTCTCATGAATGTGTGACATCTCTTCCACAGGTGACAGCATGAGGAAGCATTTATCTGGTATTCAGGGGCCACCTGGTCCACCTGGGCCTTCAGTGTCTGTAGAGGACGTGGCATCTCGAGTTATCGCTTACATTCAGCGTATGTTAAGATCTGCTGTGTAATGTTTAATGTATGTCTGTGCGTTCTACTGTATTTGTGGTAAAATATAACATTTTGATTTAGGCTCTGGAATTAGTGGTAACAGTATTAGCCAAGGTCCTCAAGGACCTCCAGGACCTCCTGGCCCACCTGGAAGTATAAGTGCTGAATACATTATTTCCCTTTTACAGAGTGAGTAAACCATGTCAGACCCACTTGTGCATAAATGTTCTTTTGAATCTTGCATCTAAGAATTGACCCAGCGACTTTCTGTGCTCAGGAGAAGATGTGAGGCGTTACGTGACTGGCCCACCAGGACCACCGGGTTCACCTGGCATTAGTGCTAGTACCTTTAGCGCACAGGAAGTGGCAAACTATGCCATCAGAATGATGAATGGTGTGTCTCTAACCTGAATTTTATTTTGAATTGGCAGTAGATTGAATGCTGTCTTTAAAATGGCATTCGTGAATTTGTGTTTTTAGAGCAAGGGATGACAGGCAGAACTGGACCACCAGGTCCTCCCGGCCTACCTGGGCAGCCTGGCCAGCCAGGTGCTTCCTACAGTGAAATAACCTCTCTGCTTCAGAGTATGTAGTTGGGTATTTGTAATATTTTGTTTTATAACATGTAAAGGGTTTCCTTTCCTCATATTCCACTTTGAATGTGTTTGAAGGGTCAGGGCTTAGTGGGAGTGTTGGACGTCCCGGGCCCCCTGGTCCTCAAGGTATTCAGGGACCCCCCGGCCCCCCTGGCACCCCAGGAGGCTCCTCCACAGTCTCTGGTTACAAACTAGAGGACATCCAGCTCTATCTACAGCGTGAGTCCTCTCATGAGTCTTATACGTGTCCAGTTTTACAAATAAGGTATATAACATTATATGATTCTCTATTATTTAGAGTCTGGTTTTAGGGGACCTCCTGGCCTACCTGGCCCACCAGGACCCCAGGGTCCTCCAGGAGACACTAGGGGCCTCATATCATATTCAGAATCTTCTGCACGAGAACAGATCCGTGCTGAGCTGCAGGACTACCTGAACAGTGAGTGTCACTCACCACACACTCTAATCTGGGAACTGACACCTCAGTGTAACGTTGCTGGACCTTCGAATTATTTAAAAAAGTGATCTCACTCCATTCTTCATTCTCAAAGTTAAAATAAGAGTCATTATTTTAAACTCTCTGCCTTACCAGTTCCTGGAAACACTTTGTGTTTGTTTGCTGCATCAGTAAATAGTCTCATATTTTTTTCAGGTGACTCCATGAGGCGCTACATTCATGGCCCCCCTGGGCCTCCCGGACCACCTGGTCAGAAGGGTGAAAGTGGTATAGGTGGGCCCAGTTATCAGAGTGCCAGAGGCAATTATGGCTATGGCTCTGAGATCACTGAACCAGTGGACTACTCCAACGTCGCACTCAAAGTCACTGATTACATTAAGAGTGAGTACAGTATCATTCAAGTATTAGAGTTATATTCATAATAAAGCAGAAAATTAACCTAATCTTATGATTCCTAAAATATATATCCACACTTGCAATGCAGTCTCAGGTATGCTTTGGTATCTTAGAGCCTCATTTATGCTTAAATTCATGTCAGCGCTCATTTATAACATTGAAAAGTGCTTAGCGTCAAGTCAGGGTCTGTGCAGACGTACGCACTTTTTATTGTTGGAGTATTGAAGGTTTTAAGCTGTTCTTGCAGCTTGCTGCTCTGAATTATGATGATTGGTGATATTTTATATGTTAAGGACATTAATTAGCAGTTTACAAGGCATAGTGCTGAAACCATTCATTTGCACGCAACTTTAAAATTATGTGCAAATTATGTCAATTTATTCTATGAATCAAACATATGCATATTTGAGAAATGATTGTAAGATCAAATATAGGATGACTTCTGCTCAACATTTTTCAAATGAGGCCCCTTTGTGCTAATTTGTAGTCTATATTTAAGAAGAAATTATGTCACATTAATAAAGTATGGTCCATATGGTATGAATATATTCTGGAATTAATACATTCAACTTTTTATTTATAACCATTAATTACATAATTGAAGGATTTAGTGGGTTTATTTTAGTGGATTTATTGATGGAAACTAAGAACAAGAAAGAACAGTAGAAAAAGAAGAATATGCACAAATTTACTCTTAATTCTGTGGCTACTATGCAGAAAACAACTATGTTAATGTTTTCTATCTTTTCACATCCCATTAAAAATTGCATGAATTACAATAGACTGTGGCCCGGTTTCATAGACAGGGCTTAACCTAAACCAGGGTTCAATTAGAAACATGACTTAGTAAAGAGCATTACTGATCTTGAGACAAAACAAAGGCACTGGCATGTTTTAAGATCAGTCAGTGCAAGTTTCTTTCAGTTGAAACAAGCTTAATCTTAGACTAAAATGTAAATCTGAGCTAAGTCTTGCCTGTAAAACCGGGGGTACATTTAGAATTTATTCAAACTAAATTTGGGTTAATAATTAGGTATTACTGATTAGGTTTAACATTTATATTGTTAAATAGTTATCATATATTATGTACTTGCATCTTTCCTCACACTCTTTCATCATTAAAAACAGAAGTGCTGCAATGGAATTCATGTTCGTCTTCTGTAAATCCATCCTTTTTCTGAAATCCTATGCTGTTGCAGAGATGCCGGAGCCAATCCAAGTCTTGGGCCGTAGTCAGGGAAACACTTTGGACAGATGGTCAGTCCATCACAGGGCTAATGAGCAAATCCATCTTGCCTGTTTCCTTTAGATCAAGGTATACTGCAGGACCTGACAGAGGGATACTGGAGAACACAAGCAGGAAGGATCCAAGGACCCGCTGGGCCTCCTGGTCCTCCTGGGCCCCCCGGGTACAGCCGTGTGATTGGTTCTTATGGAAATGTGACAGCTGACTTAATGGATTTCTTTAGAAGTTAGTATCTGCTTTTAGTCACATACTTAATGCGCTGATTATATATTTGATCATTATATTTGGCTTGTATCATTATTTTTTAACATGATTGCTCTTTTCAGCATATGGGACCATCCCAGGGCCTCCTGGCAGGCCAGGACCCAAAGGAGATAGAGGATACCCTGGTCCTAAAGGGGAAAAAGGTACCAGTTATGATTTATATAGCCCTCCTGGATAAGATATCAAGAACTGAAGAGCTGCCTGCTTGAACATTAAAAGTGAAACTGTGAATATAAAACTGTATGTAATCTACAGGGGAAATAGGGAGCTCAGGGATTCCTGGCCTTCCAGGACAAAGGGGACCAAGGGGAGAAAAAGGTTAGAAAACTACTATTAGTCATAGTATACTTGGTCTCTTCTCATATACTGTATCCTAGCATATTATATATATATATAATAAGTTATGTTAATAAGTGTTTTTGTCATCATGTAAAATCATCAAATAATGAATGTATTTTAATGCAGTGCTGGATCCAGCAGTCATTTTGACTTGTATCTCCATATTGAACTTTAGGTGATTTCCAGACTGGTAGATGGAGTCGGACCAATGGTGTGTAAGGGCACACACATTTGCAGCAGCACACTTTTGTGGATGTACTGACAGTGTAAAGAAACATCTCTTTAAGAAGATTCCTTTATAAACTAGCCTCTTTTTATGAAGTAACACAGCTCCGAGGCTTGTTTGGGTCCTATTTTATCACAGTATACAGTTTTATAATCAACTAAATGCATGCACAATCATAATCCAGTCATTTCAAACATTTTTGCAGCTTTACTAACATGAGTTTAAGACATCAGTCTGTTTTCATTATCTAACATTTAATATAGCACTTGAAATGTACTTTTTACACAGTAGTGGGCTTTGTATTTGCCTTGTTTTTTTTATATTGTATGAATCTTGTCTATGGTGATATTTTTGAAATGGAAGTGTTTAAGATCCCTGATTTTTTTTTTCGACTGTTGTAATGAGTTATTACAAGTAAAATGCCACTTATGTGTAACAAATGGAGTATGACTTTACTCCAAAATAAACTTTTGATGCGAAGCTAAAAACAAACTAAAAAAACACACCAAAGAAAATACAATGAGTTTTATTTACAGCATTATTACAGTAAATCAATAGGCAAGCGATTAGATACATAAATTGACCTCAGAAAATGCATCAGATATTCCATTAAAGTGCTGCAGGAGGTTAAGGTCACTGTTCAGCAGTATGACACTGGGATATCGGCAACTTTCTTTTTGTCTCTGAACATGTTTCCTGATGTGTAATGCACTGTTTGTGCAAATACTAACTTTTAAAACCAGCCTTTGCAAAATGCATGGTCTATTCAAAAAGTTCATGTCTCTGGTAAATTACAGCATTTGGGATTTTTTTTTCAGCATGCAAAAAGTATATGAGCACAGCATGTCATATTATGGATAAGATACAGGTGTAATTCTTTCACAAAACGTGTTATCAAAAATAGAGCTCAAATCAGATGAAAAGTCCTTAACATCAGTGAGAAATGTTCATGTCTTCCCACTGAAACACTTCAGCAGACTGCAATGGACTAAACACTGCTCTATCAAATTATGTGTCCTTTAATAAAAAGAAAGCCTAAACTTCAGATAAACCACCTAGCATGTGCAAGTTTATATTGCCCTTATATATTGATGAAACAGGAAAACAAAAACGTTTAACTTCAGTTAAATCCATAAATAACTTTAACAGCATATATGAAACATTCAAAAAGCCAAAGACTGCCCTATTCTTCTTCAAATACGTGAAATTAATTTGCTCATAAAAAAATAAACTCGGGTACTCTGGACCACAAAGTGACTTGCCAAATGAGAAATGACATCATTGTATACAAATATTTGGGCACCGTTTCCTTCATAATGCACTAAAGAGATCACTACTGCATATGTTTCTTGTTTTAAAGTGTGCAATGTCATCTTACGGGTTACATTCCTTGCAAATAACTTCAACCATAAGACAAATAGTAAAAGAAAAAGTTAAAATGAGTAGTTTGTTTTAAAAGTATCTTTACGTGGACATTAAAAAGAGAATAGGCCAGATTCACAGGAGTATTTTAAAAATACAACATATAACAGCTGCTACAAGACCAAACAGCACCGAAGCTCATTTACTAGCTGTGCAACTCGAACATTTAGAGAATTGACTGAAACAGTGACTAGTGTGTCCACGTGTTCTTTTAAATGTGACTTCTCACCATTTAAGTGGTATTTTTTGTGTGATGTTGTGGGAATCATGTGACCAGCATTAAGGCTGTCTCATGCATGTATTCCACAAAGACAAGATGATATTGCCCGAGTGTACTCGTTGTTAATTTGTGCTAATATCTCAAGCACAAATTAACATGACCAGAAGACAACGTACAGAAAACTAAAGTGTTAATCCATTGGATTCAATGTGGCAAAAAAGCATGTCTAAGTAAAGCATGAGGTTTGTCCTTCATCACTGATAGATTCCAACTTTCAGGTATTTTGGAATTTCATTTTAACCCCATGCATCTATTCTGATCTCATACCTTCAAAAGGCCAAAGGGCTCTTCCTGACTAAAGCTCAGTGAAGATTAAGAGCCGGAGGAATGCACACTGGGAATGGGGTAGAATTTAGAGACTCTGCTCTGGGTGGTGGGATTGAGGCATTCGGACTCTCCGCTCATCTTAAAGAAGACTTCCTGTTCCTGCAGTTTACGTGTGAACTCTTCTTCCAGAGCCTAAGAGAGAAGGAGAGAATTATACAGTGTGTACACTAACAAAGAATAATCCAACTCTAAACATGATATGGTATATTATCATTCCAGAGTACTGAAATGTTGTTAATGCTGTTCTTGTGAACATCTATTCTGAACAACAACAAAAATGTATTAGTTTTCAACCTTTACAGCCCAGAAAGGTAGTAAGAAAATTGTTACACTTTCATGAGAGTACCACGATGGTGTCACATGAACTATTTGAACTGAGACTGACACCGAAGAGAAGAAACTGATCAATAAAGTCAATATGTTTTTTGAACAACTGATATCACATGGATGATTTTTAAAGACGTCCTTACTACCTTTCTAGGCACTGATAGTAGTAGTTGTTGCTGTTTATGCAGGGTCAGAAAGCTCTTGTATCTCATTAAAAACCTTTCAAATTATCTTCTGAAGATGATAAAAGGTCTTCATGTCACTCTCATGAGAGTGACATAAAGTAACAGAACAAACTGAGACTCAATCCAGAGGAACTATGGCAACATCTCCAAGATGAAGAAAAAAACCTACCTGCAAATCTACAGTTCAAAGTTTTAGACACTCGTTTAAAAATGCTGTAAAATGAGGATGCTTTCAAAAATAAAGCCATAAATACATCGATTTAGTTAATAGAAGTTAATTGATAAATTCAAATAAATGTTTGGTATCACAGCTTCTGTTCCGAGGTTCACTTGCCCATAGTTTTCCAGGTAGGTTTTTTGAAGCGTCTTGGAGATGTTGCCTCAGTTATTCTGGATTGAGTCTGTCTCAGTTTTTCTGTTACTTCATATAATTCCAGACAGACTGGATGATGATCAGATCAGATCTCTGTGTGGAGCACTGGCTGTTGTCAGACTCCTTGTGCAGACAATAATCTCACTGCATTATTACAATTAATGACAAAAACAATTTTTGGAAATGTAAACTGATATTTCGAACTGACACGCTACCGCAAAAGATAGAATTAACCCACTTAAAACCATTTTTTGTTGGTGAAAATACTAGTGGCCTAAGACTTATGCACAGTACAGTAAATAAGAGAAAAACACATAGAAGGACATTTTTTGCAACCATATTTTGAACTTTACAGGTGTGGGGCCGGGGGCCAAAACAAATAAAAAAAATTACACACATATATATATACTGGATGAAATGAAAACCAAGTACCTTCTTCCTGGGTCGAAGCTTCTCCCTCCACTCTTTCAGCTCCTGACTGTGCTCTTCATCCAGTTCCTTCAGCTTCTGTGTCTCATGCTCAATAAGGAGGTGGCATTTCTCATTCTAATGGCAAAAAGACACCAAATCAGATATTATAACCAAATACAAAGGGCAGCATAATTGAAATTGTAATATAAAAGGACAGAGGTCGACAGTAAGATTTTTTTTTACGAGTGTTACAGACCTGCATCTGTTGAAGTTCTCTGATGTTGGAGTCACACTGCAGCTGCAGGTCTCTCATCTGGTTCTCATGTTTCTGATGCTGATGAAGTCTCTCGTTCTTCTGTCTCTTGTCCTCCTGAGCGGCAAACTGCTCGAAATAAAGCAGAAGACACCCTCAGGTTTAAACACAAGCCTGATTCCTCTGATCTTTACAAAGCTTCCTGACAGGGGCTCTGACCTGTTTGATCTTCTCTCTGTCCTGCTCTGGTGTTCCTGTGCCAGTGATCCGCAGGCTCTTTTTAAACATCGCCATACGGGTCTTGGCTTCACTGCGCTGGATCTTGGGCAGCCGAGCTCTTTCCTGTGCCTGCCTGTTCTTCATCTCCTCTATCAGCCGCTGGTTATAACCCTGCATCTGCTCCATCTCCTAATGACCCGTCATGTGGGAATAAACAGTCAAAGAGCTACACACGTAACAGTCTTTGATTCGCTGTATATACTGACAGTCAGGTCTTACCTTGTCATGTCTTTTGAGGAGCTGATGTCTCTGCATGAAGTATTGATCCTTCAGCTGCTGCTTAAGCAACTGGTGTTTCTCCTGCAGGTGGCGCTCCTCCAGCTCCCACATGGCTGCCTCCCGAGCTGTGGGTTTGTTAGCCAAAGAAAAGAGGAAATAAAATTATTCTCATCAATTGGAACCAGACCATTCAACTTCATGCAGGTTTAAATGTTTTGCAGAAATGAAGTCATACAGTTCATTACACATCATAGACATCAACATGACGTGTGTGAAAATGATTCCAGACATCTCATCAAATGAGATCTGTGCTGCACCTCAAGAGACATATGGCTGGCCTTTATAAGAACCTGAGAACTTTATAATTGGACCCTTGTCTGAAAATAACACAACGCGTTATCGGCTGTAGAAGCAGGTCATGTGTTTGGCTTGTTTCCTTTGCGGTTGGAGTTAAAAGTGTGACCTAGAAAAGTGTATCGCCTCATGTGCAGCTAATTTATTTATAATGAACATAACCACAATTTAACACAAAAGGCCTACAGTACTTCCTCATAGCATCAAACAGTGAAGTCTTAAGTGCAACAATTTAAGGCAAACAAAAACATTAACAAGTGCTTTCCGTTGTTATTATTATTATTATTAATAACGTAAAACATTTACAGCGGGCACTGTTTATAGAGTGTGCCTGACCTCTCATGAGCTGCTGCTTGTGGTTGAGACAGTCTCTCTCAATAGTGGCGATCTCTAGTTTGTGCTGCTGGATGATCTTCTTCAGAGCTCCATCCAGCTCCTGCTGCTGCCTCTGGAGAAACTCTTGCTCCTAAAAGAGACGAATGGAGAAAGAACCAGAGAAGAGGAGGAATGGAAGGAGGAGAAATTGGGTACAGAAACAACAGGGATGATAAATTAGAAACTGTACATGATCATGCTACAAGGGGAAGCAGTCAAAGATCACATGAGCACTACCACAGCACTGATAACACTGCATTAAGAGGAAAGTTAAAACACACACTTAAACCATTTGACAAAGATAAAACATTTATAGTTCATGATAAATGGATAAAGATTTGTGAAAGAAAGGAACTAGAGAATAGATTAACAGTACATATAAAGTCACAGTACACCGTAACAACCTAAAGGTAGGCCCAGACTGATGTTTTATCAATTTCTGTGCTGATTAGGGAGAGAGAATCATCAGAATGGATTAAAATATGGTTAAATGTGCATTACAACTTTAATAGTTGCTAAAAGCTTATTGAAATTAACAATTTGATGAACGTAAAAAAAAAAAAATTGTACACTACCTTTCAAAAGTTTTGTGAAAAAAGTGTGCATTTATTATCATCATTATTTATTTTAAATAAGTCTCCTACACTTAAGTACAGCACTATTTGTAATGTTCAAATAGAAGTTTTGTTTTCTTCCCAAACGTAACTTATGTAATGGCAATGCTACATTTTCAGCAGTCATCACCAGTGTCACATGATCCTTCAGAAATCATTCTTATATGTTGGTTATATGCTTAGATTAAGAAAGTTATGTTACTTAATTTTTGTGTAAATCAATTATTTGATTAACAGAAAATAGTTTTAAAAAGCATGTACCTATATTTGAAATGTATCGTTGCATGTATGTTTCTTGTTTAATTTACCACATCCTTTACTAAATAAAAATTATGCATTTCTTAAAAACAAAACATTTTTACTGTCCGGAAACTTTTGAACGGAACTGAATATACTTAAAAATTTAATTCATTTATAATTCTGCCAAAACTGAGCAGATTTCAGATCCATGTGAGCCTGCCTAAAGGACATGTATAATAATGTTGAAATATGACTCAACCAGAGCAATACTGTTAATATATATAATAATGTACAAGTTAAAACAATAATACTAAATAATAATAAAATTAAACAATGCATTTCAAAAGTCCCCCTGATCTTCGACTCCTGCTTTAAACTTGGCCTTCAGGCACATAGAAAAAAAGCAGCAACGGTGAGTGACGCACAGAAACTTGACTAGAGTTTCAGTAACAGTATGAGAGAGTGAGCGGATAGAAGAGATACTGAGACACTGCAGCAACACAGGCGACAGCACTCCAAAACAACAGCACCTTCCTGCCCGCATGTGCCGTCCACATCACATTGAAACGCTACTGCACTGTTACAAAAGGGACGAGCTTCAATGGAATTGTGTTGAACATAATCAAATCAGTTCTGCTAGTGTCACTCTGCAAATATACACTGCAATTCAGGTGTGACAAAAGTGTGCTGATTCCAGGGAGGCTCACATCAACTTCTCTATTCTGAGAGAGATCTGATGACAACTTGCATTTTTGTGCTGAATTGTGTATCAATTTATTATTACCTATTTTCTCCTATTTTACTGTTTGTAAGCTAATACTATTTTCATTACTAAACTAAAAGTTATCTAAGCTATTACACTGTGAAAGTGCAATTTGTGTGTGCATCTGCTCTGTATCTTGCGTGACGGACGGGCACATGTGAGAGGGTTGAGTCACGAGGAGAGTGGAGACTTACATCCTGCATCTGAGCGTTGAACAGAGCACATGAGGACAACTGAAAAGACTGTATCATAACCTGGGCCACACCCTGTGGAGCAAAACACAGCCAACTCCACCACGTCAGGAACAGGGGACACACACCAGCACTCAAGCGTATCGCACACAAACCAGACACTCATCTCACAATAACATCTAGTCTTCTCATTGCAGTGATCTGTTAGTTTCCTGAGTCACGTGCAGTGTAATAAGTTCTTCCAGATGATGGACAGAGAGCGGGTTTAGCAGCTGGTGAAGGACCATTATCAGTTAGTGCAGCTGTCGTCCTTGACATGCGGGATGAGATGCAGCAGTCACTGTTACTCTGTTTTACTCCTCTAGATCGATGCAACATTCTAAGTGGTCAACTGGTTTGGCTACATTCAACTGGTTTGGCTACTTTTACTACACACATACAGGTGCATACAAAATAAAAAAAAATATCAAGCTGCATGTGAGAAAAGCACAGCACTGTGTTTAGTTAAACACCAGCAAATCATTATCTGGCGTTTTCAGTTTCACCATTTGCAGCAGATGCTCCATTATATAAACTCATCTCTGCATCTGCTCTGAGTTTGGGGCTCTAATAGCATAGAAAGGAAGTCAATGGCGAGCCATCAGAAAGTACAGGACAAAGTCTCCATTAACGCCCATGACAGTTTATTTCTAAATAGGAAATCTATGGAATAACTTCGATTATAGCCAGTCTTACCATTTAAGACCAGAGGAGCAGAAAACAGAAATGAAAGTGTGTAAGTAGTAGCTGGTAACTAAATTACCTCTCCATGTTGAATCACTGCTAGGTCTTCCTTTAAGCGTTTCATGAGCTCTTTTCTCATGTGTTTAGGGGACATTCCGACCTCTTGTTTGACCTATAGTGTGAGCATGCAGACTGTTGGGAATGAAGGCTTTACTAACATAGGGACTGATTATGTAATTCATTAGTCGAAGACTCTCATGCAAAATATTCCAGGAAGGGTTAATTTACTACCATGATGAATGATTTAGTATTTGAGAGATAATCATCCCCGAACCACTGATGATTTCTGACTGGGTTAGCAGTTAATATGAAGAAGATTCCCATAAACCATGATCAGCTACTACCGGTAAGAGCTGTTCAGAAGCCGAAGAACAGAGAAAGCTCACAAACAGCCGATGATATAGAACCCTCTTTTATATCCACAACTATTACAGCCATCAGAATATAGATTCCTTCAAAGTAATCTCTAAAGATGCACACTTCTAAATTGCTGCCATTTATTCTTTGTGAAGGAAGCTGAACTGTTTTGTCAGCATAAGTTTTAGTGGATCAGCATGAGAACTGTCAAAATGTCATGAAACAAAGATTTTGCTGGGGGGGTCAAAACTGCTGAAGTGACCCTAGATTCCCTTGTTCTCAAAAATACCAGTCACTGTTTAACTCAAAGTATTAACATTTATTTTTAGTGACAAACACAGTATATAGACTAACCCAGCATGATTAAGCAGCTAAAAATATTTGCCATGTCTTACTGGCAGATTAAGAAAAGGGATCTTTCCATTTAAGGTTTTTAAATCTTAAATGATCATTACACAACTTGAGCATTTGTTTTCATTCTATTTTTTATGTTTCAGAAAGACGTTTTATTTTATTTAATCAAAAATATTTATGTTTGAATGCGTTTTATATCTAGTTTATTCCTGTGATGGGAAAACTCAAATTTTCAGCAGTCGTTACTCAAGTCTTTAGTGACACATTTATTGCTATTAACATCAATGTTAAAAACAGCTGCTCTGCTAAAAATTTGTGAACATTATACTTCAAGGATTCTTGATGAGCAAAATTCAAAAGCACCATTAATTTAAAATACAACATTTCTTCGCTGTCACATTTGATTAATTTAATGCATCCTTGCTTAAGTATACTTTTAAATCATACTAACCACCAAACTTTAAAATGGTACTGTATATATTACTTCATCTGCTGCCAAGCAATTGAAATGTGCATCTTGAAATGAAGGTAAATTTATAACAGTATTTTTAAAATGAAAGGAAACTTAATCTCTAGTACTTAGAGTCTATAAATACAGTGTGTTCCTATCAAGAGAAGAAGCCCTTCACCACAGCACTTATCTCCACTCATTACATCACACTCACACAGGCAACATAATTAGTGACATTTACAAAAGCATCATTAAAAACAGTACATTTCTCAATAAAAATAACAATAATAAAGTAACACTTGATAGGTATAAATAATAAATGTAAGAAATATTTGAACAGTGTCATAAAACGGGAGAAAGAGAGGGAGAGAAAACGAGGCATTGCCTTATCTAAATCCATTAAGGCACTCTGTTCATGCATATGACAGCATTAGAGAGGAGCAAGATGTCTATTACAAGCGCCAAAGTAAAACCAAAACCAAAAAGAGAGAAAATGAGAGAGGCTCCAATAGTCCTAAATTACAGTTTGCCAATTATTTTGAGCATGTATCATGCTGGCTGATAATGCAACGAGAGACAGCTAAAATGTGCTCTATTATAATGTTACCGACTATCACATCAAATGCACCATGCACCACCACCACCTAAAAGCAAATAAGACCAGTCACATATCCACACTACACTCCCCATTACCATGAAGCCATGCATGCACTGAAATCCTTCCATTTGAAAACACCAGCAAGTGGAAGATGAGATAAAATGAAAAGCGCCTTTATTTTTTTCCCAAGCCATTGCTTAGCACCCAATTAACCTTTAAAGCTGTCCCTGCAGCCTCTATGAGGATGGAGGTAATTGAATGTGAGAGCCAGCGTTTCGTTAAGCAAACATAACATGATAAGAAAAGAACTGCTTTGCATTTACAAGTCTGAATAGAAAGCAGGAGACACAGCTGAGATGTGTCCAAGACGACAGATGAGGAAATCAATTCCATTTGCAGCTGCATTGTGATTCAGAAGCAAAGCTGCCAATGTACATTAGCAAAATGATAGAGTGTCTGTTTGGCTTTTGCATCCCCAGAAAACAAGAATGAAAAAAGCTGCTAAAAGCATACCAATTAGGGATGAGCATGAGTAATCCAACAGTCAAGTATGCATTCTCCAAAGTAGTTGGCTAGCAAACAACTAACAAATAGAATGTTACCTTTGCATGCTATATTTATTCATATATATATATAAAAATTAATTATATATATATATATATATATAAACAAACACATACACATGTAAAATGTCAGCTCATGTTTTAGGTGTCAGTGCACCTGGCTATTAAATTACCCTAAATGCTCATCCTCAGTATCAACAATTAATAGGTCATGGCCTGATGAACAAATACATGCAAAGCTAATATAGTGCATCCAACTCTACATCTCTCTTTCTCAGTTACCTCTTTTTTGCGGTTCTTCAGCATGTTCTGGAACTTGGAGAGCTCCTTGTCCTGCTCTGCTTTGATTCTCTTGGCCTCATCTCTTAGATGGTTGGTATGGTCCTGCTCCAGACGCTCTATGGTCTGTTTTTGCTGTTTCTCAAGGTTTTCCACCTCTTGGTCATACTGCCGTTTCTTCCCCTGGAAAGAGAGTGAGAAAGAGGAATACGGAATTGCTACTAAAGACCACGAACGTGTGTCAATCAACTTGAGCTCATCAGGTTGTTAAAAAAAGTTAACTAGGGATGCACAATATTATCGAAACATTACCAGAATCAGCCCTAAAGGCTTAAAATGTAAAAATAAAAAGAGTAGAGATTGATTTTATCACAGTTACCTTCAAGGCTTTCATTGTGCATTGTTAAAGTGTTAAAGAGTTATAAACTACAAAGAAGTTTAGGCTCAAAACTAACCAAAATTAAAAATAATTAGTTTATGTTTTTCTATACAGAAAAGACTTGGTGTCATTTTCAAACAAAGGAAAATATATATTGGTATCGGACAAAATGATTTAAACAGTATCGTCAAAAATCTAATATGGTGCATCAAGTTAACAGTAAGCAGCCTAAAAATAATACTAAAAGGCTACAATAAAGTCATAATTTTTCATCAAAAGTAGTTTAAAGACTTTGGACCAAATTTGACTGTGGGTGGAGCTATAGATCTCAACATTACAAAAACAGAAACAAATGATTTCTTGCTACATTGATGGCTGCTTAAGACATATTTTCAGATTACATAAGAGGGATGGTGAGAATATGGTATAATACACTGCCTTTTAATATAAATCAATGTTGATGCATTTAGATACTTGTAACTTTTGTATCATGCTGCACTTGAGTGCGGTGAATAAAACTAAAACTTTCTTTCAGTGTTTATGAATAAAACAAAAGAGTGTACAATAAACATTGGATGACAATGGATTACACTGTTAAATGTAAACAAACTAATGAGGCATAAGGGTGCTGACCGTCATTTCCTGTTCAAAGCGCCTGAAAAGCTGTTCTTTCTGCTGCTGCAGTTTATTGCTGAGTTGCTGTTGAGCTCTTTGCTCCTCTTTTTGCAGCAGCCTCAGTTCTCGTAGCTCCTGACGCCTACAGAACAACAAAAATCACATTTTTATCTAACGATTTTAAATTTGACTTATGCATTATCAAATAAATTATAATTTTCCTATTGCAAAACTAACTAGAAACAGTAACTGATGTCAGCTTATATACCTCAAAAATCTCAGTTCCTCACTCTTGGTGTCATTATCGGTGACAATCTTGGATGTGGTGACACTGACTTCCACACCGTCGACCATAAACTTACGAGTCTTTTTCAGTGTTTTCTTTTGCCTCTTGGTATCCTGTTGGATTGAATTAAGTTAATGAAGAGGTTTTCTTCAAAGTCTTTGATTTCAAGCTCATCTGGGTAGAGTTATATGTACCTGTATTGAAACTGATCCTTCTTTGCTTTTGGAAAGGAAGCTGGAGATTGACAGATTAATGTCGATGCTGTTACTATCTGCAGCAGAACTGCTGCCCGAGTCAGAGTCTTTCTCCTTTTCAACATCAGGTTTCGGTACCTCTGCATTCTGGTCACTCTCTGCCACGGTTGGTGCTTCCTGGATCTCTGATCTTTCTTCATGGGCTTCTTGAGGTTCCTTTGCTGCACTGACCTCCTCTTTTACACCATTAATGACAACAATAGGGAGTTCATTCATGGAGTTGCCCTCTATTATATCTACCCCCTTGGTTGCAAGATCATCTTTGGGTTCTGAACCCTCATCCTCATCTCCAGCTTTTTCTTGGTCTTCTATTGCCACTGAAGGAAGATCCTCCTTTACTTCTTCTGTAGAAACATCAGAAGTTTTAGTTTGCTCCTCCTTTAACTCTTCAGTTGGGACATTTGAAGGCACTGCTCTCTCATCTACCACCAGCTCCTTTTTATTGATATCTTCCTCTGTCTCAATTCTGTCTTCAGTTTTTTCTGTAACCTCAGTTGGTTCAGTGATGGTTTCTTCAGTAACACCATCAGATTTGTTTTCTAGTTCAGCTATAACTGAAGGCGGGGTAGGTTCCTCTTCTTCATCTGTGGTGGTTTGTATTTTGGCTTCTTGCTGTGTTTCTTTACACTCTTCTTTTTTCTTCTCTTCCACCTTCACTTCCTTTTCTTCCTCCCCAGTTTCCTCACTGACAGTTACAATCTCTTGGAGGACAGTGTCATTTGATACTGGAAGATTTGGCTGATCAGAAATCTCTACTTCTGTGTTCACAGGTGTGTGTGGTTCTTCGTGTTTTGGAATAACCTCCTCACCAGAATGTGATTCCTCAGTGCTGGTGTCTGATGGACTGGCCTCCTTCATCTTCTCATCCTCAGCATGGTTGGGTTCACTGGCGTTTACCACCATGTCAGAGGTCTTATCGCTAGCTTGACTCTCTGAAATGGGCTTTCTTTCAGTTTCAGCCTTCTCAGTGACCGACTCAAGAGTCGGCATGTTCTGACACTGCCTCTCATCCTCTGAGCTGCCAACGCTGGTGTCCGATAATGCACGTTTGTGTCCAGGCACCACCTACATGTACAAAATAAAGTGATTGCAGCAACAAAATACTGTGTGCTGTGCATTCAGATAATCAAAGTATTCTACATGGAAATAATGGCACCATATTATTATAACAATTTCTGAATGGATTTCAAGTTCTTAAAGTGGACATTTTCATACCGGCTGGGACTCTGGCTCTTCTTCCTCCTCTTCCTCTTTGCCCTCTTCAAACTCCTCAAATACTTCGGCTTTAGCCTCAGCAATCAGCTCTCGCAGTGGTTTGTTATCCACCACATTTGAAACAAACGGATGCTGAAAGAAGACCATGGCTGATCACTGACTTTGCATTTTAATTTCAACCTTTAAACTGAACTGCATCAAGAAATACAAGATTTTCCAACCTGTAAGAGCTGCAATGCATTCCACCTATTGTCTACATTTTTATCCAGGGCTTTCCGCAGGAAATCACTGAACTCAGGAGACCTGTTTAAGACAACAGAGGACCAAATATGAACTCTGTGCTACATGCGAAAGGGCTCATCATTTGGGGTATTACAGTCAAAACACTTAAGATACAAGCTATGAAGCTTCAGGCTGACCATGTGGTGGGCAACTGCTTATATGATTCATCAGCTCAATAGCATTGAGCCTAGACTTTTCATTTTTTAGTTGGGAGTGGGGGTGATTTATCATATCTAATTTCTAAATATGACCCTTTAACTTAACTCACTAAAAAATGTATTTCCTCAGAAACAATCAATATAGTTTAGATTGTTAATCACATTTTGCTTCATTATTGACACATGTAGAAGATCATGGTGCTGTGAATCATATCTCTCACCATCGTGATGGTGTTGCAAGTGTGGGGGGTTCAGACTTTGCTATTTTTAACAGGACTCTCATTGGGTTCATCTCGTGGTTGGGTGGCTCGATCTGCGCCAGCTCGATCAGAGTCACCCCCAGGGACCAGATGTCCGCTTTGTAGTCGTACGGTCTGTCCTTCGATGTCTCACACATCACCACTTCGGGTGCCATCCTTACATTTAAAAGAGAGAGAGATTTAAAAAATTGAGAATAAAGAAGCTTATTATGTGCCATATTCACAACTCTGTTCTTATGTAGTGACAGATCTTGTGATTCAATGCAAGACTTGATAAATTGAGTGACTAACCAGTATGGTGTTCCAATGAAAGAGTCTCTTCTCTGAAGGGTCTTTGTATTCTTTGCAGACACTCCAAAGTCAGCTGAGAAGAAACATTGATCAAAATTAGAGGCACACAATATGGCTGACAACAATATGCAAAGGAGATTTTTAATCAATAAGTAAACTTAAAAACTAAAAAAGTTTCAGTTTTCTTATGTACAAACATAGTAATTGCTAAACGCATTTCAGATACTTTTTAACAAGTATCTATTTAAGTTTTTTCCCCAAGAGCTTTTCAGATTTTTAAGGTTACTGGATGATATAAAAAGAAAAAAGTTAAAAGGAAAACTGGAAAAATGCATAAATATTTAAAACTAAATAAATAAATTGAAATGACAAACACAAACGAATAACTTGAAAATATATATACAAATTACACTATTATATAAATAAATAAATAATTATTTGTAGTCATCAAAATAATTGAGACTTTTAGTTGTAAACTAAATTTGTTTACAAGTAAACTTTATAAGGTTATTACCCAGTTTGACATCTCCATCTGAGGTAAAGAGAATATTTCCAGCTTTCAGGTCCCGGTGTATAATCTTATTCTCATGGAGGTAAGTCAGTGCCTCCAGCGACTGTTTACACACTACCCGGATCTGAGGCTCTGTCAATGGCCGCTCCAGTTCTGCACACACAAACATGCAAAATGGCTGTAAACTGAGTCGCCACACTTTATCAGCTCTTCTTTTTTGCAGTGATGTGCATTTATGTTAAACCAGACAAATAAACTACAATGTAACAGTGAAAAAGGGCTAAGGCTCATAATATTAGACGTATTCTCTGTTGTTGTTTTTGGCTAAGTAGAGCATACTGCTCCCTTGTGACTGAAGCAATGCGAACAGGTCTTTATTACAGCAGCACTGCCCTCACAGAACAGACAGAAGGCAACAGAGTCATAACAGCAAAAACAATGAGTCAACAAAAGCATTTCCATCATAAGAACACCTCCCACAGCAACACCTCTCTTATAGGCTAAATGTAGAAGAGGCCAGATTCTTTTATCACAACAGACTAAACAGTCATAAGAAAGAGAGGATTTATTCTTACAGGACACTGCTTACAATTGTAAAATGTTTTTTCCATCAACTACGGTGATGAGATTTGTGATTGGAGACCGTTATTTGTTTTTAAAAAAAAGAAGGGAAATGGGACTATTTGTTAGGCATTTATGCATTGTTTTTGGCTGAATTAATACCACTGAGAGCCACAAAAAACTTGTAAAATCTTTCCCATGCTGACAATTTGCTGACATGGCATGTCACTGAAAAGATCTGATGTGTGTAGAGACATTTCAACAATGCTTCCAACCCGCACAGAAAAAGGCTGAGTGGCTTTAAAAAGAGCCCAACCACTCCTTGAAATCTGACATTGATAATTATATGGTCCAGTCCAGTGGCAAAAATGAGCACAGCGTGCTTGTGTGCCAGTGAGGTCTGGATGAATGGAACATCATCGCACAGTAGAACACACTCAGACAACCACAGTGCCTTCCATTTTCTTCAATTAAACAAAGGCCATAAAGCTTACCCAACATCACAGCGTCCACTGCTCCGCCAGCACAAAACTCAATGAGAATCTAAAGAGGGGGCCAAAAGAAAGAGATCCAGTAGATTAATGAACTGCATTGCACACTGTGGCATCAGTGTCATTGTTAGAGTAAACTTTAATTACAAGCATATGATTGGTTTGGTTGGGTGGATATTTATCCCTCTTAGCATAAAAGTAAACAGTATTGCACAATATTTGGGTACACTATGGGCATATTATTTGTTTTTTCTGACTCCCATCCAAAGCACTAATGACTTCCCTTACAAATCTTTTCAGAGGTCTTTGTTAATGCCCCTCTCAGGTGTCATTCGTACAACACACGATGTGATGAGAGCATTTGTAAAATTGCTAAACCAATTACTAGTTTTATTAGATTACCCAAGCATTCACTTATTTTGTAGTATATTGGATAATGGCATTGAAACTTAAAACTCAAATGATAAAAGCATTATGTAAGTGAACACCATATTACATTGACCACAGCAGCTGGTCATTTATACACCACCTAAGGTAACAGGTGCTGCAGGAAAATCAATACAAACCTTATACTATGTTATCACCTATGCGAGAAGAGTAGACATAGATGACAAAGAACTACAGTTACATTCACAAATCCAGTTTATAAGGATACCTCTTTACAAGGCTGGAGAGCTCCAGCTCTTCCATATAACGTTAACTCAAACTGTGTCAGAATTAACTATGAACACTGACAGGAGGCTGGAGAGTTATGACAAACAATTGACTGCTGTGCAGATTTTAGGCTGCTTTCTATGAATATTTTATACAGCTGACACTGAGTGTAGGAATGATCTCTCTATGTATTAAAAAACATGCTTGTGCTGCTATGAGCTATGCATTCATATCTCTTGATTAGCAGCCAGGCTAAACAGAATGGACTTGCATCTAATTAATTCATGAGCACTTTCTCTGGTCATTTGAAATAGGCCATTATCCTTCTATACATGCCAGCCGCAGAGGGGAGGATCATATGAAACCATTCTGCCATAATTATCCTGGGAGCTCTATGGTAGAAAAATAGGATCCACTGACACTCTTAAGACAGGGATGAATAGAGGAGTATATTGTAGACTAATATGAAGCTGTTAAGCCTTGCCATTGTAATTATTCAGTATTAAACCATGAAACATGAAATCAGCAGGCTTATGAATTGTTAAAGAAATCCTGTGATGTGTTTTTGAACATTACTGTGAAAAAGCCCAGAATGAACATTATGCTTCTTTAATAGGTTGTAAGTGTGTGAGACATGATTTGTGTACAAACACTTTTAACCAACAGCATAGTGCGACTCTTTGATGAGTAAGGCGAGAGTGAAGTGTGCTCTCATTCCTACTCCTCCTACAGAGCTCGGTGTGTGTGTCTGGCTGCAGTACAGCTGAAGTAACCAAACCTCTCAAGAGAAGAGTCACTCACCCATAGTTTGCTCTCATAATAGAAAGCATCCAGCAGTTTGACTATGTAGTGATGGTCACAGGAGGCGAGGATGTCAATCTCCACCATGTAGTCCTCCAGCTCCTCTTCTGTTTTCGTATCGATCACTTTAGCTGCAGCCAGGATCCCGGTCTGTTTGTTCTGAGCCTGTGATAAAAGCAACCCAGTGAGAAACATTCAACAGGTGGCAAAAAAAATTAAAATAAATAAATAAATAAAAAAATTCTGAGCTGTTAGTGTCACTGCAAGTCACATATCTATGATGCAGTGGCAATGCTACATAAGTATCAGTATGGCACTGGCCTACTCAGATTAACGGCTAGTCCACCCAATGTATTTATGCAAAGCATAAGTAAAAAGTAATAACATTTTGGTGGATGAGTGCTGATCTATCAGTGTGCATCTATTCTAAGGTTAATGGAGAAACTAGGGCTGGGCGACATATATCGAAAGATATATTATGCGCATCTCGACAGTAAAGCCTGTTCTTTGATTAGCTGTAAATTTCCATCAGCTGTTTTCAAAAGGAACGCCAGCTTATACACAGAGCCGTAGATCACTGACAAGCTACGCATTGAGTTTCGCGGGTGATTCAATGGCTGCATCCCTATTTTTCCCTATTGCATTGAAAAATTATGTACTTTAGTTTGATTGAAGGCTCTGAGCTCTTCCCCACTTCACCAAGGTCCACTTTAATATTTCTGGCTTCGTCACTGCTTTAATGTGTCTATCAGCCAATCAGGCACAATCAATAATTTGAGGCTCAATTTTACACATAGCATTTATTAAACATTTTATGCATATTTTATGCAACACTTCTGAAAGTCTATATCGGTCTAAATTGACTGACTTCTACCAGGTTTCTAAGAGTGTAGTGTGACGCAGTTTTTATTGGTCTGCCAGGACACAAAGCCATGTATTTGAAGAAAACAAGTGCCTCACATAAGATACTAAACTCTGGATTTTAAAGAATTTATGAAGGTGAATGCCAGCCTATTGCCTACATATATCTGCCTCTAATCATGAGATTAAACTGTTATTAGTCACTTTACATTTACATACATTTTCAACCTCAAAGACTGTATTTTTTACAAATAAAACAGGCTACACTGTTAACTTGTTTTTAGATGTTAACTGTCTGATATATGTTGCTTGATAGGAAATAATGGCATGGTAGGAAATCTTAGCTTTGTTTAGTGGTTAAAGAAATGTTAAACAAAACTATAAAAAAAAAAGGAGCTTTGGTGTTCAAGCTGCAATTTAGAGCTAAAATGACAGAGAGAGAAACTAAATGTACCCTGAGATTAGTCTATTGCCTTTGACCTACTTCATTACAAAAGCACTTATTCACAGCTTTACTCTAACAAGATGGTGATGTTTCATTCTCAATCTATCACAGCACAGTGGCCTTTCTAACAAATTCATTTGTTACATACTCTGTGTTTGAACAGTAAGCCAACAGACATCATATTTCTGCGCACACAACACCAAAGCTCGCACTTCATAGAGTGACTATGATGGAGAAAACCAAATGATCTAAAGCAGTTGTTCTCAACTGGACCCACAGTGTCCCATGGTCATCAAGTCGCAACCCACTATATA
>JAUYWG010000047.1:11478615-11494634 GCA_034779775.1 Enteromius afrohamiltoni
AGGATAGTTAGCTTTTCTGAGATGAGTGTCTTTTTATTTTATAACCAGTTACTAAAATAACGAATGTCACTGATAATAAACCTATCAACATCTAATCTGACCACAGACACTGAAACGGGACAGTTTGTTTTTACTTATTAAACTGCATTTGACAGAATGGCTTTCATGCACGTCTTTTAAAATAAAAAAATCTTGCATAAGAAAACATTTATAATTATTTATGCTAGCAGTCTTCCAAAATAACGACAATAAGGTCTCTCTAAATAAGTATGTTATATGTTATGTTAATAATTTAATAAATACACATTTTGGTTACATTTAAAAATAGTCATAAATATTTTGAGTATTTTATTTCTGCACTAGCTTTTTAACACTAAAAATGCCTTTACAGTACTGCATTTACAAATGGATGGATAATAATAAACTATGCTTATTAAGAAATAAAGCAGAGATAAAAGAAAATTAAGATATAAAGCAGAGCTTACCTAAAAATGTATTTGCAGTGATGAAATACATTCACTTTATTTAGTGTACACCGCAAGAGGTTCCAAACTTGTATTACTTTTACTCTCAAACACAGTTAACTAATTTATCTGAATGTGTTCTATTAAAACAAACATTAGCCAAAGCTGATTGTTTAGCTGCATTTTGCAGCTTTTTTGGTTAAAGCTGCCGTTAAAAACTGTTAGTCCTCATGCAGCCTACCTGCATGCCCCAACAGTAACCACTGTCCATTCTTTTTACAGGAACATTGTTGTGTTTATTTATTTGTTTTACAATCATATGTAGCCAAACAAACACCAATGTTTGAGCAAATACTACACAAACGCAACAAATTATTTTACACTTAAAAAAAATGAAGTGTTGTTCGCAATTAATTTTTTATAATATTCTTATAATATCTTTTTAAATATTGAAAACACAACAAAAAGTACAGATAAGAGTACTGTTAAAGTACAGGATCGATAAGTGGTATTGATAAACATAGTAATACCATTAAAACCTTAACGCTACCCATCCCTAGATGTGAATATCTGTGATAACAAACAAAACGGAAACGTCTTGTAAAAGATTAGCCCTTCCCTGTAACTGACACAGATCAGCAACAGCACCTATTCTTCAAAAAAGCAGAAGAAAAAAAAGGAAACAACGCAGGGTTACCTCATCTAGAGGCGTGCCAGAGACTGTTTGAGGAAATACATATCTGCATTAAGCTTTGAGGTCATACCTATAAGCAACAATGCATAACTAATTAAACTCCTCCAGTTGTGTTAAGTGTTTGCATTAGCTAACCATTCCAGAAAATTCCATTCAAAATGGAAGTGACTAACGGCGGGTGTAATGTTATTCCATTCAAACTCTTTCCATCTATGCCAAGAAACACTACTGTTTCTATTATGAGATCAAGCTCTTGGTGTTCAAAGCTACCCAAAAACACAGAGGAGCAGACAGAGAAAGGAAAGCGTCATGTGTACAGTGAAGTGTGAGTGGGTCAAAGTGTATTGTAAAAAAGTCATTTCACTTTGTACTTTTTCACACCTGTTTCTAACCTCAGACCAACAGGAAATTAACATAGCATCTACATATCTAACACACCCAGGTATTCATTTTGGTTTCCACTATTGTTCCACAGAACCAGCGAGTCTGGGCAGGTCACACTTGTCATATTTCATCAGAGTGTAAATAACCGTTGTAAAAGTATTGTACCTGTAGAAATACAAATACATACTGAAATTTAACGGCAAACCTACGTCATTGTTTTAGGGAAAATAAAAGACTGGTCAATAAAATTAAAAAACTAAATTAGGTCATATACCAGTCAAGCAAAGTTTAAATTCACAATATAAAGGAGGGGGGCCACAACTTTTCTTACATACTGCAATGTCTACAATTGTAACAGATTGTCCAAAAAGAAAGTTCCACCCATTGATTGATGATTAGTTTTTGAGATTGCAGCTCACAGTGGACTGTGGAGGGGCAGGCTTTAGGTTGACTAAATGAGCGGAGAATTCCTGCCTACATCAGCAGAGAGAAGTCCGTTGTTTTCACTGAAAGATCCAGTTATGACTTTTTAACAAAAAAAAAAAAAAAAAAGGAAAGAAACATGCCTAGATGGATTGTTCACAGTAAGCTCTTTAACATGCTTTGACAACAGCAGATAAGGCAAATTGACATTTCATGCTTACTTAAAGGCAAGTTCGGTCCTGGAAAGCCACAGTCCTGCAGAGTTCAGCTCCAACCCTAATCAAACACGGTTGGAACTAAACTTTCCAGGACTGCGGCATTTCAGGGCCGAACTTGCCTACAACAAGACTAAGTGATGTCACTGGACAAGGTTTCAGATGAGAGTTATTGACAGCGTATTGAGCCTGTCACTAAATGATACCTCAAGATGCATTTGTATAACATATTTAGTATGACACACCCGACTTGCGATGTGAGAAACACAATGCATTCCATAAGCAGGAGCAGTATGGAAACATTCTCAACCAGATTAAAGCCTGACACAGGGAATGACAGGAATGATGTGAATCGTGTGAGGTTTACAACTACAACTGGTCCAACAACACCAGAAAAATTAACTAGGTTTCTGAGAATGTTAAGAAATAATCAACAATTCAAATATTAAGTTTCACTAATTCACATGAAAGTCATTAGGTTTAACATATATGCATTGTATGTTAAGTTATCATATCCTTGACAACCCCTCTTATTTATTCACCCTGAAGTTGCTCAAAACCTGTTTGAATTTCTTGCTTCTGTTAAACAAAAAAGAAGATATTTTGAATAATGTTGTTAACCAAACAATCTGTGGTCACCATTGACTTCCATAGTATATTTTCTCACTAGTTACCAACGCTCTTCAAAATATATTCTTTTGTTAATCTTCTTTTTTGGGTGAATAATCCCTTTAAATATGTATAATAGCATCTCTGAACTCAAATGACCTTTCAGGTCTCGTTTGGTCAGTCTGACGCTATGCACTACAATGTGCAAGAAACAGGCTGATATAAATACATTTGTTACCCTGTTTTATGTTTTAAAGAAAATCAAGTTTTAATGCAGAATGGTTCACAGTCACCATTTACTTTCATTGTATGGAAAACAGATGCAATTGAATGGACTGGTGCTGTTAGTCTTTTAAAACATTTCCTTATGTGTTCCTTAGGTAAAATCAAAGTCATACAAGTTTGAAAATAGATAAAGGTAGATAAACAATGACAATTTACTTTTTGACAGACGTGACATGTAGCCAGGTATGGTTTCCCATACTAGGAATATGTGCTCTGCATTTAACCCATCCAAGTTCACACACATAAGTGAAAAGTGAACAACCATGCACACACGCTGCAGCACCAGGGGAGCAGTTGGGGGAACATGTCTTGCTCAAGTGTCTCACCTCAGTCGTGGTATTGAAGGTGGAGTGAGCACTGGATATTCACCCGCCCCCCCCACCCACCTACAGTCTCTGCCGGACTTGGGACATGACCTTTTACAGTAGTTACAAGTCCAACTCCCTATCCATAAGGCCACGACTGCCCCAACTGCTTTTCGGTGTGTTCCTTGAAGATTAATCAGCAAAGCCAAAGAGAAATACAAATACACTCAAGGATGACACAATCGCCTACTGGTTAATATTTACCTTGTAGACTTTTCCAAAGGCTCCATCCCCAAGTTCTCCCACGATCTCCCAAATCTCCTCTGGGTTGATGTCTCTGTGAACGTGCTCATATTGTTTCTTCTTCTTCTCCGTGCCAAGCTTAAATATCTTCCGAAAATTGAAAAAGGACATTTTCTAAACGGTCTAAAAGACTATTGGTTAAAAAAAAAGACTGACGGGACATAAACTGTTAATACTGTACTAAACGAATCACTTGGGGAGTTGGCTAATGGGCTAGCTGTGGATGATCGATCCCTAGCTAACTCACTTAACCATACAGTTGCAGACACTTCCAAGTAGTCTTGTAAATGATGGCGAAGATATTAGTCTCTCTGGAACAGGCAGAGATCAGCCTTTATGTGGCATTTCGCGTCTCCATAAGAGTGAATCATCAATGCGAGAGACTCCTTGCACCATACAGGGATGGAAAAGTAACAGTCCACTTCCTCTGCTAGCTTCACAACGGCTACATGTGTGTGCGCCTCTGTATTTACTTCACCCGTCTAATACAGATTAGACAGCTTTCTAGTCAAACAAGCATCGAGTATTCAAATGTGTCGTTTAAAAAACTACGGTACAGTAAAATCCATAAGGGTGGAGGCGGATAGGTAGCTAGCACAGCGTAAAAATGCGAAGCGGATGCTGATGACCAAACTCCTGTCTGAGCTCAGTCTACTCCTCACGGGAGGGGTGTGTTTTACAGCTTAGCCAACCAAAACTGTTTCGATAAAAACCGATTAAACAAACCACAGCACACCAGTAGGCCAGCGGACGCTGCTCGCGGTGATAAGCAGAACCTTTGTCGCGCCTTAATCAACGGTCGCTCGGGTCTCTCGTGACTAACTTCTCGAGGATGTTGCGGGAAAACTCGAAGCGCGAGCGTTTGGACAGGGAAGGCGCGTGCTCTGCGGAGGAAAGATTAGCGCAGGCGCAGTTAGTGCTGAGCCTGTAGCGTTCTTACAGACTGCAACCAATAGTGGTGGTGGGGGGTTTGATTCATTCCAGTAAATCGATTCTCTCAAATCACTCAATTTAGCTCAATCTTTCCTTTTAGTACGTTCAGAAACGACACTTCCCAGTTCAGTTCCGCTCCAAGACTCGTTCAGACTCAGCACAGAAGAGACTCGTTCAAAGAAGGGGCGTATGTCTTTAGCATCATTGGTCCAACCCCTGGCAGTGTTAGGGAGTAACTATGCTTGTGACTAAATAACAGTTGGGCCTACTACTTATGAAAATGTTACCATTTACAAATTGGGAATCATTAGAATATTTTTTTTATCTTGTTTAAATCTGTGTTTAATCTCAAAGTAAGTCTGACTTTGTTGTAGCTGTGTTTTAAAATTAAGTTATAAAATCCTAATTTAAGTGATTAAGGATTTTGAAAGTCTGAGAGTAATCAGTGTTGAGGCCTGCTGTAATCTTGCCTGGTTTACATGTTTTAAAAAGATTAACAGTTGAAAACATTACATATTTAGAAAAGTATATAAAAAGTGATCAAATGTTCGGTTATACTGGTTTAATAAAGTAATTGAAATAGTTACAGTACTACAATACAAATAGGGTAACTTGTACATTTCCAAAGTTACCATTTTCCAAAGCACTCATAAACTTGTTCAATAATCAGTGTTTGAAAGCAAAAAAGCAGTCAGACTTTTGGTTTATTGTCAATTTACTGTGCAAAGGCACTCTTTGCACAGTAAATTAGAGTAATTAGAAAAGAACATACTTGTTGAATGAATGAATGAATGGCCACACACTGACATCTACTGGGGTAGCAAGTCTAATACAGACGTGTCACACCTGGAAATGTCACTCATGTAGCCTTACACATAAAGCCACTGCTCTTCTGTTATTCCTGAAAATGGAGCATGTGGATCGAATTTTGTCTGAAAGTCCCTCTGTTGAAGAGCTGGAGGATATTTTACATGGGGGTCAGCTATCCTGTAACCATGTCGATGAAGTGTGGCCTAGTTTATTTCTGGGGGACATGTAAGTGCATTTATGTGGGTCTTCTCTTAAAACATAACAATCAGCCTTTATTATGCTATTCCTTCACAGGTACATGTCTCACGACAGATATGGCCTGTGGAGACTGGGTATAACTCATGTTTTGAATGCAGCACATGGAAAAATGTGTTGCAAAGGAAGTGATGATTTTTATGGGACAACCGTAAAGTACTATGGCGTACCAGCAAATGACCTGCCTACATTTGATATTTCAGCATTTTTCTACCCTTCAGCACACTACATTCATGATGCTCTCAGCACAACAGGCGGTATGTATAACACACAATATCTATTTTAAAAACAGTGTCATTTTTTGACATGAACACTTGTTTTTTTTAAATTTTGAAAATGTATTTTATTTGATATTTTTTTTAAATGTATTATTAACAGAGAACAGATAAAGTACTGAAGCATATTTTTTCAACAGCTAAAGTGTTTGTGCATTGTGCTGTGGGAGTGAGCCGTTCTGCTGCTCTGGTCTTAGCTTACCTAATGATATATTGCAATTACTCTCTGGTGGATGCCATCTTGAAAGTGAAAGAAAGAAGATGGATTTTTCCGAACCGAGGATTTCTGAAGCAGTTGATAACTCTCAACAATGAATTATATTACAAGGCGCAGTCAAAATGAATGTTTTTTGAAAGAGTATGCAACTTAGAAATCTGTAAATTAAAAATAGCCTAACATTTTAATATGTAAGAATTCCAAAGAAACACTTGTCCTATACATGATCAATAAAGGGTCATTTTTCGTTTAACTAATGAATGATTTATTTTGGTTTATTTTATTATTATTTTATATACAATTAATCAAAACTGAAGTAGATTTAAATCTTTAACTTGTTTTGAACTAGTAAGCCAATGCAAATGTATTCAAACCAAGCTGATCAGCAAACACTGTTACTCTTTGTTTTACTATATGCAGTACAATACTCCAAATGTTCACTCAACACAATTGTCACTTATTGTCCTATTCTCACGTCATCGGATGAATCATCTCTAAACTTAACTTGTGGAACAGACCGCGATGTGTTACAGAAATGGAATAAGCCAGAATAGAAATATACACGGAATTTACATATATAAAAATAGCTGGGGTAAAGTGTGTAAATAATAACAAAAGCGAATGCTTTACAGTATATTGTCAATTAAAGTTTTCAATGCTATTATCTATGTATGTTTAAACCGATGACAATATAGCACAAACACGTATGTGGTGCGTGTTATTTTTTCCCGCGCTAGTCAGAATGGACCAATCAGAGTTATTTGTGATTACTGGTCCAGACATTTTTTTTTAAAGTAGGCTAATGTGGTAATATGCTGTTTGATACCATGCCTTGGGATTCATATATGTAACATATTACAGGCTATTTTATCAGCGTAAAAATATTTCCAGTACGATAAAACCATCCGAAGATTTGAATGCGATTCGACTGATGTTTTTGACTTTGAGCCACCAGGCGCCCCCTGCAGGAGATGAACAGCGCACGTCACAGACACACGATGTGTTGCACGCAGACGTCTATCATCGGCCGAGGTCCGAGATGCTCAGTGGTGTCTGGTGACCGAACAGCGTCATAAAGAGCACCTGTTTGTGTGTATCACGGCGTGCCAAACCTGTTATGTATGCTGAAGCCTCGGGAAAACAACATAACGTATATTCACGGGCGTAATAGTCTAATCTGGGTCAATTCAGAAGAATGGCAGCTCAGAAAAATAAACACGGTCTCCCGGCTATTAAGGAGTTAGAGAATATTCTGGATACATGTAAACTTGATCTAAATCCAGTCGACGAGGTCTGGCCGAACCTGTACATCGGGAATGTGTAAGTACTAGCATACTATATAACTGATCATGCGGTGGTGTCGCTTATTATATGCAACATGTTTATTTAAAGATTTAGCACGCGAGCAATGTCTGTGGTTTATATTTATAACATAAGCTGTTTTTTAAGCTGTTCTACGAAAGTAACTTATTTGTTTGAGATTGAAACATACCTGTACTGTGCGTCGCTCTATAGAGACTATAGTGAACTCAAATAATAAATCACTTGTAATGACTGCCAGAGTGGTTGCCCTGTTTCATTACATAACACATCTTCCACTTGTTCTTTAGGGCCATTGCTCAAAATAGAAATGCTTTGAAGAAAATGGGCATCACTCACGTCTTAAATGCTGCTCATTCCAAGCAAGGCAGCATTGGGGACCAGAGTTATTACGGCAATACAATTGTGTATTATGGCATCCCAGCAGAAGACTCTTCATCATTTGATCTCAGTGCATACTTTAAACCAGCTTCTGATTTCATCCACAAAGCCTTGAGAAAGAAGAATGGTAAGTGACCACAGTCAATGATAATAATGTAATGCATGGCAATCTTGATTTATAGAAACACTGATTTATATAGTATAGTATTTATACAACTTTTAACTATTCTAAATAATATGACATCAGTACTAATGTGACATATAATCCAATTCTACTGTTTTGAACTTAAGTTTAAGTTTTGTGCTAAAATAACAAATAGGTCTGTTTTACGGCGCATATAGGCGTTTCCTCTTTACCTCATTTTTCTCTGAACTTGATTATCAAAATCATTATAATGTCTATTTTTAAGGAACTGTTGTGGTTTGTTTCCAATAGTCGTCTGCTCCTGACAGTTACGGTGTCTTTTATCTGTAGGAAAGGTGCTTGTTCATTGCATCATGGGAATGAGTCGGTCTGCCACTCTGGTTCTAGTGTACCTTATGCTGCGTCAGCGCCTTACTCTCCGCACTGCCATCCAAACAGTTGTACTGCAAAGAGCTATCTATCCTAACAGGAACTTTTTGAGCCTTCTCCTGGATTTAGACATTCATCTACAGAGAAAACGAATGCTGTGTCCTATTCTCTGACAGAAAAACACAAACGTCAAGCGCATAAAATCCACGTTGATTCATTTTATATAATATAAGAGGTAAGGAGGTAACCACCATCGGTATGTTTACATTATTTATGATATGTATATATATTCTGTTTCATATAGTAAAACTTGTGCCTGGCAGGTTCTGTGTATGTATAGACCATCTTTGTACTTTTCCATACATTTACAAGGTTCTTAAATAAAGTTTGAGAATTAGGTATAAAACACTTTAATACTGAATGAAGTTTTTCATATACTGACTTGAAAAATAGTTTTATCTTATTTTACATTTGAAATGTTTGCATAGTTACATTAACAGGTGGTTTTAATGTACACTGTAGTGTACATGAAGGAAATGAAAATGGTGTTTTTTAAGAAAGCCTGTATTATATATTCAAGTTGCAGCTCTGTGAACCACAGCAAACAAGTGCCACATGCTCCTCGCACTGCAAATAACACTTGTGGAGTCCGTATATAGCATAGAATACCAAATGAAGCAGTGTTAAATGATTGAATTGTGCTTTATTATTCAGCTGCCGAGAAAACCCTCACTGTGAGCAGTATTAGCTTTTACATTGCTTTTGGCAGCCACATTTGAGAAATATACGGGCCAAGCACAACACTCTTCTGTTGACTCAATCCTAAAAGCCTTGTTCAAATGATTGAGCAGCACTCGCTGATGTGATTTTAGTGCACATTTTTGTTTTAATAGCAGAATAATGTGTTTAATTCAGCTCATTGATTCACAGAGGTTCCTTTGTTATCTTGGAGAATATTTAGTGTAGAAATGCAGTTTTGTCAATGCACTGTATACTTACATTTAATTGCACATTAGACTCTATTGATCATGAGCAGGGCGAATATTGAATTTGTTAGATATATCTGCTTATGTGTATTTTTGAAAGTGTAACAACTGCACTAATTGATTCATGTTCAGATGTTTAATACAAACAAGGTGCCAAGTAAATGTAATATATGTATTTGTTCAAATAAAATAAATGTGGACGTTTTTTGGTTTTTGCTTTTTTAAAAAACTTGTATTCATAATACAAAATCGAATGAAAAAAATGGTATGTCCATTGATTTCTTTAAGGCTGAGAATAAAAAGACACATATTCCTCCAACTGCAAATAACAGAGCTAAATGCACGTGTCAGTTACAAACTGTAAATGACCCTGTCGAGAGTACAACATTATTTATGTTTTGCTTTACTTTCCATTATGCTTCTGACATCTTCCAGCAGGGTGCAGTGCTGTGCCATGCAATGTTTGCAAACAGGGTTTTCTTCCAACAGTGTAACAAGATTAATTAAAATCTTGCTGGTTTTTATGCTGAGTGTCCTTCCATGACGTTTTCCTTTTCATGTGCTGTCCGTCATATGCTACACTAACACGGGCATCTTTTGTTGAAAACATTTAAAGAAATCTAAATAGCTTACACATTCAAACCTGTTCTTTATCACTTGTCAATGACATTTCATAATGCAGATGTACTTGAAGGACCTCATTACCCAACCTACCAAAACCGTAACAGAACAGCATTAACCCCCAAAAACCTTGAGGAGAGAAACTAATTCCTCTGGACTTGCTCTTCCTGTCGTCGCCCTGACAGCATGACCTGCAGCTGTGCAGCCAGAGGAAGCAGGACCAACACGAGTCCCCGGACACACATCGCTTTCAGAGAACATTTAATTAAGACACTACTTTGCTTCCTGATTAGCTGCTTGGCATACGGTGTATGATGATAAATCATGGAAAGTGTCGAGCAGAGAAACAGAGAACAGACGCAAGCAGCTGAGCCAAGTGTGTGTATATATTCTCAGCTAAGCTAAGTCATCTCCTGATTTGACTGTGAAGAACCAGAGGCACAGAGGGGGTGACGTTGATGACCACATTAGTGTCACACAAGTGCTCTGGAAAGCAGATGCATCTGTACATGATTACATTGTGTCAGTGTTTTCTCAGGGAAGACTGTCAAGCCTAAGAAATCATGGATAAGAAGAACAAACTAACAAATCAGCCCAGCACCAACATATATTTTGGCTATTTATAAAATAGCAATAGTAAATCAGAAATAAAATGCATGCATTGTTTTACCTTTTTAAATGCTTTGGAAATAAAATCTGTCATGCTCGACAAAAGTGCATTTATTTGATTACAAATACAGTAAACCAGTGTAATTAGTTATATAAATATCTGAAATCAAATTTTAAATGTAATTTATTCCTGTGATGGCAAAACTGAATTTTCAACAACCATTGCTCCAGTCTTCAGTGTCATATGGTCGTTTAGAAATCAATCTAATATGCCGATTTGGTGCTCAAGAATTGTTTTATTATTATTATTATCAATGTTGTGCTGTCTAACATTTTACTGTCACTTTTGATCAATTTAATGCATTCCTCAAGCAGTATATTTTAAACAGTAGAGGATATGTTATTGCATGACTGTTTACTTTGAATTCAGGAAGTCTCCATGACTTTTAAAAAACCACAAAAGAAAAGCAGCCTGAGTGTTTAATGGATTGGATCTACCACTGCAATTTGAAACTGGCAAATTTCTACCACTTAATACAAATTACATACGCAGCTTTTCCAAATAAAGATTAACGAAAGCCAAGCTTAGTCACTGTAATGCACTTCAGTATATTATTTGATTTTAGCAGGACTTTAAAAAAACACAGAGAAAAGTCTATTAAAATCCATGAAATATACTATGTGTTATTGTGATTCTTTCGTATACAGTATAAGGTTTCGATAATAGTGTGTAATAAGCAGATCTTGAGGGGGAACAGGTGTATGTGGCTTTCACACCCAGGCCATTAATTCCTTTTTATTAGCTTCATAAAACCATAATTACTACGGGGCTCAAAGCTTATTTTACCGGCATGGAAAGAACAACTCTTAGTTAAGTCTTTTCCTGCTTTACACATATAGCCTAATTTACTGAAGCATTTGAGCACTAACTAAACACTTTCAGCTGGAGTGCAAAGAAGACAGCCTATCTTTGAGAGGGGTATCTGACACGCTCCAATTACCCAACATGTCACTGCACTCGCATGTGCAAAGATCTCACCATTTATCAAAGACTCGCCCTCAAGGCAAATGAAAGGAACATCTGGATTTCAAGAGTGTTTAACCTAGCAGCTGGCGAGACCTCGTGAGATTATGTGTATTTCCTTGCACAATGACTCATGATAAAGATGTATGCGTTCAATGAAAGTCGCTGATGACCCACCTTTACCTTCGTCTGCACTGCAAGAGTGATTTACAATATCGGGAGTCAAGCCAAGATATACACAATATGTGCAAAACATGCTCAAAAGATCATTGTCTAGGGATAGACTTCTAAAAGCAAACCTGACTGCCCACTAAGACCTGGAAGAGCTCTTTGTATCCAGGGAGGTTTATAATTATACACCATTTAAAAAAAGAAACAGTCTCTAGAGACATATCTGTGGACTGGCTGTCGACAACGTCCCTGACCAAGGAGAGAAGAGCAGGCAATCTGAGAACGAGGGACAAAAAGGGCCACCGGCTGCAAAATGTAAGTTCACAAAAGGAGGGGAGATTTTAGCGGCTTTTAGAAAGTAAAATTTTGGTGTTTTGGAGAGCTATTATGGAAGCTAACCTTACTGAATCGCTCTCGGCTCTGGCATCGCACATTTTCTTTCCCACACCTGAGCTGTAAACACATTTGCCACAACAGTCAAGGAATCCTAAGTGGAATGATATTCCATAAAAAGCCCTCAGTATTCATTTTAATGATGTTAAAAGCTGAAGTGGAGTGTCAGTGTGCTCTCAGCCTCTTAGCAACAAGAAGATTTCACAAGCAACGGCCTCAGGTGGGCTTAACTAGTTTGATGGGCTTTTCGGAGAATGCGTCTGAACTGCATGTCAGGCAGCGTGATAATATCCAGTGCCTTCAAATAAAAAATATATTTTTAAATATATTTTTGGTCCAGGATGTCTCTCAAGGAGCTGTGTGCCTACGAAACACCATCCGTTACTGAAATGCAGAACTTCATGTTGGCTGACAGACGGCCCACTGGACATGTAAACCAAGTGTGGCCTAATGTGTACATTGGCAATGAGTATGTATTATGTTTTCTATTCAAATGGAAATTAAATGAAAATGTACAGAACTACAGATGTTCTCTTTGTTTGTGTTTTCGCAGGGTTGCGGCACGAGACAAGTCAATGTTGTATCATATGGGGATCACACACATTGTGAACGCAGCTAGTGGACCCCCTCATGTCAACACTGGACCCCGCTTTTACAGAGACATGAATATTGATTACTATGCAGTGGAGGCTGATGATTCCTCAGATTTCATCATAAGTTTGTTTTTCTACCCCACATCAAGGTTCATACGAGCTGCGTTGTCAAGAAAGGGTGAGTTAAATCGGAGAAAACTATGTGATAATTTATGACATATAACTGGCAAGTCTTTATAACTATCTACACTATAAAAAATCAGTATTTGCTTACTTAAATGGGGAATGACGCTGCTTCATTTTCCCGCCTGCCACTGTATTCGTCGCATGTGAAGCTGCGCACACTATGACTGCTAAACATTGTGTTACTACATATAGTCGTCAATTTTTATTTCCATTTACACCTTCTTTTTCTATTTTTCTAACTTCGAAAGTTATTATTCATTTTCCCAAAGCACCGAAAGAAGCACACAAAATTCTGCAACGTGAATATAACCCAATGATGCATAAAAACCTGTTTAAATTAATCTGTTATAGTAAATATCAATATACAAGAAGTGTCTTTTATTTTCCGTTTTTTAATTTTATTTTTATGCTTTGGCTAATTAGGTAATTTAGAAAACAATTACATTACCTTTTCATAATATGTAATTGCTTATTAAAATGATAAAAACTGATGTGACCTGTGGTTTGAAGGCCTATAACAACCTATGGCTATAGCTTACTAAGAATAATCTACACTGTAAAATGTCTTACATCAATTCTGTTCTGCTTTTTAGGAAGAGTGTTTATCCATTGTCTGATGGGAGTGAGCCGCTCTGCCACCCTAGTGTTGGCCTTCCTCATGATCTGTGAGGATCTTACTCTAATGGAGGCCATTAAAGCAGTACGGCTACACAGGGACATCTGTCCCAATCCCGGCTTTCTTAACCAGCTTCGACACCTTGACATGAGCCTCGTCCGAGAGAGGAAGAAAAAACTGGAAGCTTACAAATTGTAACTGAAAACTTGGTAACAATGTGATGAATCCCATTTCAAGAGCGCATCCCTTAAGGGCCTCCTTCCCCATGGCCTTGACCCAATTCTATTGGGCCAGATCTTATTTGCTAATATCCATTGTAGTGCACTGGTAAAGTGGGTATCAGAAGGCAAAACTGAAGAGTTTCCTCATAAATAGTAAATAACATCCAAAGGGCAACAGGGTTGCAAAATAAATGGCAGTTTTTTAAATTTCTTCCAGATGAGATATACTTTGAACTTGTCTTGAAATGAGCCATCAAGCATGTTTGGTTTTTTTTACTGGAGCGAAATGAAATGGCTGTGGCTTGCTCTTTATCATGGGAAGGTGGCAGAGCCATGCATGGCTACATGACTTAAGGGTTGGTCCCCCGTAGTGAGTTTCTAATGGGTATCATATGCTTCGACATATTTATGGTTTCTGGTCAAAAACACGGGTGTTGTGATGACCAAATAAGAATGTAATGATAAAGCATTTAAATTATTTCTCAGTCCAGTGAAACGGACCAAAACCGACACATTGTTCCCTCTGAAACATATCTTTTCTTGTTGGTATGTGAAATAAATTACACAGTACCTTAGGAATTATATTTTTGTGTTTTTTGTTTTAAGAGAAGGCATCTGTTAATTTTCACCTAATTTCCCACCGTGGACTGTGAAGGCAAACATGATTACAGAAGCAAATGTGTAATATGCGTAAATACAAACTGTCCCATGAAAATGTGCATTGATTATTCTACTCAGAAAACATGCATTGAATGAACACAGGCTATATAAGGCTATATCATTGATTCCAGAGATTTCTAACCTTTTTCTTTGACAGAAAAGCTCCTAAAGACAAACCATTGTCCTTACAACTGCAGGAAGTTTATGAGACGCCATCTATATCGGATCTGCGGTGTCTGCTGCTGACAAACAGACAGGCTTTTGGACCTGTCAGTCTTATCTGGCCCAACCTCTACATCGGAGATGAGTAAGTACCGAACCATCACAGTTTTGGGAGTAAAACAGATCTAACCAAGATACTGCTTGAAAATCCAAAGTTTCACAATATAGGTGTTTGCGTTTACAGTTTATTCTATTTAAATAATGTAAACACAAAGACGCGTTAAACAGCCGCTCATTTCAGGTCAACGGCTCGTGATAAAGGACTGCTCGCTGATCTGGGAATCACTCATATTGTAAACTGTGCCGATGGGCCACATCGCATCAACACGGGTGCCCAGTTCTACTCAGACATGAGTATAAGTTACTGTGGAGTGGAGGCTTCAGATCACCCACAGTTTGATTTGAGCCAGTATTTCTGCTCCACTGCATCCTTCATTAAAGCTGCACTCACTCAAAATGGCAAGTCTGACTTCCTTGACCTTTTTGAGACTAATTTTGTCAGTGATTGTATTGAAATTAAAAGAAGCAGAGCAAAAGAATAAATGGAGCAGTGCAAAATCAGCAGGCAATACAGTCGTTTTAATAAGTAAAATATGTAAATGGTAACCACTGTCAGAGATACAGAATAAGTTAGGAGGTTCTTTGTGTGCTGCAGGGAAAGTGCTGGTTCACTGCGCAATGGGAGTGAGTCGCTCCGGAGCCTTGGTCCTGGCTTTCCTTATGATGTGTGAAAACCTCACTCTTATGGACGCCATCATTGCTGTCCGGTTGAACAGGGACATCTGTCCCAACTCAGGCTTTCTAGAACAGCTGAGAGCTCTGGATAATCAATTAAAGAGATAACACACAAAAAATGAAGGTTCTGTCATTTACTCACCATCTTATATTTTCAAACCTGTATGACTGATGCCATAGCTTCACAAGATAGTTATATGGACACCTCTTATAATACAGAAAAATATATTTATTAGAGATATTAGAAAAGCATACATTATATGTTTTATCATTTGTACTTTTGTGAAAAATGTGTCAAATCTGGAAGGATAGAAGGTTGGGTGAATGCTATGATGACATTATAAGAACAATTAAAAAAGTTCCAAAGTTTGGGGCTAGTGAGATTTTTTTTGTCTCATGCTTTCAAAGGAAAAACTTATTTGATAAAAATCAGTAAAGACATGTAATTCATTATGGTGAAGGCAAATCTGAATTTTCAGCAGTTATTCCTTTGGTCTTCAGTCACCTTGTCTTTCAAAAATAATTCTATGTTGATTTACTGCTCAAGAATAATTTATATATATATATATATATATATATATAAACATTTTAAATA
>JAUYWG010000047.1:11501380-11557968 GCA_034779775.1 Enteromius afrohamiltoni
TTTAAATATATAGTTTCATATTAAATAATCAATCAATTTTAAGAATAAGACGAACTGCCATAATAGCTGTATTGTTTCAATAGAGAGAAGCTATAAATAAGGTTATCATTGTGTTGCTATCTCAGGCATGAAGTATGAACATCACTCCCCACATACTGCGCACATATATTTTTACATTTTCTATATTTCACACATACGCTAACATACTTTTAAGAAGTATATAAAACAATGTCCAACGGAAATGTTGCTAGAGACACTAAGTTCTTTTGGAACATATGTGCTGGAATGATTTGAAATTCATGAAAATTAAGACCTCGTCTCGCAGTAATAGAGCTGCTTTTGTGGGAAAGAAAGAAGATTTCAAGGTTGAAGGAATAAGTGAACCTGACAAAACAGTAAAAGGAATTCAACATCACCAATTTAATGACTTCCCTGTCAAGGTGAGTGATGGTGGTGACTGAGTATGAGAGGAGGGGGGAAAAAAAACATCCAGTGCTGATGGTTTTGAAAACCATCCCTCTCCGGAGATGATTCATGTGTCCTTTTCACATATCTGGGAAGCGAAAAGCAATTACCATTCCATTTGCAGCGGCCAAGCTCGCATTACAGAGACTGTGTTAAACTCGGTTCAAAAAAGAAACACCTTTTGGATTAAATTACAAGCACAGCTCTACAGAGATTTCCTATTTTTGTCAAATTTAGTCACTGGGCGCCAGGAAGGACAGCTGCCTGTAGGAGGGCTCGCAGCAGGCAGTGTAAGGAGGGAATAATTGGCTGGTGGAATTGGGCCCAGGCTGTAACGTCTCCTCTGGGACAAAAGTCAGATTCACTGGCCTTTGACTGAAGCTGCCATCTTTTTCCCTTGTATCTGTCACAAACCACAAACATGACAACACAAGCACGATCCATGATGAGAACATGATTTCTTTCAAATTTACATAATGATGTGATATTCCATTCCTCAGGGCTATGGTGGTGTCTTATAGGCCAATTTTTCCCATGTAGATTTTGAGCAGTTTTTAAGGAGCTAACATGCTGTGCAGAGATGTACAAACAAGCTTCTCTGTTCATAATGGGGTTTATACTGATGGTGAGGGAGCATTTTCACACTTTTGGGGTTGGAACGTTTGGAATAACTTATAGCAGGGTTAAATTCTGCAGACGCAGGTGATAGACCACAGCAAATATTATTTTATTTTCCCTATTTACTTTAATAGCAAGCACGGGAAAATAAAGCAATAGTGTTAAAAATTAAATAATTTCTTATTTTTATTGGATAGGACAGCAGTCTGAAATCAGTCTATTGTAAACAGAAGGCGAAGTGGGAGAGGGGAATATGCAGACAACATAATTAATGTCTGTTTTAGTGTGCTAGTAAGGCATCACAAGATACCTTTTGATGTTCATTCATATTTATTTCATGCTGTAAAGAGATGATCAGGCACTACAGTGATCCGACACACATTAAAGGGCCACAAAATTTTATTGTTTGAATTGCTTTTATATATATATATATATATATATATATATAATATAAATATAAAAACGTGACATGTGAAAGCGAAGACAGTTATTCAGCTATGAAACAATCTTGTCTTTCAGTTTGTTGAGAGCATCAGATGTACCAACATTAATGAAAGGGGGCGGGTCTTTCTGAAGAGTCATTTATGTAATTTCAGTTATTACAATAAATGTTTACTTTAATGCAAAAATGTTTAGTATGCACTACATAGTAGTTACAAATGTCAACATAGTTATTATTTATGTACACACAAACAATTTACTGACAGATGATAAACACTTTCTTATGACATCACATGTCAGCGACACACACTCAACTTCTTGTAAATTAGCAACAAAGTATGAGCGCAGAAAGTGATCCACACTTCGGATACCAGTCAGACTGCTTACTAGACAGTCAATGATTTAATCACTTCAGTCACACAATTTAGAGTTACATGAATCTGGAGCGAATACATTGTGTCTACAGCTGGAGGTTGCAAACTCGCCACTCCCCTCATCAGCTCCTGTGCTGTGAAGGTCACAACTCATAGATCAATAGCCTAAAAATATCATTTCAAATCAGCAGGCTATTCTGGGCCAAGCAAACATGCCGTGTCTATTTGGTATAAACGGACCACCTGAGGCTGTTAATATTGGAGACAAGCACCATTAGAGGGACACATGTAATCTTTTTTTCATGTTTACACATACAATCATTGATACGCTAAGTGGTGTGTTTCGGAAAGCCAATCTTGTGTTTGGAGAGAGAGAAATAATTCAGACTGCCGGGAACATGGACCTAATCTTAATATTTCCACAGGCTCTAACTACAGTAAGCAAAGTTTTAACACACTAGCTTAGAAAATGAATTTGCAACCATCTACTGAAAACTGACACTTGTTTTGACAGAGCACTTCAACTGTCATATCAGTGTAATCATGCATACTTGCAAAGTTTTAAGACACTGAAACCAGAAGCCTTGTGAAAATAATTAGTCAAGTGTTTGCTTTCAGGCTGAACTAATAGTCTGCAGATCAGAAAACAGCTTTGACAGCTTTTACAGGTATTAGCTGCATTTAAACCATAATATGCTAACATACAATTACAAAGCAAATGTTACATAATGTTTCTTTTTAATTCCTCCGTAAGGCATAATAAATACTCACATGTCCAGCAATGGGAATTAAAAAATTATATAACCATATATAATAAATATATAAATATATTATATATATATATATATATATATATACATACATATAATATATATATATTTATATAAAAAAATTTATGTAAAGCATCCAGCAACACAACTATGTCAAATAGATTAACATGTAAAATGGATAAGTGAAGTTAAAGTATGGTTTGATGGAAGATATCTTTAGATTGCCATCAACTTCAGAAACAAGGAACAAAGCGTTCTCACCGTGGCAGAGGGGAAATGGAATAATGTTGTTAATGCTACCTAGGCTTGAACATTGATTACTATGGAGTGGAGGCAAAAGACTTAGCGCTACTTTAAACCTCTCGGAGTTTCTCTACCCTGGAGCTCAATTTATTGACCATGCACTCAGCAAAGCAGAAAGTAAGTAAAGAGAGAGACAGGGCATGTTAAATCTCTTTAGATAAGAGGGAAGTAACAGGCACTCAAGGACTCAATCAAGTGAGCCCTGTAGAATTCAAATGAGAGGCCCAAAAAGCAGAACTGATGGAGGCAAGTGTTCCTGATGCAGCTTCTCCCAGGAGAGAATGGTGCGCTCTTGTTGGATTATTAGCATTGGCCTATAAAGTCAGCACTAATATCAGTGACCGAGATGCGTGTAAACCCGAAAGTGCAAGGTGAACTGATATTCAATTGGAGTATCCTAAAAATGGCTTAATCTCTGCAATTAAGCTTACACCATTTGGCTTAAAGTCGCTTAGTTCGTTTAAGGAATGGTTAATGGTTTGCAGATAAAGCATATGAAATTTATTTTCAACACAGCCAGCTACCGTCATATTATTCACTGATTTGTAATGTTTGTTCTGCAAGATTACACTGTCTAAAAAAAATAAAGGCCCTTCCTTTGGCTTTAGCACACTATATTTAATTTTTGTTGTCAAGCTCTATAATGGTTCATTTTTATTGCCAAGGCAGCTGTGCTGTTGCATTAGATACATGTTATTTAGCTTTCCAGCTAAATGTACCCACCACCCTCTACAGTTAAAAGTATCAGTTTTTTCTATTCAGTAGTAGTCCCTGAATTGTTTCCAACAATAACAATGTGTTTGAAATCTGTTGGCTGTAATAGATCTGTTCAAGAAACAAAGCACGAGATGAAAGACTCCATACACACTTTTAAGTCTGTCAGTGGCTCATCATAATTTATTTTCTGCTAAAATGTACAGCATTTAAGTGACTGACTAAAAAGGTAACTCATAAATACAGGACTGTTGCTCTGTTAATTAGTACAGTCAGGATATCCCTCTTACGTCAAACTGCCATTCTGTACAGGTACAAAGGCTACAAAATAAGCTATACAAACAGACACAGATACAATTTACCTTTTTACATGCCATCTGTTTTGTCTATCAACAAGGCTACTGCTCTACATTTCAGTAAAATATAAATCAGATGTTTTATAAAGATAAAAAAAAAAAATCTACAGATGAAATGAAAATGTAAGTTTAAAGGCATTTCATAAAAGACCAACTTTGGAGTAAATTGACACTCATAATAATAATTTTGCAACTCTGCCCCATTTGAAATTGTTTCGTTTACCCTTCCCCTTTGATTTAGATTTCTACATGTACAAATACTGACATTGACTGTTCTTTGCTATTGTGACAGAAATTGCTTTAAATTGTATAAAAACAGAAAGCTGCCTCAGGTAAAGAAACGTGTTAAAAAGTAACAAATTATACACAATTAGCAATAGAACCTTCCAAGCCAAACGTGACAATGTTTTCAAATCTTTACAGTATTAGAATCAACAAAAATAGAGTTTAATTTTTCCTTCCGTATGAGGGAAACCTAACCAAGGCCATACATTTAATATAAAATTGCTTGCTATTAAGCACAACACTGTACAGTACTACTTTGATGCACTGTCACTAACAAAGACGTTATAGCATGCTAAGTATAACCTTACATTTAAAAAAATATAAAAGTAGATTTACAATAATTTAAATAATATGAAGGCATGAGTACAGACTTACATATATAACCTTGCGATTGCTAAAGGTACATTGAAAAGGCTCTTTTGTCCAAAAAACATACAATGCAGGCACATTTAAAGGTTCCATAATGCAGGATCCAACTTAAAGAAAATGTAACCTCCATTCAACTGCAATGCAGTTCATAGGAGCTTATTTACGCTTACACAAATGTTACATTTTAAATCTTATGCTGTAAGGCTTCCCTTAAACAGGGGAGAAAAGCTAAAATTTAGCCAATAAACAAAACTTTTTTTGCATTCTTACCAAGTGCTGGTTCTTTCAGAAAGATCCATAAAAGCGAACGTTAACCATGAAAATAAGAACAAACTAAATACCTCAAGTCAACTAGCTGACTTTTGCAACGTTACAACCCTTTACTCTCAGGTCGTTGATTATCGTCTCATGTAAGGCCCATTTAAGGGTTGTTTGGACATGCCAGTGTTCACGTAACCATGATGACCTGCTGGGCTGTACATCATATTGCCATGGGGAGGGGCCTGCATGGGCTGCTGTGGGTAAGGCTGAGTACCCATCATGCCCATCTGCATAGAGTACTGTGAAGATTGATTCATATAAGTAGGATTGCCATGGTAGCCCCCATTCATCATAGGCTGCGTCACTCTGTAAGTGTTCATCGCCATATTGACGTTCACGTTCATTGAGTTGACGTTGTAAGCCGGAGCGGGCATGAGGTTTACCCCCATGTTCATCCGCGGCGGCATAGCTAGCGTCCTGCCAGGAGCCTGCATGGTCACAGTTTGAGGACCCCTACCGTACATCTGCTGCTGGTGGTGGGGCAGAGGGGCCGATTTGGAGCGGATCGACACGGGGTGGTGGTGGTGATTTTTGGGGGCCATTTGCGTCTGCAGTCTCTGAGACTGTGCCAGGTTCATGTTGGGTGTAGCCATGTTGCGCTGCAGCATCATGGGTGGTGGAGTCATGTTGGGTGGAGGGGTGACGGTAGACTGTGACTGAGGGCCTCCGCCAGGTTGCGACAGTGAAACCAGCGCGGGATTGTGAGGGCCAAGCTGCGTGGGCAACGAGCCATTGTTGTTTGCATAGGATGAGATGGAGTGCGAGGCAGAATGGCTGAAGGGCAAGGAGTGGTCCATGATGGTGTTGGTGAGCTGCTGTAGCTTATGCAGGCTGAACGTAGCTGAGTGCTGACCGTAGTGTCCACCTCCATACTCCCCCTGGCTCATTCGGTCATACAAGCCCAGGTTGCTTGAGGGGTTGTTGGACTCTGGGATGTCGGGCAGCTGCATGGGTGGAGGGAAGCTGGCCGGCATGGAGCAGTGTGATAGAGGCTGCTGGTACTGGTGTTGAGGGTGTTGATGATGTTGATGATGTGGATGGTGCTGGTGGTGACTGTGGTGGTGACTATGGCTGTGCCCGTGGCTGTGGCCATGTCCGTGCGGATGGCTGGGCTGCCTCTCTGGCACACAGCCTTGCGGAGACTTCACACTGCATCCCTGAGGGGAGCTCATGCTGGTTTGCTGGAGCATGCTGCAAGCGCCAGTATTGTTCACCACAGGACCGGCCATCTGCTGGGACACAGCACAGCTGCTCTGACTGTGGCTGCCACCGGAGGAGAGGTTGCCATAGGAACAGCTGCTCTGGGAGGAGGTGCCCGCTCCTGCTCCCGTGCCACAAATGCTGTTACCCAGCGTGGAGTCATAACTACTGGGATTCTCGTAATTCTCTGTGGTGCTCTCAATACTACCTAGGTCGCTGAAGCCACTGTCCACCACCTGCTGAGAGTGGTCCGACACTGAGGGCACATCCATTATTGGACTAGTCTCCATGTTGTTATGAAGCGAGTGCACTGAAACGGTGCCCTGATCGGGGCTGATCTGAGTGTAGCCACTTTCTAGAATGGACACCGCTGGACTGTTGACTGATCGTACAGATTGGCTTGGGTGAGAATGGACAGAAGACAAAGGACTGCTGTGATCCGACTGCTGGCAGTCGTCCACGGGAGTCATCTGAGGGCTCTGCTCAACGTGAACATACCCCTGTAAGCTGTGGCAGGCCTCCTGAGTCTCGGCGCAATCCTGGAAGTGCCTCTCCTGCTCAGACTCTTGAGTCAGAGACTGCACTGCTTGGGCTGTCTCCATGTCAAGCTCAGGGCAAATGTTGTGGTCCTCTTTTATTGCCGGGGTCAATGGGCCCATATGCTTTTCTTCAGGCCTTTGACTGTTATCCTCTTCCTCGGTTTCTGAGTCTGGAGGATGATCAGAGTCCACAGTGTCCTCCTGTTGCATGCCCAAGCTCACGAGAGTGCTTTCAGATGCAAGCTCCTCTGAACAATGAGGTGGGGGGTCTACAGGGCTTGGCTGTACTTCAGGATCTTTATTGTTATTACTAGGAGTTGGAACTGGCTCTGGGTCTTCCGCAAGGTCTCTTTCTGGTAGTGGCACTGGGTCGTCTATTCTCTGCTCGTGGCTGTCATCTTCATCATCTGCATCATGATCGTCCACATGAGATGGTTCTGGCTCTTCTTCTTCATCCTCTTCTTCATCTCGTTCACCTAAGCCCTTACCAACCCTGCCTTCAGGATCACCCTCTAGCTTCAGGTCTTTGACATTCTCTGTATTTTGAGTTGATTCTTCAGCATCATCTGTTGGACATGATTTTGTCTCACTGGTCTCATCAACGCAGGGTGAATTTTCCACTTTGTCAGGTTTGTCCATTGGTTCACTCTCTTTTATTTTGTGAGACTCTGGTGGCTCAGGACTGTGGGGCTCTGAATCGCAGGGATCCAGTTCTGGGTCCTCTGGTCTGCGCTCTCTAATAGACTCACATGGTCCTGAGAAGGAGGCAGGGCTGACATCCTGTTCCTCTTCTTGCTCCTGCTCCATTGTGACCATTGGCGTCTCAGGAGGCGTGTAGAGGTTGAGCTTAAAGCCCATTTTGCGCTCCTTTAGTCTCCATTTGGGAGGACCTCGTTTTACACCTTTGGGCCAGCCTTTCTTCCGTTTTAGAGGTCGAGGATTGTCCTTTTTCACTGCTTCAGAAACAGCAAAAAAAAAAACCACTTTCCATGTTAATTTTTCTTGAAAACATGCAACAAAACAGTATGTTGTAAATATTAACATGTATAGCTTTACCTTCCACATTCGCTTCTTCTTTAGATTGATTTGAGTGATTGTCATCTTCATATCTCCTTGGTCTTCCAGGCCGAGGTATGGCTAGTCTCCGGCGCGTCTCCTCTTCCTCATCCTCGCTGCCACCCCTCCTGCTGGGCTGTGGCAGAGGGCTTTCCACATCAGAGTTTTCGAATGGCTCATCTAGCACCTCTGTTCTCTCCGAGATGGTCTCGGTTGTGACACTGCTGTTGATTCGTGTTCTCCTCCGCCCTCTCTTCCGCCGAAGAGATGGAGCCCGCTAAGAAAAAAAAACAAACAAACACCACCACCACATTTAAGGGGGCTTTTCCTTTAACAGAGATGTGCATATTGTATGATTGAGAACAACTTGTGCTTGAGAATGGAATAAATACAGGGAGATGTCAAAGGCTGTAAGACTTAACAACTGTCATAGCAAGAGTTTTTTTGTCGAACTGTCCCTGGTGCCCTTTAATCCAAAAAGCAGAGGTTTGGAGGAGACAGATACGGTCAAGGGTGATGCTAAACATAGGGAAATGTGGCTACGTTGTGAATGGGTTGCTTCATGATCTAAATGCAAAAGCCCATCATTTAGACCACAGTGCCTACACCACAGGCCATTCATTTGGAAAGCTTAGCCTGCCCAAAACCCCAAATGAGAGTGTTCAGAATCAAGCTGACCACTAGTTCCTCACAACATACTCTCCCCCAGGCATTCTGGGATAGCAGTACCCCAATGCAAATAATCAGCAGCATTACTTGGTGATACAGAACCCAGCGTTCCCACACAAATCATGAAAGCAATATTTCGTAATTATGGACTTAAGGACTGATGGAAATTTCTTATTAATGGATAGTTTTTAGTCTTTTCCCATCCAACTAAATACTCCTAAATGATGAGGGAAATATAATGCGAACAATGATGATACAGAGTGACCTAAAGAAATGAACACAGCTATTGATTCTGATGTTTACCTTTCGCTTGAGCCCTTGCCCAGACTGGGATTTGATTGCATCTTCACCATCATCGTCGTCATCATCGTCATCACTGCTGCTTTCTTCGCTCACTTCAAACTCTTTCCCAGCACTGTTGGCAAACAGTGAGTCTGAATATCTTCTGCCAAAGTTCTTGCACTTGGTTAGCGGAGGTCTTGAGCTAGCGTAGCCCATCCCTGTTACCATATTCCTGGTTGATGCACTACAGCCTGCGCGACGTTCTCCTGCCTGTTGTGCCACAAAAACACAAACATGAGCTTGTCTGAGCTGCTCTGTACAGACTGAAGACAAGCAGACAAATAACATCTCAGTTATCCATTTTGCTTCTGCAGCGCCCCTGCAGTGCAGAGATTGTCTCTTGATTAGCCGTTGATCTCAGCAACATTTATTTTTAAGCGGCTGTGGAAGATTACATTTCATGGGACATTCAGAGGCATTAATAATACAGGGCTTTGATTTAGGTCACTCAGGAAGCTGGGTTACTGTTGAAAGTGCTTTCAGCTATCTCTGTGAACTCACCCTGAACTCCTGAAAGGCAAACGATGGGATAAATTTAGCTCACTTTTCATGAAAGCATCATCTTGTAGCTAATAATGCAGAGCCAAGGAAGGAATGAGTGACCTGCGCTCACTGTGATCGTCATGATCTGCCTACAGAATAGGCTTGAATTAAAAACGTAAGCTCTGATTTTAGACTCAGCCACCAGAACAACCTTTGATCATCTTACCGATTACTGTCGAGTTCGACATCATGCAAAAAGAGTCAGGGTGTATCAGAGGCGAAAAGGAAAAAACAACAGGGCATTTTATAAAGTCTGTAGTTTTCATTGCAATATCTGTGGCAAATGTTAACACTGTGGAAGGTACTGGTCAAGTCTCTGTATATGCCAGGAAAACCACCTAGATGTTTCTTGTATAATTATATAAAAGGATGTTGCGCAGGTTCATTGTCTATAAAATTTGCAAATTTATTAAAGTGCCCCTATTATGCCTTCTCAAATATGATCTTTCATGGAGTGTGTCATCTAGCTGTATGTGAACAAACTATCTGCAAAGTTTTGACGCCTACAGTGCACGAAAAAAAAAAAAGAAGAAAAAAAAATGTGAGTGAGTCGGCTCACATTCGCCTAAGTGAGTCATCAGCAATTTGAATCTTTTTCTGTTACGGCCACAAGTCACAAAGTAACATTTGCATAATGCCCGCCCACGTTCTACGTCACAAATAACTTGTGGATTACATCATGTCAAGACGACGCTGTACCCTGCTTTACCAGTCAGTTATGGCAATGGGCGTTTCATTTTCTGACACATTCTGTAGCGGTAGACCAATCATAAAGGACTGTGCCATTTGACCAATCAGTGAGGGCTCATGGAAAGGAGGGGTTTAGACCGACTGATTCTTCGAACTGCTTCATATGAGGCATTTACATTTAGAAATGGTGTAAAATTATTTTTGGAGAAACCTGAAGTGTTTTTTGACCTTGCATACATGTAAACCTGTTTTAAGACATTTAAGGCTTTTCTGACATATGAAACAATATAGGCATACCTGTGAGTGTCTGTTTACCACAACAACTTAATCACTGATAGCGAGTAGAAAAGACATGCATTTGTAAAAGAAGTAGTCTGAGCTGCCATAGATCTTTTCTTTGTTGTGGACATGAAGTCAACAGAGGGAAGAATGACAGATGCCTGATTTTATACCCAGACCAAACCTGAAAGCTCTGAATATAAATCATTATTAAAAGCTTGTAGTGACTACAGGGCAAAGCAAAAATGTGTTTTTAAACAGATTTCATTTATGAATTTGCAATGGCTCGATAATTTGTTTTTGATGGAAAAATTTAACAAGAAATCCTTGGTAGTTTAGCTTTAAGTATTAGAGCACTCTGTACTGTGGACAGACAAACACATAAAAACTGTTCACTAACATCATGTGTGTTCAGTTCCTAATCAAATTATGAATAGACCTTTAGGCCTACCTGTGCTATAGCACTCTTCAGCTCCCCAGGAGGGCTTCTGCAGACTGAAACTGGAGTCCAGCTCAGGCAGTCAGGATCGACCTCATGAAGCCGTGGCTTCATTCTCAGTCTATCCATGTGATCCTCAATCAGCTGATGTCTTCGAATGATTACAAACCTAGAAAAACGTGTTAGAAAATATTAGAAAAGAGAAATTGTCATTTGGTATTGGCACATGTAAATATAACCATAATGTGCCCACCCCCACCCCTCTCAGGAATGTAGTAATGTCTTTAGAGATGATGCAGTGTACTGAAAGCATGTGAGTGAATTGTCAGATTGACAGATACCACCACAGTCAAACCCACCTGCCATCCTGGAAATCAATCATGTTGAGCTGCTGAAGTGTGGTAGCGATGTCATGTGGACACATGCCCGTGGCTCGGCTCATTCCCCTGATGCTGACACTCTTATCTGGGTGGTTGTGCAGGTACTCCAGTATGACACTTTTCCAATAAGCCAAGTAGGACAGACGACCCAGATCAGATAGAGGCTTCTCTGGGGAGCCAGCCTGGCCCTCTAGCCTGGAAAGTAAGTAACCTGGAAAGACAGGAAAGAGAGAGAGAGAGAGAGAGAGAGAGAGAGAGAGAGAGAGAGAGAGAGAGAGAGAGAGAGGAGATGAGGAAAGATTGTTTATGAGTACTGTTGTCAGATCGAGTTTGAGTATCACTGGCAAAACATTAAACAACTCAATCACAATTTATGAAGACATGGAGTAATGCCTATATGCATCAAAATCAAACAGTTATATGTAAAGAGGTTTAATGTGGTTTTAGTTCCTGTGATATCAGTGATGTTATATGAAAAAAGCAATTTAATATAATGATAAAAGCAATATTACATATATATTAATACAATATTTTAAGAAAATTAAACAAACCAGTCTAGATAACCATAGCGACAGATGTACATGTGCAAACACACACACATTATAATTTTATATATATATATATGTGTGTGTGTGTGTGCGTGTATTTATATTATGTAATTTTAATATTAAAATGTCCGAGTTAATTTCACATTTCAAGAAAAGAAAATATGGTTCTTTTCTTAATTGGTTGAAGTTGTAGTTGATCTTGTGCTAAGCTACGTCAGATTTAGATTACTTTTATACTCCAGTATAGTACAGTAGTCTTTTGCATTAACACAAAGTATGCAAATGCTCTTCTAATTCTAAACAGAGAGCAAATCAAAACATTTACAAGCAAACAAATTATACCATGTACTACATCCAACTGTATATAAGAACATACAAACCCAGTACTCAGTACAATGAAACAGGCAGTCTTTCCATCACGAATGTCTAGTCTGAAACAGATCCTCTTTTTGCTTCCATGCAGGAGCACAGAAGCATCTGTTCATGACACAAACAATCTTATGCTCACATCTCATAAGACTTCCAAACCAGTTAATGAATAACTTACTGAAATCAATGAGGAACCTTCCAAATCCTTGCCTTTGGTACTGAGGCATGATCATTATGCAGGAGACATTGTACTTCTGCTGGCAAAGCTTTTCCTGTGGGAGAGAAAGAGAGAAAGATAAGAGTGTCTCAGAGCACTGCCAACGCATGCAATTCACTGCACCTGTCGTTGTCCTGACCTGCACCAAACAAACACACAAAACCCTTCAAACAAATTGCAGAAAAGGTTCTGATCCAGAAACAAGTACTGTACAAGAAATGCTATCTTTAGCAAACCACTAGAAAACCCGCCGTTACTTTTACTTAACTGTCGTATAATTTGATATATTAATTTAAGGGTTGTAATACCTTTGAGAAGTATCCAACAAGATGACAACCTTTCTCATCATTCTGTGTTAGAACGTAGAAGAGAAAAGGCTCCACGTCGTAATACAAAGTCTTGTGATCCAGAAAAAGTTTTGCGAGCAAACAAAGGTTTTGGCAGAAAATTTTACTGATATTTCCATCAACCTAAACAAAGACGACAAAATGGGAAACAATTAGTCAGGTGTGTCATACAAGGGAATTTTCTGCTTGTGGAGCACCTGTGAAGATCGCAAATCATAAAAACAGTTCAATGAAAGGTCTTTAACACTTTTGGAGGTATGCTAAAACTGATGCATTTCCTGTTCACTAGACAAACAAGAACCTTAAAGAATTGTTTTAATCTGACATGATTCATTGATGCAAGTCCAGTTCTCATCTATGCTGCTGAGATGTGTCTTTCAATAAGCCTGGCACTTCATAGCCTTTAATCTCTGGACATAACCCCCTCTTGTTTTAATTGCAAATGTAGATGATAAATCGGATGTGGATGAAGTTGTGCATGTGCCCCTTGTGCAAGATTTAAAAGCAAGAACTGACCTCAAACACAGAGAGGTTATCCTTCCTGTAGATCTCATTAGCTGGCGGGTGAAACCACCCACATTTCTTTGAATGCCTCTGCAGAATGTCTTGGCTTTTCATGTACTTTAAGCAGAACTCGCAGAGATAAAGCTTCGGTAATCTGAGGAGGTGAACAGCAATTAATCACAACCAAGAATGTGGTATAAGTAACAGGGGAGAAACTAAAAATCACATACTAGTTTACATTTGCTTAAGGTCATATCTGGCAAACATTTTGACTGCTGTAAAAAGTGTTTCTGAATTCATTTCAGACTTACCTTGAGTATTCTGGAGGGTATGGTGAGGAATACCAAGTTTGTATTTCATGTTTCCCGAATTCAATCAAAGGAGGGGATTGTCCTTGATCGCCACCAGCTTTCTGTTTTTGAAATAAATCATAAATTAGAATTAATAAGTTTTATATTACAAGTTATGTCTAGATGCTCTATTAAAGCTCACTTAAACCAGCAGGGCCTGGCTGTTTAAAACGTTAAGACTAGTCTTAAAAGCTAGTCATCTAAATGTTTCTTTAAGACTAGGGATGCTCATTTCGGTTATTTCTCGTAACTGACAACCGACGCTCGTTAACCGACTATTATTAGGACTCAATAACTGTGTTCTGCTGCTGTGTGAATGTGGCCAATAAAATGAGATTTTATATTAGTAGGTAAAATACTGAAATAAATAAATAAAATTACCATTTAAACTGTTTAACTGATTGTATTAATCGGTCAAAATTCAAATCGGTCAGTTAAAAGTTAACCGGTTAAAATGAGCATCCCTATTTCAGACTGATCATAGCTTTTTTAATTCAATTACATATTTGTAAATTAGGCCAAGTTGAATCCATAAAATAAAACTGGCTAATTGCTAGTTGGTTAAACTAGCTCTTAAGACACTATGTTTATGCAACTAATCTTTCTAAAGAAATTAGTATGTTACAGTACAACTGTAAGATTGCAGTAGTAATATTTACGCCTTAATTGCTTCAACTATCATGCTTTTTATTCAGCTTTTAAAACGTCTCATGTTGACAACGGGTTGTTTAATCATCATACCTTTGCTGTGATCTCCTTGATGCGTCTGAACAACTTCAGATCTTCTTCAGCCACGTGGTCATTGAGTAAAGCCATCCTTCCTTCCTGTGGTTCTCTTCTTGAGCATCTCTCAGCATTAAAAGCTGTAAAAGGTCAGAAAAAATTTAAATGGTTGATATTTCAAGAATATAGCACAAAAGAACTGAACAGATGCTGACACAACAAAAACCCAAAGCTAATATAAACAAGCACTAACTAACTTAGACTCGATAACACCTCATTCAAAATCACAACTGCTAGCATGCAAATCACTACTGTCATGGAAAGAAAAGCTGATAGGAAAGGCTCATATCAACATTGCTGGCCAACACACTAACCTCAAACCTTTAACCACACATCAGTTTGTTTCTAGGCAACAGTGACCTCTAAACAAATACTCCATTTGTGCAGAGGTTGAGAGGGAACCAAACCAGGAGCAAGGGCATTTGAAATGCAAACACTTTACATTAAAGTGCTTGTTACTAAAGGGAAAAAGCATTAATAACTTGGGTTTGAGAGGCAGGTGTGAGCAGCATGAGGACGTGAGCAGAGAGCAGAAATCTAAGGTTTTAGTGGCTTCAGAATTAATAGAATAAAAAAAGACTGAAGAAAAAGGTTAAAAACCAAAATGCAGAGATGCAGTATTAGTTGAAAAACAAAAATCTCAAAATGTTATTTTGATTCTAAAAAAATGAGGAAGATGAGTAAAACGGTTGAAGATGAAAAAGCCAGTCGGCCGTTTGGAGGTTCAGGCCCCTGTGCTTACCATGGTTTGGGTCTGGTTTTACTCTTCCGTCTGCCAATCTGCCCTTCCCTGGTGTGGTGTTCTCCCTCTGCGGGGAGGCCTTAAACCTAAACCTGCCTAGCAGCTTGTGCTTTCTCAAGAAGGGTGTTCGTTTGAAATGGAGCGCTGACTTAAACGGCCGGCCGCGCTTGGGCGCCCATCCTGAGGCTGAACCAGACAGGGATGCTAATTTACTACCGAAACCCTTGACAGACTTCTTTCCTTGAAGCTGCAAGGATGTTTTGGGTGAGGTGGAAACGTCCGGGCTGCGGCGCGCTCGCTTGGGCGGTGCGTAGCTGGGGAGTCCCTTTTGCCGGGACTGTCCCTGAGTGGTAAAGATGTGAGACAGTCCATCAAAGAGTCCCTTCAGCTGGTTGTTGCCTGGCAGGCTACTGAGGGATGGGTCGCTAGACTGGGAGGAGGAGCTGTGGGGGGAGTGGGCGGAGGAGGGTGAGGATGACTGGGTGGGGTTCAGCGAGATAGGGCTGTGTCCTTGCGAAGGGGATGGGGTAAGGAGAACGCTAGATGGGGCGTTTAACCTCACACCTGGTGTCGTCAAGCTGCCATGGCATTTCCGATAGCCCCGCTTCCTCGGCCTGTGCTGTTTCGAGGAGCCCAACGCCTCACTGCGTAACCGGCGACCCAGGGGCGATGGCGTGAAAAATTTGGAAAGCCCGTCAATGAGACCTTTGGTTTTCTTGTTGATTGGGGGCAACGTAGTGAAGGTGGGTGTGGATGTGAGGGGGTCAGTGATACTCCTGCCGTCTGTGGTGGGTATAAAGGTGCTTGATGAGGGTGGGGTACAGAAAGTGCTTATGGAACCCCTACCATGCCGTGCTTTTTCAGACAGCTCAACGGATCCCGGGCCACCACTGTCAGACCTGTAAAAGCAGATGATGTTTGCATTTAGAACACAAGCCACAAATAAAGCGGAATCAGTGTGCACATCTCGACTGTGACTAAGCCCGAGCCCTGATTTCACAGTTTCACCAACACGTTCCACCGTGTCTATCAGCGCACATCAAGCCTTTAGGAAAGATGTAATCCCTCAGGTCGTGCACATTTAAAAGCCTGCTGACCCAGACTCGCCCAGACTGACTGACAGCGTTCCGACTGAGCTTTACTACACAGCCATATGTTAAAAATAGACTTGCAAAGAATGCCCCAGGCTAAAAGTACATTGCAGCAGCCATGCTAATTTTAAACCTTTTGGATGAGAGGGTATGAAACCTACATATACTCTCAAGGCAAGGTTGTGAAGGACAAAAATCAGAGTAGGCCATCAAAAAAAAAAAGAAAAAAAAAAAAAGCATTTACAGTTTAGGCAACATACTGATTGTGAGACCTGTAACCTTAAGCCCGAAGCATAACGAACACCATAGATGAAATGACTTATCGTACACTGTTGGATGTGCTAGATTTTTTCTTGGCCTTCCTGGCTTTGCATATCGCCTTTTGATCTGGGCCGCTGTCTTGTGTAGCAACCGTTTTCCCTCCTGCTCCTTTGGCCTGCATACTTGGCAGATCCACATTCCTGGGGGAGGTCCAGGGAAAAAAGAGAGAGGGAGAGAAAGAGTGGGAGAGACAAAAAGAAGGAAGCATTTTAAGGATGGTTCATCATGTCTGCAGCTGTGACACTTTTTTCAGATATGTCTTTGTAGTGCTGAGAGGAGATGACCCGCTGTGCCTTTCCCTTCATTTCCACTGTCTTTAGAAGAGCAGAGAGAGAGAGAAAAAAAACAAGCTTTCTGCAGGTAACATACCAACAAGGAAGCACTGAATAAATGGCTTTGAAGTTGTGTGGGGTGCTCTTTTCCTGACATGGCTTCAGCCTTCTCATCCTCTTAGAGAGGAAAATAACAAATGAGCATAAATTAAACTATTAAATTTTAGTTTATCAGATTTCACACAAATAATTAAAGCTAAATTTGCACTGATGTGTAGTATAGAAGATTAGCATCATATACTGAGAAAACAAAAAAAAACCGAATCCTGTAATCTCAGACAGGTAGACTAATTTTTAGAGGCCTGATATTAGAAAAAGTGTCTTAGTCATTATGAAGTTTAGCTTCCTCCATATCATTAAAACATCTATGGCTGAACTACAGTCCACATGAACAATTTGCAGTCACAAGAATACAATTTTGTACACCGTCACAAAGTCCCACAGGGCCATTTACACAGGAAGCACTCTTATAGCAGAAATGCAGGCAGGTGGTTTTTGGTCACACTTTTCTGTTAGCGTCTCTCGCTATGATTATCTGCGTTATTTTTGCTATAATTAATCAAACTAATTTCATGTGTTAAATCGACATTCTTAACATAGAAGTTTTAAAGCATTTGCATTTCACCCATAACAAAAGCCAAATGAAATTTGATGGGATTTCTCATGGCAGAATGTCACCTCCCTCCAACAGTTTCAGACATTCAGCACTGTAGGCTCTTGTAAAATTAAGTGAAATGAACCTGTTCTGCTCTATTGAAACACTTTATGATGCTGCTCCCTTTTTATCTTGGCACTTACATGCCCATTTCAGACAAACTGCCATTAACTGAAAAGGACAAGCACAGTCATTTGCATGCCAGAGGCGAAATCATTAACAACGAGAAAGAGACTGGAAAGAGAGGAGAGAGAGAGACAGCCACTAAATAGTTCAGGATGCAAGGTACATATCATCTTACTATTATGTAACCAGAAGCCTTTGTGTAATGGCACATTTAACAGCTTCACCTTGAGAATGGAAAAATCCACAGAGGCAAACAAAAGCCTAATGTACCTTTTGGCATTCTGGAGAGCGGTGGGTCACAACACTCCATATGGAAACCCCTGTCACAGGAGTCGCAGAACAGCATCTCATCCTGGATCCACAAACACAAAATAAAATAAGAAGCAATCTACATAACACAAGTAAACAATATCCTGCAGTAAAAGTGTCAGAACACAAGCAGAGCTCTGACACTATAAAAGATGTCAGCAGGAACTGGGCCAAGGCCATCAGTGCATTTGAAAAGAACTTACAGCATTCTTCCCCTGAATCTGACAGGAACTGCATGTTTTGCATTCGATGCATTGCCATCGCAGGGCCTTGACATTTGCAGTCAAATCAGCAGAGAACTTCAGGCATGATGGATGGCCTTTGAGGAGAAATGTGGAATAAAACAAACAGGCTTTAGAGAGAGAGTCTCCAAACATGCTCAATTAAAAGAGCGACATTACCTAATCCTTTAACTTTGGCAGGAAACACAAAAGCCCTTGCTGAAACATTACAGGATAAATGTTAACAGAGACTTAATCAAGCGGAGAGAGAACATCAAAACGAAACAAATGAAAGATTCCCCTGACCGTGGATCAGTTAAATATTTACACGTGGCATCAACAATGCGAAAAACCATGCGTGAAGACTTTCCAAAATCGGTGTCTAAAAGCACTGTATTATCAAACACTTCTGAGCGGCTAATTAAGGATAATTTGATCTTAACGAGGCAGAAATGGTACGCGTGTACACCGTAATGGCAGTCGATCCGTTATAGTCATGTAAAAGCATGCACTCCTGTCCCTGAGGGCTGTGAACCAGCTGCGGTTTACAGTGGGAGAACATTTTCTAGACTTTCATGAACACTTAATGAAAACCACCTCTGCGTTGTTAAGTCAAACTCAGCCATAAAAATGTCACCGGGAGAACAATTCCTTGTGGCATTTCAAAATCACTGTTCAAAACAAATTACGACATAAGAGCAGGTAATTTAACAGGAACATGGCAATTCTGTCTGGAGGAGGGAAAAAAATAAATAAATGCGTAAAAGAAACAAGCAAGCAAACTTGAAACACCTTTCAGCTTGAATCCATCTGTGATTGTGTTAAACCGTTCTTCTACAGAACATATAATTTTAATACTTTAAAAATATATGCATAGGCCTTCTCCAGCCTTCAACCATCTTCCTTTTAGATCTTTTACCACATTTTTTTAATCAAACATACAGTCCTACACAAATTATCCCCCAAAAAACCCCACTTGCATATAAACTACCATCTTTCTCATCGTCTGGCTGGACATCATCTGGGCTATTTCAAAGATTTGTACATCATTCTCATTGCACTATGACTTGTGATGTACAAAAATGTTGTTCACTGAAATAAGAACTGCAAATTAAGCAGACAAAAATTGAGACATGGAAAAAAAACCTGCATGTAAAATGATCCAGGTAATCATATGTAATGCAAACACTAGCTAATGAAGATGATGTCTTGTCAGAAAGAGTGTTTATAGTTGACGAGACACACGTACATCACCGCTCTGAAATGGGATGATGAGAGGTGTGCAGAGGAATGTGGATGGACGGTAAACACTGCTGAGCATCAATCTTATACGAAAGTGAAAGCATATTGCGGTCAAAATTCAAACTCCATTGCAAATTGAGTTGAGATTTGTTTTCCTAATTGTGCATGCACAATGTGCGGCAATTCAAATACTAAAAGAGAATGCATATTTTGAGTTTGCATTTTCCTTGATCCTGGTTGATTATTAAAGAGCATTTCCTGTTCTTAAAATGACTGCACACATTCACTTATCTACCCCATGCACTCATACAGAATAAACAACTAATGGAATAAAAAAATAAAATAAAAAATACTTTGAGGGAATTGATCCTTTTACAAACAGAAAATAGTCTAAAAATTAGAAGCTCTGCTATGAACTGTTATGCTAATGATTGAAATACTGTAGCTGTACTGCTGAAAAATCATTGTATTAAAATAACTGATTTGGTTACAGCTAAATGGCTAGTTTCAATGTTTGACTTACACTTCAACCAATAGCATTCCTAGTTATATGATAACTTGCGTTTGGCCACTTGGCACAAGCTTTCAGATGATGCACTGTCCATATATAGGCACCACTCTGGCTGAGGGGTCAAACATGGGTCTTACCGCTGCTCCCACAGTCAGCACAGGACAGCAGCTCCTCTGGCCTCTTGTCCCGATTGGACTCCTTTGTGCCCAAACAGAAGCTGCATATTGGTATGGGATCAGCACGTGGCTAGAGAAAAAGTGAGAGAAAGAGAGCATGCTTTTAATTGACAAACTTTAATTTGCATAAAATTGGCAACAAGGTGCCAACATTCCCTCTTAGATTAAAAAAAATAAAAAAAATAAATCTACGTGTTTTACAAAACTAAACACTTTAGATGTACCCCAGCTAAACCCTCAACAGCTGAATGAGTGCAGTGCCTTAAATCATATTATGTACACACACCAAAATTTGAAACACAGCACGACTATTATTAAACACAAGGCACATGAGTGGCATAGACAATGAGTACAGACTGGAAGATAAAAGATTTGGCATGTGTTTTGATTAGCTTTGTTTGAATATCGGGTGTCAAACCAGACAGGTGGTTACAAACCCAGGGAGCCGGCTAGTTATTAAGCATGTGATTATAGAGGACAGATATGCGGTGCCAGATATAAAGCAGTTCCTGGCAGAGGAAGGGTACTAACATGAGTCAAACCAATCTCAAATCGCTCTATTAAATGAAAATCACATCATACGAATGTTAGATAAACTGATACTTTAGTACCAAGTAACAATATGACAATAAAGATACTAGTAAGAATGATACTAGCCTTTCTGGAGTATTGATAGTACAGACAGAATTGAGTCCTGTCTGACTGGCTATAGCTGGTGATCCAAATCATCAGCTGTGTGAATTTGACATTGCAATGAAAATGCAACCTATTAGTGGTGATATATAATTATATTATTTCTAATTAAAACCAAGCAATCAATAAATTTAGCCTAGAAAATTAAAACCGTACATCAGTCTATACTATTAGAAATACTACTTAACAGACTATTATAAAGTTTAAAGGATTAAAGAAAGAAAAAAAAATCAACACCTTTAATCAGTAAGAATAAAATAGTTACATGTAAAACGTTTCTATTTCAAATGACATAGCCATTTGAACTGTTTGGAGAAAAAAAAAAAAAAAAATGATCATAGTTTCCACAAAAACATTAGGTGGCTTTTTTATTAACATTGAGAAAAATTTCTTGAGCACCAAATAAGTATATTATGATTTCTGAAGGATCATGTGACACTGAAGACCAGATCAATGACTGCTAAAAATTCAGCTTTGCCATCACCCCCCCACCCCACTTCAAAATATACTTAAAATATAAAACATCTATTCCAAATTGCAATATTATTTTCATAGCATTAGTGTTTTTACTGTATTTTTGATCAAATAAATGCAGCCTTGGTAAGCATAATAAAATCAATAGGGATGTAAGTTATTGCATACTAGCACCAAACAGTGTAGAGTGCTCAGGTATCCAAGATCTCTGGAGATCAGATGCAAATCTAGACGCAGAATCCATGAGAAGTGATACCACAAACAGGAAATTAAATCCAAAAGTCTCCTTTGATTTTAGGCTGTATGTGACTACTGTAAAGATTACATTCTTGTGTAAATGCCTTCTTAAAGGCAGCAGCCAAAACAACTGACATCAAACACACATACAAGCAATATATCTGTTACTACTGATGAAGGATAAAGGATGCCCAGCAGGATGTGTGAGCACGTCACCACACACACACCTTGCCGTATCACCAAGCGCTGTGATACACAACGCTGAGCCTGTGTAAATATTGGCAATGGGGATGTTATACAACTGCGAGAGGTGTAGCCAGTGCCCTCTGAACGAGGGCAACGCAAGGTGCTGATGCCAAAAGAAGATTAGAGGGAACCGAACAGGCTCAGCGAATAGCTCTGGAGATAAGACTGTATCTTTCCTCCCACGAAAGCCTGTGGCATGCAGGATTCGTGTAGTGGAGATCAGTAAAAAGGTTACATGGAATCTGACGGGAAAGTCTACCACCACACCCTCACGTCTCCAAACAGTTCCGTCTAAATCGCCGCACGGGTTGCGTAAGCCCATTCAAACCAGAGTACTCGATTCAGCATCAGACGCTCACAAAAAAAAACACCAGTCTCTTGAGAAGAGGAACCAGTAGAACTTGAGAGTAAACAAGCAAGCAATTCGGCTCAATTCTCTCCCAAAAGGCTTGTCAGCAAGAGACGGAGCGTTCTGTTGGGGGATGGTTTATATTAGATGCAGATGGGGCATTAGAAGACGGAGTAAAACTACATCTAGTGGGTATGTTCTCTGTACCATCTCAAGAGAGCCACTCAGGCTGAGCTCCCGCTGTGCCGTGTTGATAAATATTGAGTGTCTGTTCTGGTGAGAAACCTGTTGAGAGTAATGCCAGACTAATTGTTTTATGCAACAGGCAATCAATCCCTAGCCTATTAATCATTTTGGCAGACCATCAATTTGCAGATGGGTTATTCATAAACATTTCAAGTTTTCATTTAAGTGCCAATTGAAAGGCTCCAATCGATGGCCCCTGAATGATACGCACAGCTCTTCATACAAATGACGAGCTGGTTAACGCTCAGAAATAAATGTGCGCTTATTGCTTATAAAGGACTTCTCTCCCTGAGGGCAACGTAATCACGATACACAACAAAAATCCCACCATGCGCATAATGCTTGACCTCAATTGCCTCCAAACAATACATCTGTATTCACGCACAGGAGGGAAAAGCACAGGCACCGCCGTCTCGTATAAATACAAATAAACCCTCTACTGCAGCTCTGCACACCACATCATTCAATAACATTAGCGCTAAATTGATTTCAATGGCAGAATTCCACTGCCTCTCGTTGGATTTCAGCAGCACATGAAATGCACGCATTTACTTCACACGCATAGTGTGTTCATGTGCACAAAGATAAAAAAAAAAAAAAAGCATAGCTACTTGAAAGCCTGGCATGCTTGACATTGAGTTAGATATGATCTGAACGTAAGCTACGTGATACATAGGAAAAACGAAAGAAAAATAAACAAGTAGGCAGATTCTCAAATGATTTCTTAGCACTCAAGATATAAATATATGATGTGAACTTCTGTACGTGTTGCCAAACTCATTATAGAGGTGATTATATGCCCTATTTATGCAAATCCCGCTAGAATCCAAACTGTTCTCCCATCAGAACTAAAAGGGCCATCATGTTTTCTCCCCACTGCAATTGACAGCTCAAATTTACACCAAACCTTCAGCATAAATTTAGCACCTCTGAGAGTGGTATTTACTGCTAACTTAGTGGAGATCCAGATCCACCACAAACATTTAGGCCTATTAAATGTTTGCACATTAAGTACTATTGAGGTCCCCATAGGTACTCAATTGCAGACACTTTAATTTTTCACTCAAAAATGAAAACTGTAATTTGCTCACTGTTACATCATTCCAAACCTGTATGACTTTTTTCTGCAGAGCATGAATATTTTTAAGTTGTTTTTTTGTTGTTGTTAGTACAACAGAATTCAATAGGGTCCAGTGTGGTTTGGTACCCAAAATCTTTTCTGTTCCACAGAAGAAAAGCCAGCAATGCAAGTCTGGAGTGATAGTAAGGCAAAAAAAAGATGATTCCTTTGATCATCCCCAAACATGAGCATTTAGGATTAGATTTAGAACAGCACACACATTTTACTCTTGCTGAAGTTTTTAGTATGTACCATTTATGCCATGAACAGTGCATCTACAGTTTCAAATAGGTGTCTTATTAAACTGGCTAAAACTGAAGCAAAACAGAGATACTGAAGAGAATACAACGGTCACAATTTTTAACTTCTTTCCTGGCTCATCTTTTAATAATTGATGAGATTGTAAGACATGCAACAATTTTGTAAACCAACGTTTCAAATATGTACTATGAAATATCGCCTCCAAGTAATTTTTTTTGTATTTAAAAGCACTACAAATTCATTTAGCATTTTAAAAAAAAGTCAGTCTTAAGCAGAGTTCAGACTGCACGATTTTCAGACTCAAGTCACAGATGTTTTCACACTGCGTGACTATCTGGGGTAGCATTCAGTCGCTGCGGTGTTCACACTGCATGATAGATCGTGACTTTACAACAGGAAGAATCGCCTACAACTTGGTCTCACTGCCAAACACACATGCGAGAAGTGACATGGAAACAATGCATGATCACGTCTGCAAGACCGGAGTTCTCGCGTGAGAATGGGATTATTATTAAAAAATAATAGCAGGCAAAATAAGCTTGTCATACAAATTGCATGTGCGCTCATTTGCAACGAAAAGATGATTATGGACGAGGATAATTACCTTCCATTCCTTCTTAACTCCTCCCCCAACTTCCCGCTGCCCTGGATGTTGCTCTCTCATTGGGTGTAGGTAATCGCCGATGATATTCAGTCAGAACATATTTCACACGTCATGATTTTAAATCGCAGACAGCGATTTAACAACTAGGGTTGGGTACCATTATAGCACCGGTACCTAAGTAACCGGTATGTACCGAACCAAATCAAAACGCAGATTTCAGTGCCTCGCCTAAATGTCAAACCTAATAAATCTATGGCATTAATAAGCGAGCACACCACTGACGCTGGTGCGCACAGTAAATCATTTCCGCGAGTGGAAAACGGATGTATATGCGAAGAAATGGGAGCCCGCGAACTCATTTCAAACCCTCGCGTGTGCTTCTGGTAATATTATGTCTTGTGTCTCACTTAAAGAGGACATAAATACAATACAGGCTACATGAATAACATCTCCAAAACTGTGTTTTAAAGTAATATAAAACCCCCTTTATTTTCCAACAATAAAATGAAATCTTTATTAAAAGACAGTGTTTTATGCCTTAAACACAACATTTTTAGAGGGGGAAAATAAGGCTATTGTAAGAATAAATGATAATGCACTAGTGTAAAGGTAGCATAACAGATGTGTAAACTGAAAACTTTATTAAAACTAATTTGCATGGGTTCATTGTGTTGGATTTAATTTTTTTCTGTGCAGTGGTTCAGGAGATGAGATTTTGACATGCATCTCAAACATTTTTTCAGGTCGCTGACATTTTATAATGTAATTTTGTTGGTATTGAAAATTGGTATTGAAAAAGGTATCTTTCAGGAACCGATATCAAAAAAAAAAAAGTTTAAACGATACCCAGCTCTAGGGCCCATTCTTATGTCAGAGAAAACAAATATGCATTGGCTGGTGACTACACCCTGCTGAATATTGTGTCTGGAATGTTTGCAAAAGGAACATTCCCCAGATGACAAAGCATTCCCATCTAAAACAGGTAATAATAGCAATGTTACACCAAGACGTGTCTATTTCGCTGAGGAATTTTACCTCAAAGTCTTTTACCTGAAGCAATCAGCTCATTAATTAACAATATCCTTCTATTTAAGGCAACATTGTAAAGCAAGACCAGAAACATGCATTTGTCAGTTACTTTGTCCACTAAGTGGAGCTAGTGTGCATCCACATCAGGCTGATGACGGAACATTCAGTGCCATATTTGGCTCTGAATTAAAGGCCAGTGAATCCTGACTACAGCAGCTCCACTGAGAACAAGCAAGTGCTACAGGTGCTAGAGTGCAAAACAAGCTACAAAACATGTGGTTGTGATGACCACAGGGGTCTTTATTTGAACAAAGCAGAAGTGAAATGTTCTCACCGATGTTTCCAATAGATGTGTCAAAAGAGTTACTTTCACTTGTGTTGTGCACTAATGCAAATTAACTAATCTGACTTCACTTTATTTCTCTGTGCAAATGAAACGACCAACTAAAACTACAGCGAATGAATTTTCATGAAATTAATTGGCTTACAAACCAATGGACAATACATAAATGAAATCATTAGCTTGCCACAGCCATGTACATTTTCAAAGAATCCTTCAATATCCGTTATCCAAGAGGCCTTTAACATGTGCTAAATAATGTCAGAATACGCACAAGATTAAATAGACGTGGGTAATTGTTAATCATTTTCACTTAATCCACTCAGTAGTTTCGTAAAAAACACTGCAAGAGGAACAGGTAACCACTCTCGGGTGTAGATGTTAATAGTATCTCCATCTATCCACAACTGTTTCTACTGCTCCAGAAAAGCCAAGCATGCATGCATGTTTTGAGTGTCAGACTGCTGTGCCTCTTATCTATGTAAGCTTCCTGAGATCTCACCTTGGATAGCCACAAGTAGAGGCATATCACTTTTGAATGGCAGCGTGAATGCGGTTATGCCTTGCCCTCATCCCACAACCAGACACTGACAGTAATTGACACATAAATGGTGTGTCTCTTGGCTCGGTTTGTGTGATCTGATGCAGACATGCACATCAGCATCATCTTTCAAGTGGTTTGAGACCAAATAGAGCCAGAGAGAGAAGTACAGTTTTATTTAAGCCTGACGACGTCTTATGCTTCAGTGTGAGAGAGGAATGTAGGGCAGATCTGTTCTAACGCTGACCCGTGACTCGTCCCATTACATTTTCCAACAGCTCTATTAGCTCATCCAGGCCTCTAAAGCCCAGGAACTTAACGAGGATGGCAGGGCTATTACATTACCATTACTTCATTCAGGTCAGTCTGCCTGAGGAACAGCAACATGGCACGCGCTCAGGTATCTCAGACTCAGGTTAGCAAAGTGACAATTACTCCAGCACTAATTAAGCCAGCTCCACTTCAGGCTGTGTCTGACCCTTACTAATTATGCATATATGTGGGGGCAGTGGCTTAGTGCTTAGGGATTGAGTTGTTAACACAACGCAAACAGGTTCAATGGCAACAAAAATTGATCCAGGAGCTCTAGAGTTAGGGAAAGATTGAGATCTCTCTATCAGTAGAGACTTTTAGGAAACCACTAAACCCAAACAGCAAGTACAAATCCGTATTACTGGGCTGCTTAGGTCAGCAAAAACTATTTGTGTGTTAACTTCATGTCTTAGTCTAACAAGGGCCTTAATGCGCATCTCAAAAAAACATTAGCAAGTATGAGTTTCTTCACACTCTTTGAGACTGCTGTGCAAACAATAATGCTGATTGAACAGCTAAACGTACGCCAGATACTTGGAAAGAAAGTGGTGGTTTAAAAGCAGCATTTAGCAAAAGTCAAAAAGGATGGAGTTGACCGACAAACCTCACACTGAGCTGAACAAACAGTTGCACACATGGAAGAACAGTAACACAGTACGTGAAGTTGGCCCGCCACCCAACGCAAAACTTTGTTTGTGCTGTAAAAAATTTCATTTGTGCTGCTTTGGTTCGTTAGATATAAAATATTTATTTAAAAGGTCATTCTCAGGTCACTCAGCCTCCCCACATGCTCCAAATTAATCTCAAATAGTCTTGTTTGTTTGCTTCGTTTTGTGCTGGTTTGTGTCAGTCAAGATGTCAAGATCTGTCAAGAAGTCAAGATTTGTGCTCCTTAACAAAATTACATTACATTATAGGCGATGACGTCACCAGCCCCTCTGCACGCCTCAAACTGACCCAAAATAGGCTCAATAGTTGTTTGTGCTGTTTCTTATTTTGCTTTTATTTAGCATTTTATGTTGGGTTGCTCATTTATTTAATTTGCCCATTGCCAAAGTTGCCCATTGTAGTTAATTTTCTGACCGACAAATGCTGCTGGTTAACCGAACATTCAATTTATGCAAAACACGAAGCACTAACGATTGAGCCTATTTTGGGTTATATCCTATCTTGTTACGTCCACAAATGCATTTGTTAATTTAATATAAATCGCAACACTTGCTGTAATGTAATCGCATAGGCGATTGCAATAGGATTAATCGTGCAGCACTACTTTAAACAAATGCAGAATAACTTAATACAGTGACTGCCAGTGGGTGTGAAAACCGTGGAACAACATTTGTAACCATTACTAGCAAAACCACAACTAGGAACAACTCTCAACCATGAAGCTTTTGGTGGTGTACCTCTCAGAAACCTAAAAAAAATGTCATAAAATTTTTGTTGAAAATCTATATTTTGTTACCTGTACATAAAATGCTACTTTTAAATATCAATATATATTAACTATGGTGCGTAGTTATATTTTTTCTGTTCCTTTTCATGCATACAATGAATCACTAAGAATTATATTCATTTATTAACAGACTTTGATCAAATAAAAATGGACTCGTTTACAAGACCGCCTCTGGTTAGGAATCAACCAAGTGGACTATTTGATTAACCCCCAAGTTACTTTATGTACTTTTGGTTGCAACTAAACTTCTAATGCAAAATTCTGTGGTTTATTAGGGAGACTAAAGTAAAATGCATGGCTAAGACCATAATGCCTTAATGAAATTTCTAGAAAGTGAGCAAATTGCATCAGCCACAGCTGGTAAACAGCGGTCTAGTACTGTTTCAACACCATTAGTGAAGAACAGATGTAATCAGCAAAGCTTTAACAGACCTTCATTGAATTACTATCTTTTAAACTAAGCAAGAGTTTCAAGAACCTCAAAAAGAGAGGCCAGCCATGAGATCTAATACACCTTCAACGAAAAATCTAATCCTGACAGCTAATGGGACAAAAGAAAGCCGGATTTGGCCCTCTCTTTTCTCATAATTTAACCCTTCGCAGAATATGATAAAGAGGCCTGGAGCAGCTGCAGACTGACCAGTCCCCAAGCACACAATTAACAACAAAAGAGCCCTTTTAACGCATTGAGCTAATCAGCAGCCAGCCCACCACTGCAGTCCCCCTGAACCATCTGCAAGACGGCAGACCGTCTCCGTGATTGTGAAGAAAAAAGACTGGCACCATGCTATCATGTCCTAGGGTCAATGAAGCACATTGCTTAGCAACAGTCAAGCCCCCATGCGTGGAAACCAAAAGCTTTAGCTTTCAAAGAGCAACTCAATAAAGAGTGGACAAGGGAATGTGATCCAAGATTTGATTACCAAATGGCCTCTGATTGTTCGCTGACCACTGTAGAAAAACAGAGCATTAAGAGCCACCTAGCATGGACCTTAAGTGACCAGCAAGTGACAAACGATGAAACACTTTTACATTTTATTGGTTTATAGACTATAGCTACATTGTGCCTAAACTATGTGAGACGATAGAGATAAAGAGTTATATGTAGTTCAAACTGAGCAAATGCTATATGTGAAGACTGGACATGTCAGTCTGCAATGTCACACCTGGTGATAGAATAATTAAAAAAAGGTATTATAAAAAGAATTGAGCTTTTAAATGTTTAGAGGGAAAGGTCAGACAAGGTTACGTTCCAGCTGAAACCAACCAAAAACACAGGACACCAGAGGGGAGGAATCTACAATAATCCTAATAATACCTGTAATAATTAGGTTATAATGAGCTGCCAACATTTCCTAACCAAATTTGCTGAGAATAATGTAGAAATCACCATCATTACGCTTAAACGTCAACAAAAAAATAAACACCATTTACTTTAATAACACACAATCATGGTTTTTAAATCATTAACCATGGAGCTTTATTCCAAGAAGAAAGCTTTATTTTAGAAATATTTAATTGATTGCCAAGACATCTGAAATTTTGCCGCTTAAGTCATGAAACTCTCTTACTTCAACCCATCTCCCCCAACCAGCTTCATCACGTAATCGCAAACCATTTCTAAATGATGAATTTAGTTCAAGCCTACTTTTTCACTCATTAAATACACTTTAAAATGTTTTACATTTCAGATGTAGAATGGCTTGCAAATACGGTTTCTTGTTGACTTAAGATTTTTAAATATGGAAATCGCACCAGCGAATGATGAAGCTTCAGGCCAACAAACACCAGTGAGGTCTGGATGAAGCTTCAGGGCAACAAACAGTAACTCAAACACAATACCTTAGCTCAATAAAGCACAGCTAATTCAACATCTATAGCATCTCATGCCATCATTTAGAAAGCCATTTTGAAGCAAACCAAAGATGATTTAGGAATAAAAACATGGTCTACTCATTTTTGACACAACATTTCAATCACACAATGTTAAAATCGAAGCCAAGTTCACTCAAAGCGGTTTGGGGCCAATGGTGAAGAAACCCTTCACTAAAACAATGAGTTAGGCTATGGTTTCAAGATATTTTAACAATTTTGAATGACGAAGCTACTTTTGTCAAGTTAAGCCCTAAAAAGCTACAAACACTGGATTTAAACTACTAACTTCCTGGATGTTACAACCTCTAGCCTAAATGACACCACTGACTCTGGTACGCATGTCAACATAGGAGTATTTCTGGAAAGAGTATTTCTGTTCCTGACACTTGTGTACACCAGATTTTGAAACACTGCTGAGGTCTCATAACAACAGACCTCGCTAACAAGCTAAACTGTCTGGATGAAAACATTGCATACATATCCACAACTTTTCAGACAAGCACACAGAGCCTTTATGGATATAAAAAGTTCCAGACGTACCTGGTCTCTCTCATGAGGGAGTAGTGTTACAGGTGGGAGGTCCACACCAAAGACCCCCACGCTCCTGAAGCAAGCCTTGCCTCCCAGCCCACCACTGTTCATCCTGTAGAGTGGTCCATCCTTGAGCAGCCGCCCGTTGTTAACTGCCCGCTTAGCAGCAAGCCTCAGCCTCTGCTGAAACCTGGGGTTCGCCACAACATTCACCAGGTCGCCCTGGCTTCTAAGGAATCTCTCGATGTTCCTTAGAGAGGAGCCAGCCGGGACACCCAGACCTTCGATAGCCCTCCTAAGGATTTTATTCCAATCCACATGACGCAGATCTCCAGCAGGTATCACAGATCCAAGCGAGACCGGGCCAGAGCCTCCAAGCTTGAAAGGCACAATCCTTCCCGGGTTATCCGGGTCTTTGTATGAAGCGCACCCTTTACTGGTAACCTTAAGGATGGATCCATCCTTCACAGAGAGCTCCAGCTGCTGGAGTACGACGCCCTTGTCTAGTCCATGTGAGGTTGAGACAGCATGGCAAATCCGCTCCTCCGAAGGCCGCTGCTTCTGCCTTTTGATCTTCTGAATAGCCTCAAGAATCCACTCTGTGTACAGGGGATTGGCCAGTTTCACCATGGTGAAATAAGTTGTTTCATTAAGGTGTGATCCATGAATACATTCCTTTTCTTTTAAGAGCGAACAATACGCATCCACAGACAAAAGCCTGCCATTAGTACATTATGCCAAGCAGGATATGGGACTGATGTAACTCCTCAAAGATTAGACTGGCTATTCATTTCTTTTTCCCTTCTGTCAGAAAGAAAAAAATCCCTTGTGGTTGTAAATCCAAAGTCAGAGGACTTGCTGAAAAATCCTTTTGTGTTACACCTGTGGGTGTGAAGGGGAGAAAAACAGAAATACATGTTACTTTGCAACAAAACACAAACTCTCTCCAGAGCTAGTTACACTGGCATGGCAACCCGATCCAAGGGGTTAGGCTAACCAACACTACCACTCGTTTACATTAGTCATGCTATTTTACACAAGCACAAATGTGAAACAGATTTTAAAAAGACAGTTAAAAAAAGCAAACTAAAACATCCTATATATGTTTCTCTGTGTATAACTTCTATATAAGAAATATAACATGTGACTTCAGGTGCACACATTCCATAAAATAAAAAAAATAACCAGTCCAAACCAGAAAGACCAGCATAACCATGAGATTAAGATGGACATGTTAATTCACATTTTGATAAAAAGCTATGAGTGTAACTGGTACTCAAAACCTGCCTGCCTACACACACACAGCACACGTGTTTATGATACCCATATATGCAGCCTAGCTAGGGAGGTCAATATGTTGAGACATTCACTACAAAACAAGGCAACAATATACTTTGCATTTTATATATATATAAAATTGTATTTTTTTTTTACATTTAGCTACATGCTAAAACACCGCACGCTGTGGACAACGTAACATTTTATTCAGCTCATTGATTTATGATAGTGTTAAAACCCAAAACGCACAAGCAGAGGTAGAACAGTGCTGCGAGCAGCCAGCAGGTGACATGCAGTGAACAATTTCTCAAGAATTCCTCCGCTCGCCAACAGCAGCCGTGTAAACTCAACCGCAACTTATCTGCCATAATATTGTTATATAAAAAGCCTCGCACACATACTGAGGGGAACACTTGACCCATTCCTCTGAGACATTAGATCCGGCCTAAATAGATCCAAGAAAAGCTACGGTAAATAATTGAACGGCGCAACTCGGTTAGCCAGCAAAATAACCACTAAATAACTCGAGTTGGGGAGGCATGACAGCACACAAGAGTGTTAGCAGCACGTATAAAAACAAGTCAACCGATGGTAAAACAAAGTGTTACTTATCAGTTGACACTCACTCGTTGTGGATGTTCAACTCAAACTTAAAAACACGACATATAGTGGTGTTCAAGATTTGACACTTATTTAATCGATTTTAAATCTCGTCTACGCTCTTCCAGCTTTGGTCACAAACTACGACTTGGCCGTGACATTTCACATTAAGAGTCTAGCAACATCATCTCAAATGTTGACAGCTAAAACCAAACACAGTATCACAAGCGCGTACTGAGATTCTTACTTCAGCTCGAGTCCTCTGATTAAAGCCGAGATAGTGAGCTGAAGTCAGGCGAATCTCAAAAGCATTCGGCTTCTTATCTCCAGCATCGGCTTTCTAAACAGCCCCGGAGCTCAAGTCTAGCACGCTAAGCTAAAGCTGGCTAAATTAGGTTATGCTTTATGACTACTTCCGACAGATGACTATCTATAATTTATGATGACAAAGTCAACACGTCAATTAACCTACGGTCTCGCAAACCTTGTTTTCTGGACGCTTTAACACGGTGGACAGGTCAGGTGACTTCGCCGCTTTGCCCGGTCGCGTTACTAAACAGACGCCATTTTGTTACAATGTTGTAGTTTACATGAATCCGACATGACACTGATTACAACCCAATGGAGTCTCATTAAACCTTACCTTCACAAAGACGGTCCCGCCCAAGAAACTTTAATATTGGTTAGAAAGGGCAAATACTTATCCCTGGTTTGATAACCAAAGTGTCAATCACAAGGAAACAGTTCGGCCTCTCGAGGAATCGGTTGGCTTCATAATCTGTCAATAATCACTTGACCCGCCTCTTAAAGGGATAGTTCAACGCCGCTGAGCATTCTGTCATCATTTACTCGCTCTCATGTTTTTCCAAACCTCTGACTTTTTTTTCTTCTTCTGTGGAGCACAAAATGAGACATTAAGCAGAAAGTGAGGACCTGACAGCCTCAATCATTATTTACCATTAGTGTTTTTATGCATACAATAAAAGTGACAAGTAACTTAAGGCCGTCATTCCTCAGACCATCAAATTTTTAGTCAGTCGGAATTATTACAAGGCGAGGTGGAGTAAATGACTTTTTTTTTTTTTGACAAAACTATCCCTTTAAGGTGTCAACTGCTCTTTAGTCCGTGCTGCGTATGGAATGCGATACCTGCTATTCTATCCGCATTAGAAGTACAGCTAACAGGGATAGCGTGGATATTTTATCATCATGCAATATAATGACTTTAAAACTACTTGATGGCTCTTTAATGTAAGATCAGCCGAAAGTCGCTCTACACCTTTAAGAAGGCTCCCCCTTATGAGCATCGCACAACACTGCAATATGAGCAGATCGACCCAGTCACACTTTTTGGAGAATAATGTAATGGTGAATAATTAGTCCAAGTGCTCGAGTTATCCCTGGCATTCCCCGTGCTGTGTGCAATGTAATCTAATATTATAATTAGTTTGCACTTTACAAAAGACAAGGGAGGCCACGAACTATCGAGCGCGCCTACATCCTCACGAAGGTTGCGTGCACGCAAACAGACAACATTTATAAATCCTGCGAATGCCTAAGCGGACGATGGCATATCATTTCTTCCGTTATAACGAGACGCTTAAAAGCAGCGGCGATGACTGCCGTTTGTTTACGCGCTTCTGTCTAAAGCATGCAAAATGCACTCATATTTCAAGATCAAGCAACTGAGAACAGATAGCATCTGGAAAATTCCATTTATGCGGGTCAAGCAGTAGCTTGCGATACTTGCGCGGTTCGCGTAACCCAATAACCTTAATAGCCCGAATTAATTTCTCCGCTCGCGTCAAGTTACATCACTCACGACAACTTAAACTTGAACGATTAAAACATGCCACCGATAACGAGCCACTCAAGACACCGCCGAGATAAATGCTCGAGAACGCTGGCAAAGCGAACATTTACCTTTAAGTTCCTCGCGCGATGTCCCCACACTCCTCGTATAAGCAATAAAAACACGCTTATTTGCGAAGCTGATGATATATGCGTAAAGTAGCCTGATAAATCCAATGGGGTCCTGTTTGATTCGGAAGATGAACGCAAGCGTAGGCAGAGGGAACCTGATAACAACTAATTGAAAGGTTAATCTACATAGGAGTCTGTGACAAAGTAGTACCCTCCCCTTTCGGCACTCCATCAGCCACAGAGGAGGACTAACTCGCTGTAACCGCTATGTGACATCACATCGCTCATTGGCAAACAATGTACATTGTTTCAGACTACATGGCATGGGTGGGAAAAGAGGAGACATAATGTGCCCTGTCTGTGAAGAGGAAAAGGAAACTTTTAATATGGCTTATTGGGATACGAATGTATGCGTACAAAATCAGTATTGCAAAGTATGCAATTACGTAAAATTTTGTAACTGTTTGGGGGGAAAAGACCAGATAATACCTGATACACCATGTTTTTGAAGAGCAATGTGAAACTTTTAATATGACCCAGCACAAGTCATTTTCTTATGAATGCACGCATTTAGCGTAATTGTAGTACAAGTTTCACACTGATTAATTGTACGTGGCTTTATAATTGCTGAGGTGGTGTTGCGAAGTTAATTGATGTTTGTTTGCAATATAAATACCAGAATCGATTACATACAGTGAAATGTGCTTCACCACAGTCGGAACAACACAGCCGGAGTAAATCTAAACCATTCCAAAATCAAATCAAAATTTGCAACAAAACCCACCTAAAAAGCCCATGGCTTCGCCCTGAGGTGAAAATTTGGTGTAGTGCATGCACCATGGACATGTTACTTTTTACTGTGCCTGAAAGGAAAACAAATTGCACACTAAATAAAACTTGAGCCATGTAGGATGTGGTTACAGTTTGGCAAAAGCCTTCATACTGGCTTCCAGAAAAGCCTGATCAAGGTGATTTGACACCAAAGGGTTGTCTTCAGTTGTCTTTTTTGAGACACTGGGCTTCTCTGGGTGTTGTCTACTAGCACAACACTACATATTGTGTTATAAAATAATTAAACTGCTTTCAGTTGAGTCAGTTTTGACGTTTTACATGGTTACTGTGCTGCTATTTTAAAGTTAGGCATTGCTGTTTTGGATCAACTGCAGTGGCTCATAATACCTGACAATTCTCAGGTGAGAACTGGTGTTATTTCCAGCCAGAGACCTTTTTTTTCCCCTAGCACTGTGATTTGTGTGGATATTCCAAGTCAGTGCTACTTATTTGTATGCCAAAAGGGAAGGTACATTTGTTTACAGTTTACGCAGATACATTGGAATTATTCATGTTTGCATATTTCAACCACTGGCACATTCATATTCACATGCAGACAGAGGCAGGATAAATGCCCTGCACAAGGGTATAATAGCACTAAGGTAAGTAGATTAGCTCAAACTGATGACCTTCCTGATACTGCTGCAAAAATACAACCTTGTTGAATGTTTCAAAGATGAACATTCCCTAGATTGCTGACTAGATGGATTTCTTCTTTATATTTTAAATACAACAATATTTGCTATAGTGGACCAAACCAAATCAAATAGCTCTAAGCATATTAAGCATCAATCATTATGAAATGTACAAACTTTAAATGAGGTCGCACAGTAGCTGGTCTGATTCATTGTTCCTGATGCTTTCCAAATAATATGGTATAGTTTGGCATTGTATTTGCACTATACTTAAAAAAAAAAAAAAAAAAAAAACAGACTTAAATGCAATTGGTTGTAATTAATTTGTTAATACATCTGTAATTACACTCTTGACCTCAACTTACCCCTCAAATGTCAAAGTGAAATTTATATAGTGCTTCATACAACACAACTTTAAAATCTACCTATACCACTTAACCTGTCCCTAACCTTAACCACATCCCACCTCACATACATTGTACACAATCTTTATGTACTGTATATAAAGACGACAAATATAAAGAGAAAGCAAAATTTTCACTATATCAGAAGTGTTCTTTTTCTTGTTCTTGTAAGTTTTTAACTCTTCCATTAAGTGTTCTATACACACTGACTAAAATTTTGTCCAACAGCAACACACCTGTGAATCAACTTATGTTTTATAAACCTCACAGGCAACTTTCGCAGGTCTTAAAAACACCCAGCATCATTGTAAAACACAGCGGGAGGATTAGAGAAGAGGGAGAAAAAAAAACAAAACAAGTGTGACTGTGTGTGTGAGAGCTGAAAATGTGAAATAGTGCTCAAGGACTTTGTCCTTCGCTGTCATTAAGGATTTTGCATGGACTCGCGGGTTGTTTAAAACCATGTGCTCGGCCCTGAACAGGTCTGTCAGTGACAGAAACCGAATGTGCTATGATTGCTGTCACACACCGGGACAAAGGGTCAGCTGTACCTTCAGTCTCTCTAATGATGCTCACAAATAGCTACTCCTCATCCCATATCACAGAGATGAACCAATGCAGACCTGCCACTGTCATCAAGAGGACAGGTAGAAGCTGGAGGCTTTCTAACATTCCAGGAGGACACAAAAGTTGAGAGCGTAAAATAGGCCAAAAGTGGAGTCCAGGTTCCCTGTTAAAAGAAAAATGACAGATCATGCAAAATATAAACATTTACGCATTCTGCATAAATAATTATAAGGTTAGGAAAAGAATACAAGTGACAGCATATTACAGCCTTTTTTAGTTTATTTTGGCAGTTTGTGACACATAAGTGTTTCCCACAAATACATTTGGTTTACAACAGCAAGACTAGCCAACAAAATTTCTTTGACATAAAATGGGCCTTTGATTTCAATAAAGTTCATCTGGCTTCTGTGTGTTTGTAATACCAGCTTCAGATTTTACAGCTAATTACAACTAAAATAATTTTGTTACCAAACACGCTTAAACGTGATTCTAAAATGGCTTTAGCAGTAAAAACGATTCAATATTTCCAACAGAAAATCCTCTTTTGTAAACAGTTTTTAATGTGAAATATGTCTCTGTGATCGCATTAGGCTGTGAATCAGAGAAAACAGAGGCACAGCAGAAGGCAGGCAGTGAACGAGAAGAGAGGAAAGAGGAACAGAAGATAAAAAGTCAATTAAAAAAAGGCATTAGTCCTATAAAACACTCAGGCGGCTGTATCTTCCGGTCTCTCAGTGGCCCATCAGTGGAAGTCTGGCTTTTCTGGGAATGTGCAGCCCGCGTGGCGAATAATGACGTTAGCAGCGTAGTGTCCAGCGCGGATGCACTGCTCAAAGGTCTTATCCTGTACCAGCTGAGACAGGAAACCTGCACACACATGCAAACAGACATCGAGAAAAAAAGAAAAGAAAAAAAAGAAGACAAATCAGATCTGCCACTTGCAAAATACTGGACAGACAGAAAGCATGTGCAAACATATGTTTAATGAACGCACACATGCACACACATCCGAGTGCGTAAACACACATAAACATATGCCGGCGAATGTTGGCTGAGAAAATCTAGTTGGGTATCGATTTTGCTGCATGTACTTTTAAAAAATTAAGGAAATCAGGCTAAAGGGGGAAAGGTGATGCAAAAGGCCCCCTTTAGTGATGTGTGATACAAAAATCCTCCAGCTGCCCCCGGGCTCTGAACCCTCCCACCTAGATCTCTGCTCTCTGCAGCAGCGCCGGAGCGCATTGAAAAACAGCTGGCAAATTCATTTTCCAACACGGCAGAGCGCTGGCCTCCAACCTCTTGTTGGAACGGATAAAGGAGTTAAAAAAATCAATACGACGTTTGAGCAAACATGCTCACAGCTCTATTAGTCGCAAGGTTGTCCTGGAGAAGCTACAGGAAGACATGTTAGCAAATCAGGCTTGTGGCCTTTGAAAAGCAGAGGGCCGCGGAAGAGGCATCATATGAAGATAAATTACACGGACCCGAAAGACCCGTGCGAACGAAGTGATCAACATCGATATTTCTGTTTTTCATGGAGAGCCAAACAGCGTTGGGCTTTACGCTTTTGATGGATGGCTTCACAGTTCAGATTGGAGACGCAGCAGCAATCTGAACGCATGGTTATTAGCGAAACCAGCAGATTAAAGATGACGGCTGTGGGGAGTCTGGAAACTCCACTAATCCATCATGAAAGTGATCAATTTCCCTGTAACTGTGTTATCTGAGGTTAAATAGTACAATAGTGCATTGGCGGCTTCATGTGACTACACTAAGCCAAATGAATGAAGTATAACTACAATTCATCTGCAAATTGTCATTCCAGAGCAGCTGCGCAAGAAATAAATAAGCGTTGCATGTCAGAGCTCTTGCATCATGGTCCGCTTTCCCAGAGGTTACAGATCAAACCTAATCCTGGATTAAATTGTCCTGTCAATAGTGATTTTCCATCAAACATACTTTCGTCCTGGACACCTGTTTCAACAATACAATCCATTTGTGTGCTGACTGAGATTTCCTCCTCCTGTGATTTATGCATTAATTAATCTATTAGGTTATTACAATTTGTGTTCAAGAGAAACTAAAATATTTGTAAGAATGTTTGAATATTTATAGTGATCTTTTCTTTGACCATACTTGCATTTAAAAACAATCTGTGTCAATATTTCAGTTCATGTGCATGCTGACTGGAGTTTCTTTTTCTGTGATTTTTCTTTGACGCATTACTTATCAGGTTAATAAGTTTAATAGGTTATCAGTGTTTTAGAGAGGCTTAATCCACTAAAATAAGGTTTCAATATTTGCATGAAAATGTATTTTATGCCAACAGTAATCCATTTGCTATTATAATTCAATCAATGTGTATAGTTAAATAATTAATTATTGGGTTAATTAATCTATTAGATTAGGCTATACATTTTTACTTTAACTTATATTAATAATAATAACAACAACAATATTACTATAGAATTAATCGAAAAATCTCAATGCTTTAAAGTCATTGGGGTCCAAATACTGTTCTGGACACCATTGACTTTGATTGTATTGGTTCATTACAATTATCAAAAAAGACAGAAAAGTTTTTTTTTAAAAAGATTTATTTTTAGCCATTCTTTAGCCGTTATTGTGATAGGACAGATCAGTATTGACAGGAAGTGAAGTGGGAGAGAGAGAGGGGGCGGGAACGGGAAAGGTCCTCGAGTCGGGATTGCAACGGCACAGTATGTCAGCGCACTGCCCACATGGCTATTGGCGGCGGCATCAAAAAGAAAAGTTATACAGGTTTTGAAGCAACATAAGAGTGAGTAGATGAGAAAATGTTTATTTTTTAGGTGAACTCTTACTTAAAGTATTGAAGTTATTAAAGATACATCTTTGTCACACAGTACCTCCAACAAAGGCGTCTCCCGCACCGTTGGTGTCCACTATCTCGCTCTGGTCGATCTCCAGGACAGGGAATGTCTCCACCTTGTCATCTGTGGAAAAGATGGTTCACGGTAAGTGTGAGCTTGTTAAACTATTGTTGGACTGAAAAATGAGGCTCATTCACAGACCGGCTGTTTGGCAGACGTGTCAGACTTTCTGCTGTCAAAAAATGGTAGTTTTTTTGACAAAAGACTGTATACTTTTCCCATAGAAGCTCAAAGCACATTTTACAATAGTGTCAAGTGTAGATTTAATGCTGCAAAAATAAAAGCCAGTCATCTTTTTGTCAGCTTGCACACCTTGTTTCTTCCTCGCAAAAACAAATTTAGTTAGCATGATGCTAAACACTGCAGAAACAGCCACAAACCTAGTACTGCGAAAGGATGGAGAAGTTCCCACAAGACATGCAGAAAGGAACAGAAGGATGTGCCGTTTTCACTTGATGAGCTGTAAGAGCCCTGCTTGGGCCTTGAACTCAAGGAGAGGCAATTATATCATTTGCCGGTTCTTCTGCATGACAATTCTTGCACAGAAATGGATCTGCTCTCCAAAATAGCATTTGAAAGACAGCGTCAGTCTATTTTCAGCATTCAGTTTGAATAATCTGTCCCCATTTGGGCTAAAATAATGCATTAACTCTCCTGCGGTTCGCTCTCGAATGCCTTCTGCTGTACGCTTGTGTTTTATTCATGGCATTAGCCTCCATTAGGGTTGAATGAGGCTGATATAACTTTGCTTTCGCAGTAAGAAGAGCACTTCTGAGAACCCAATATTAGATTCTTGAGGACCTTTAGAAAATTCCACATGTGGCAAGTCTGGCAACCCACTCCAGAGCCGCTATTTACCATTTGAAACTGAGCTACTGCTGCCTTCAAGTGCACCTGGTAAGCCTCTAATCCACAGTTAGGCAGTCGATATTATGACATGTTACATATTCAAGTCTAGGGGAAAAGTGGGAAGTAGACAAAACCTAAACAATAGATGACAACAGCTGTCACTTCTGCTATACTATTAGATGAGGATAACTGAACACAACAGGATACTGCATTACTTTTAGACAATTTGATTTATGCATTAATTACTGGGTTAATTAGACTATCAGGGTTGTGTTGTAATGACACTATGTTTGAAATAGATATTATCAATAAAAGTTATTAAATACAATGATGTTATGTAATAAACCACTTAAAAAAATGAAATTAAAATAAGAAATAACACATTAGTATATTTTAATAATATTATAATATTAGTGTATTATATAATATGAATACACATAATATTAATGAATTATAAATACAGTATATTTATATTTATCGATACTCCTCCATTCATTTAAAATGCCCCTATTATGCCATTTTTAAGGCTCCTAATATTGTTTTAGGAGTTTCCAATAGTTTTACATGCATGCAAGGTGAAAAAAACACTTTTGCTTTCTTTTTCATTTTCCGGCATGATTCGTTTCAAAGCAGTCAAATCGTGAGCCTGCTCTGCTCTGATTGGTCAGAGTCAGTCTGTTGTGATTGGTCTACCTCATACAGCAGTCATCAGTATAATTTTGTGTTTGTGGGCAGGGTCAAGTTGTTGGCAGCTGGACAACATACAACATAGGCATGGCTTTATTGTGCACTTTGCATTCAAATACAGCTACATTACACACTGCATGAAAGGCAATATTGTTAATGGCATGATGGGGCACTTTAATAATGATATATTTAAAATTATTTCCTTTGAATAATGCAGACTGAGAAGGGCATGTCTTACAGTTGGCATGAACTTGACATTTACATCTTACTGATCTTACTGTGAACAAATGATTTACACTCACAAAACAGAATAGCAGATTTGTCGATATCCCCATTTGATCGCGACTTAAAGCTTTACAAGTTTTGACACCTTTAAGTTAAAATAACTCAATCAACAAAGTCAATAATTGCTATCAATTGCAAAGTTGCCTTTTGCCATTTTCGTCAACATATCCTCCTACATTACTCCGGTATCAGATAATTCAGAGCATCCCAACAGCAAGTGCAAATTCTTGGTCATTTTTGTGCTCCTAACTCAAAATTACAACACTACACCTGAGGGTGGCATGAAACGTTACATTTCCTCTCACAAACTCAGGCAGAAATAGTCTCAGCTAGCCCTTGAGACGATTCTCTCACCAAAACAACCCATAATCTGCAACAACAGAGGGCTTTTAAGCATACACCTGCTAATTGTAGTCGGTAGGTGTCAAAGACCATCACTTTGTGTGGAGAACTTCAGAGGAAACCTTCAGACACAGACAGTAAACAACACCGAACGCGAGCAAAGGCTTTCAACTGACGCAACAATGAGCACTCAAGACACGTCTGCTGCGTGTGTGAGCGGTTTCTCCCTAAACGAGGCAGCCGATTGTGTCTTTGATAATTAATTACACAAAAAGCAGATCCTTTTAGAATCAGCTAATTAGCAGCAAAACGACTTTGCTTAATTAATGCAGGCAATGAAGCATGCTCGCCCGCCTTCCTCTTGAAATGATTAACTAGAGAATCTTCCGTGTGAATTAAGTTAACAGAAACTCATGATCTATCTATTATTTTGCAATTAAAGATTACAATATTTCCATTGCCATCATAGCATGCTTTCCCCCTTGTGACAAAGTAGGGAATACACCCATTTATATAAAGCCTACATGCAGTTTTGGATGAACAGATAAATGGTTGAAGGTGGGGGGGAAACAATCAGTAAAAAAATAAAAAATGACCAGACGCAAATGAATGTGTTCATAATGAAACTATATGTGGTTCCTTTCTTCCTGTAAGGCTGACCTGATTCTACTTCCTTTTATGACTCAGAAACAGTGCAGCCTGAGACTGAGAGAAAAAAAATAGCCATTAACTGTTGCTCCCTTTGATACTCATGACTGAACTGAAGAGGCTCTAGACAATAATGGACATCAAACTGACGATTAAGGCTTGTATGAAGCCACGACACTCTTCTTCAGATTTGTGAGGGAGGTAGCAGAGAGACAATGCCATACAGCATGTAGGTACTAGCATAGACTAACCCTTCTGCCCTTTGATGACAGGTCACGCACCAGAGGCATGCTGAGAAATGTCCAAACATCCCAGCCGTGGTGAGTCATCTGGAAAAAAAATTATGAGGTGGTTCTTGGAAGTACATGGTACAACATTAGGTCATATCCAGGGGTCAGAGTCCACAATTTTTTTTTTTAAAAGCTACAATAAAAAATATCTTAAAACACAAGACCACGCTCCCTATTAAGTCCATGTAAATTGCTGCAAGGAACAAATGTCAATACAATAAAACCTTGGTGTGCAAAACAGATTTAGACTTGATTTAGGGTTCGGAGGGAGAGCTGTGAGCTCTAAAAGCTCAAGAAACATACACTGCCAGTCTTCCAGCTTGGTAAACAAGGCTGAACTTGCATATGTGCTAGTCCCCTTGCATTGATGTTTAATGGTGCATGTTGCTCTAGGTGGTTCCCATAACCTCACTTTGTCTCCTACAAGCTGCATCAATTGATATGATAATGGGGGGAGGACGTGTAAAATGAGAGGGGCTGCGCTGGAGGACGAGGCGTCCAACCACTTGGATGCCAAATGGTGTCCAGGAGCCTCTCTCAGCTCTCAATGGGGACAATGACAAGAGTTTCAAGGAATGGAGGCAAGAGGCAGATGCTTAGAAAAAAGAAAGATTCACACTACTAATTGGTCCAATAGGATGTTTTCATTACTGTCCCCGTGTGTCATCGTTAACCAACATCCACAGCAAAAATAATATAATAATTCAGTACTTTACTCAAAATGAGAGTTGGGAACACTTCTTTAGTAGTTTTGTGAAATTTTGGAAGAATTAAACGATTCCACATAATAAGTAAATATAAAATATTTCGTTTTTTAGAAGTTGCTTAAATGCAATCCAGTAATGGGCCTTAACCACTAGTTAAATACAAAATACATAGCTGTTGTATTGACAACTCTATGTGTGAATCACAAGTGAATCAAACGCCTTGAGCACAGCATAAAGTTGTAAGCTGCATGCATTATGAAGTTTTCATGATGCATTATTTCATGAATCTGTGGTTAAACTTTACTACTTAAGCTGTGCGGGTTTAATTCATTATAAAAAAACTGACTCAGAGTCATTCACACTATACTGGCATATATTTTTGATTCATACCAACCAACCAGTTAATTCAAAACAAGTGTCATTCAAAACAAATCCCTACATAAGGTATTTTTACTCACTAAAAAGAACCATCCATTTGTTAGTGATTCAAACTGCAGTAGATTTAGTTGCAGTAGAGTTGTGGGAGCAACCCTAACTTTACTACAAAAACACATCCGCATGGGCGGGAGAATAAACACAAGGAACCATTAACAGAATCAATCATTCAATTCCCATATATATTTTTTTTAAACGAACAGCTAATGACCAGAATACTAAGCCAGTTGTTGAGTGTCAAATAAAAGACAAAACAGTATGAGGGAAAGGACAAGCCAGCTGAACAAAAGAAAATCATTTAAGGAGTAAAAATGAATCATTTCTGAATTAAGGTTTTACAAGAGTTTCTGGTCCAATGTGAATGAGGACAATTTATATAAGCACGCAAGAGCAAACTAGGGCAAATAAAAACAGAGAAATTAAATTCCTAAATCGCTACACGCTGCTCTCATTCCCCCCAAAACCATCCTTGATGGACATCTCCTTCCATTTCATCAAACCGGAGAGAACACATCACATCTTTATTCAAAACATATTATTGAACTTGGCTCTCAACATGCTGCTTTGGTTAGTCTGAGAGCGTTCCAGGACCAATTTCATGTTAATGTATAACACAAAAGAGGCCATTGGCAGGGCTCTTTAATAGGCATGGCAATTAAAACTTTGCTGCCAAAACCTGTCTTTGTTGTTACTGGCTTGTGGTCGTCCCTGTAAACACAGTCTCTGGGCAGTTCACAGGGAGTTCCATCGCTTTTGTGGTTTTGCCATTCTTCGCTTTACATGTTCATGCAGAAAGTGAAAATGCTTTCCTCTGCGTGACTATCCAGAGAGCGGAAAAAAGAAAAAAAAAAAGGGGCAACAAAGTTACACCTCCCGAGCTGTGAGGTTATATTAATAGCTCCTGTACAGCTGTTTCTTCTTGGTGCTGTGTTTGACACTTCTGTGCACAGATCAGAAGTGAGATGTTGCTTTCAGGGTTTTGTATCCCTTTGGCGCAGGTCTCTCAAGAGCAAGAGGAAACCACGGCTCTGCTCGCAAAGGCGCTCCAGGAACAAGCAGCACTTTAAACACGTATTTGACCGGCTCAAAATAAAACTGGCTGGCGAAGACAAAACATGCACGCGAGACTATTTATAGAGGCCTAGCGTCAAAAAAAGCCATCATAACATTTACAGCGCTGTGGAGTCACGCCAATTACGTGCAATAAATTCTCTTGTTATCACTAGTTATGTGCACCGTAATATGATTATGCTCGTAATGTGACAAGCCAAAACCATGAACGCCACGGGTCACGCGATAATTATTCTTTTACTCTATCTTAGGCATTGTCGTTTCCAATATATCACTGCGACTTTCAAAGTGATCACATACTGGATAATTCTTCTGCTGTTCAGACAGCAACAGAAATGTTTTTCCAATAGATACCTGAGCTACTGAATGACAAGCTATTCACTACACAATGAGACATGACACAAAACCAATGAGCGGGAGAGAGACTCAAGGCCTTCAGACAGCTGCGGAACGGTGAGAGATTATTCCTCTCAAATCCACTTCTCATCGGCTCCAGAGCCAAACAAAAGCTCCAAGGAGTAAACAAGGATGGCCCTCCTCTTGGCAAACAGACTGAGGAAACTGCCCTCGCTTGCCTTCTTTTCTCTGATCCACTATCTCCACGCTAGGGCTGGTCAGAGAAACATGAGCATGACAAACACATTTAGCCCGCTAATAAAGGGCATCCACCATGCCGAGAGTGGCAGGAGATAACCGGCACAAATAATCAGAGGAGTCTGGGACGGAGAGAGCTTTAAGAGGCAGTTTTGCCCTTTTCAAAGCGAGACATTGATCAGATCCCCTCGCCTCTGAGCCATGCTAATTAGCTGAAGACGAGCGGTGATGATGTCACAATCGATTTGGCGGACGTGAGGAGGTCTTTATCCGTTGCCCTTCCCATCACGAGTGAAATACTGAACGAATTCGACGCACACGCTCAAATTTCATGAGGTCAATTCAAAATCAGCATTCAGAAATAGACTAAATCTATGAGAGCTGGTTTCTACCTCTGAATAAAAATAAAATAAATAAAACATGAGGGAAAAAGGTCACAGTTATAAGATATAAAGTTGAAATTAAATTTAATCAAAACTGAGATGTATAACTACAGTATATAACAAAGTTTTTAGGGGGGGGGGAAATTGAGATAAAGTGTCATATTTAAAGATGTCCGTTATGAAAAATAAGTTTACAGTCGTAAGAAAGTCAGCTTATTTCCACCTCCAGTAAAAGTAAAGGTAACTGTGAGTTTACAATAAGAAAAAACGCATTAAAATACAAAGTGTTGCATTTTATATTTTGTTATCTAAAGTTATGATGAGAATTAAAGACTGGGAGATACAAAGTATCAATTATGAGATGTACAGTCACTATTAAGACAAATTTTGTGAGAAATCAAACAGAAACCAAAACCCCTCACTGTAACACACTGTAAAATGTCACAACAAATGTTGAGAAATAGTCCCAACTGTAAGGAATAGTTTCAGTTAAAAATAAATATTGTAGATATGATACATTAAATCCCAATTTGTGATAAACCATTTTGACTGAGATACAATTAGATTACTTTTAAATGTTTTACTCTGACATCCAAACTACAGAGCCTAAAGATGAAAGTTCAATCCAGCTTGCATCAGTGAAATAATCACAAATGCAAACTCAATGCTATATCTTACAGCTCTTTTCTTTCACTTTTTAAGCCTATCAAAACAAGCAGCCACTAACTGACTGTTCACAGCGTTTCTGTTTTAGCTCAGCTGCGTCAAAGGTGCACTGCATTAATGAGACACAAACAAGGACGGGCAAACATTACAGAATAATAGCCCTAGCATTACAAGAAAATTGTGAGAGAGAGGATGAACACTTGCACACACACACACACACACACACAGGAGCGTGTGCGTTTATGAGTGCATAATGACCTTTGCTAAGGGCTCACCGAGATGGAGGAAAACAGACTGAAACGAAAAGGCTCCTCTAGGGAGTTTATTAGGTGCAGGTAAATCTGACAGCGCATTAGACACATTCCTCCCGAATAAGTTTCAAGACTCACAGCACCTCTCCAGAAGCAGGAATGAAAATGTTCGTCTCCTTAGCAGGACGACTAAAACAAAACAGATTACAATGAGCGACTTTAGAATCATTAACAAATGAAGAAATGGCATTTTATTTTTCTCACTCTTCGAGTCACAATGACAGAACTATTCTTCCACATTGTGAACGAACATTTGAGTAAAACAGATTATTAAAAAAAAAAAAGTAGGATTAAAATTTAAATTAAAATGTAATTAAAATTAGTCTATGTAACCAATATAAATGTAATTTAATTTAAATGACATCATGTGCTTGCGTTGGGACAACCACATCCAAAGCTTAGTGTTTTCCAGCAAAGATAAGATAAAGGATATGGTCACGTTCAGATAACACTGCACAGTGGAGTTAACAAGTCAACTGGAAATAAACAAATGTTCAGCAGCCTCTCTCTTTCTCACTCTCTCTCTGCAGAAAGGCAAAGACACCCCTCCTGTTGTGGTGTTAGTTTCACTTCTTGTGATATTAAAAGAAACACAACAGAGGTTATCTCTCTCTCTAACCTCGGGTTCCAGGAAGTCAGAGTAAAGTGCGACAATTATGAGTCATGACTCTGCCCGAAACTGTCAGCCTGCTCTCGTTGGGCTACATTCCTACACATCAAGTAGTTTGGGATTAAAACCGGACATTCTATTTTGCAAAGCGGTCACGAAGAGTGTGATTAAGTTAGCTTAATACGTGAACTCGCGGAGGAGGGAAAGTACTAATAGAACATCACAGGCTCTCTTCCTCCCTGTGACGCCGTGGTCCCTGCCGGAGCCCCTGGGCGACCCTGCAAACTCAGCCATCATTAGATCAAAGACCGTGGGCGCCGCACACTTAATACGAGCCTGTAATAGGTGCGCCAGCAGGGCCGCGCTCTGTTCAGCGATGTCACAAAGGTGCTTCATTAAGGGCTCCTCTTCTGGCAGCTTTCATTAAGGAAATTAATGTGGAGGGGCGAGGACAGCCTGCGTTTATGCCGTGAGAGAAAGCCGGCGCGCACAAAGAGGAACTACACAATAACAAATCTGCATCTCTTTGGAGCGTCGCCCCCAGGGCCTATCATCCCAGCCTTCTTAATCACCATTAAAACAACTTCATTGTGACATTCAGAGCCTGCTGAATGATCACATCCCCACATAGAGAGCAAATTGCAAATGAAATGTAGAGATCAGACGGCATCAGAGCACAGCCTCTGGGAGGTTGAGCAAATCTTCAATTCTCTTTTATATTGATGTTTATTGGCGGAGGCAGCGGGGAGCAATAACGTCCCTCTCCTTCTTCGTTGCCCCTGCTATTTGAACCCACTTATTCGTCGCTCGTGCGGCGCCTGACATTTTTTACCGCCAACTACCTTGTGCGTGCCGTCCTCGTTCACTTTGCACAGGTTCGCCGGGGGTTGCCGCCGACCCCGCGGCTCCTCATGAAAGGGCTGCAGGAGGTTAGCCGAGCCCGCCTTTTTCCTCAGCTCAGTGTAAAATGCCTCCAGGAGAGTATTTTCTCTAAAGCAGACGCTTAAGCTGAAAGTTAGCTAGGAACACGTGGGAGCGAGGCGGTTCTATAGCAAAAGGAAAGGATTGTCTTGTAGAGCTTTCCTCTGATGAGGCTTTACAGGAGTAGCAATTGCCTGAGCAGCCTTATCAGCCCAGGGGGACTAATGCTATTAGCGTTTGTGTGATAAACGCAGCGCAGTGGAACCAATACAGCCAGCTTTGCCGCGTTACTCTGGTAACATGTTGTGTAAATTGTATAATACAGAGCTCTGCCACAGCTCTGTTTAACAACACTTCAATCCTGTAGTGAAGACTTGTGAATAGGATTAGACCTATAAGCTAACAGGGGCGAGGGACTCTGAGAGGCCCGTGGTGTCATCGGGATATCATTTGTCAAGTCACTCCAAGAGAGAGGCATATCAAATCAGAGAACAATATTTTATTGCATTGGTGGTCGGAAACCTTAGGCACGCATGTCAGCATTGGCAAAGTGAAAATGGTTATAATGTTGAATGATTTAAATTTTATATAACTGTTTGTTTAAGAATGCTTGGCAAAAATAAGCTTTGACAAGAAAATAAACGTGGTTTAAATCTAATTAATTCATTGACTTAAATACTGTCAGAAAAAAAGACGAATTAATACAGTTGGATTAAAGTCAAATAAACGGCGAGATAACATGCTACCATTTAAAAAAAATAAAAATTAAAGAAATTAATACTTTAACTCAGCAAGGATTAAATTGACAAAGTGACAGTCAAGACAATTATAATGTTATGAAATATGTTCTATTGCAAATATATGCTGGTCTTTTGAACTTTCAATTCAAAGAATTATGAAATAATTCCACAAAAATTATTAAGCAGCACAACTGTTCAACATTGATGATAATAATAAGAAATGTTATTGAGCACCAACTTAGTAATGGCTGCTATTAAACAGCTTTGCCATCACAGGAATAAATTATATTTTTAGATATTAAAGTTATTTTGAATTGTAATACTTTTTACTGTAATATTTGGTCAAATAGTTGCAGCCTTGGTGAACATAAGATATTGAAAACCATAAAAAACTACTAACTCCAAATGTAAATGAACAAAAATTTGACTTCATATCAAGATTTTTGTGAGAATAAACTGGTCACAGACTGGATTCAAACTTTTGTTTTTTTTTGCTTGAGCACCAAGGCTCAACTAGCTGGTGGTTATGTGCTAGGCCAAACCTCTTCAGGGTTTTTGCGTCTAAAGGTCATGTACTGTGTTTACCTCATTGTTTTTCCAGGGTCTCCAGAGCGTTGCAAGGGCAGCCTGCTCATTGTGTTCCTGAGAGATTTAAATAATGTCCAACCTCGACAGAATTCATTGTAAGAACACTGTGAAATCCAATGAATCAAAATACAAAAGGCAATAAAAGGCGAATTATCCTGAACAAATGGAATTTAGTCGAGACTGGGCACTGGCCGACTGTAAAGCGAGGAATGCCATTCTGGCAGGTGCAAAAGGAGAAGAAATGAAGAGCAGGAGAAGAAGAGCATAAACAGCTCAGCCTGTCCCCTTTACATTCCTGCCGCCTCCCCGCTTTCTACTTCAAACCCCGCTGGTTTAATCAGCTACAACTGTTATGCTTTCCCCACTATTCGGTTAAACTTATCCACTCCACAGAAAGATCCCCCACCACTCAGTTACCATAGCAATGTGACTGCAACAGCCCTTTGGATTCAAATTCTGCATCTGAGAGATAGGAGGTCATTGCCAAGGGCGAATTCATTTCACACTGAGCAACATCGAAAGCCGCCAGAGAGAACGGCATTCTATTCTTAAGATGACCTTGTTTGAGGCTATTCACTAATGTTCACAGAGGAAATCTATCAACATCATTTCAACTGTAAATAACTAAAAGTGTTTCTGGGGGTTGTGTTATTTCTTTTTAACACGAGACGGTCCTGATCTAAAAGCGTTATTATAAAAACCTAATTCCAAGAGATGAAAACTGACCCACGCACCTTTGGTCATTACAGTTCCTTCTTTGCCTTGGGTGAAGACAACAATCCTCTGCCTTTTCTTGTTCTCTTTAGGCAAGCTTTGGGCCTTCTTCGCAATCTCCTCAATGTCTTCAGTCTGCACGTGAGAAAAAATAAAACACATACTTGAGGGTAAGAAGCAAATATTAAGTTCTTCCAGATCAGATTAGATTTCCTTTAATAGTGCACCTTGTAAAACATGCACCTGAGTCATCGTTGTACCTACTGAGCATGTTTAGTGACTGCAGTTGGCAACTAAATCTCACTCAGAAAGGCTGTTGTGTTGAAATGCTAAATGTCATGTGTAATCACATTACTCATGACTATCGTATTCATTCCAATGAAATGTTTAAATGCTAACAAGATACTAAAATGACGCATGAATTGCTCAGTGGCTTTAAAGCTATCCAATAATGTATTCAGTCTTCTGGCTTTTGAACAGCTACATCTTCAATATGCCAATCTTCTTTCAAGAAAAAAGTTGGACACTGTAGCAGTTATTCTAAATACTGGGAAAGAACCAATGATTGAATAAGTTCAAATGTCTATTTTTTTTGGTAATTTGGTGCTCCAGGCAATCACCGGGCACTCAGTGCTCATGTTCTTCATAATTTGGCTCTGATGTCTCTGTAGTGAATAACATGATATATAATTAGCTTTCGGTATATTTAACAGACATTTGTGTTCTCACGAATCTATTATTTGTTCCTGGTCATACTGTTTTAGCTGAAAACAAAGTTATGTTTAACTGTATAAATTTATTTTAAACTTTATCATAGCACAACTTTGTAGCATGAATGAATTGCTTTCATCCTCTTATAATTTGTACTTATACTTTTATAATGGCTATTATTGTTTATTAAAACTGACATTTACCAAAACAGTATGCTAAAAAACCTGTGCCTCCTGATCTGACCTTTCTTGTATTGCACAACTTGTTTGTCCAGTACAGTCTGCTGTTTAAGTGGACTCCATGCAACCTGTAGAACTACACAACCTCAACGCTCTCTCCCTGGAGCCTCGCAAACTTCTGCCTGCTGGTAAAATAGTCTATGATTTAGGAGATTGTGGAGGCGTTCACCAGTATCGTGCTGAGCTTGTTACTAAGTTGGAGAAGCATGTTAAGGGCACTGAAGAAGTCAAAGTACAAGATCCTGGTTGGGGTGCCAGCTTTGACCAGGTGGGAGTGGGCTCCAAGCATGCAGATCAGAGCGCTGTCCACACCTACATTAGGTCCAAAAGTATTTGGACCCTTTTGGAAGCCAAAACTGATAAACTTGCATTGCATTAAATAACAAAATATGAATTTAAAAGGTATCTGCTAATAAATAATACTATAACTTCCAACTTATAACGTCTCTCTCTCTCTCTCTCTCTATATATATATATATATATATATAAATAAATATAAAGTACTTTTCGGACCTTTTGTTAAATATATCAATTAAATATTAGAATACTAACAGTTAAGTGCTTGATGTGTGGGGAATTGAGTGAGATCATCTGCCTTTCCTAGTCCTCACACCTCCCAGCTGGCACTGGACATAAGGAGCTGGGGTGGGGGGTGTGTGGAAGGGGTGGTGCCGGTGTTGGGGGTGGGTTGGTCTAAGGGGTTGAGTGCTGGTGGTTCGATACCATCCCCCCACCTCCAGTCACACAAAGCCCCAGTAAGAGGGTCTGAGGCAGTCCAACCCTGCCAAAGCTTTGAGTCTGTCACATGTCCACTCGTCTCACTGCCAAAAGCAGGCTAGAGAGGCTTGGCCATGGCAGCCACCAGTCCTTGACAGTTTTGTTAATGGCGAGGTAGTGTGGTGTCCCAGGCAGGCCCAGCTGCCTCATCACCTCTGTTTCCCTCCACACTCGACTAAAAGGGTCCGCTTTCCTGCAGTCTGGCCAATCAGCTGAGCGCCGAATGGATTCAATCAGCTTACTGCAGCACTTGCTGTTCAAGATATTGACTTTGGTGTAGGTTTACACTGCCAGGCAGTTGTTTTCATTTGCATTTATTGCAAGTGAAATCCGCTAAGGGATTTACATTTTTTAATAACGGGACACTAAATGTGCAGCCTATTTTTTATTGTCAATAAAATAGCAATGTAAGAAGCACAGCTTACACAGAAGAACCTTTGCTGGTGAGCACAGCAAACTTTTGTGACCAGCTGAACTACTTGAAATCTTCGATGGTAATTCTCAATTGTTTGGATTCCTATCGAAATGACTAGATCTGAATAAAAGCAAAAATGCAAAAATCAAATATCAAATATCACCGAAAGGGAATTTACAAAACAACGATAAATGTGATCTTGAACCACAAAAACAGCATTAAGTCACTGGGGCGTATTTGTAGCAATGGCCAAAAATTCATTGTATGGGTCAAAATGCTGGATTTTTCTTCTATGCCAAAAATCTAATATGATATGATTTCAAGATCATGATCCATGAAGATACTTTGTAAGTTTCCAACTGTAAATATATTACAACTTAATTTCTAATTAGTAATAAGACCTTCATTTTAGACAATTTTTAAAGGTGATTCTCAGTATTTAGATGATTTTTGCATCCTCAGAGTCGGTGGGTGGTGTGGTTGTATCTTGACCAAATATTGTCATGTCTTAAACCATGCATCTATGTAAAGCTTATTTAGTCAGCTTACAGATGATATATAAATCTTAATTTAAACAAAAGGACACTTACGACTGATTTTGTGGCGCAGAGTCACACCGTAAGACCAAATGTACAGTGAAACTTCAGGTTAAAATGTACTAATCACCCACATTTTAATAAAAATACAATAAAAAGTTATTTTCCCCCACTCTAACAAGTATAAAGCTACTTCATAAATATGGATGAAATCATTAATACAGGCTGCTTTGGGGAAGGTTAACAAAGTGTTCCGATTGGAACCGACACCAGAATGCAAAACTAACTAGATAATTACGTCTTCTCTGGAAAACTCAACCACAGACAGTACAGGCCCAAGGCTAGACCCAGAAAGCAGGCGGGTACGAATGTGGTGGCTTGTTTTAAGCAGAGCCCAGGGCTCTATAAAAACCTTACTGTTTTACCGTATCAGCTGACTATGCACTGTAAATCTGTCAGGGGCTGCGGGTCTATAGGCATCCTATGACGAGAAGTGGCTGTCTACAAGCCTGCCATTATCCCGTCATTATAACTATCAAACACATGATAGCCATGAGAGAGTGTTGCTACACATGCTCATGAACACTTAATCGCCAGGAGACCTAGAGGGGAGGGGTGGGGGGGAAATGGTTGTACAGGCACCTATGGAGTCATATATTCATATGGAGCTCCATTCAACTGCGCAGATTAAATGTCTGACGTGCTCGAATAGAATTACTCATTCATAATTTACTCTCTTTCCTTGGCCTTGAACAATGCAAATCAGAAATGCAAACTCTTTGTGTCAGAGCAGCTTTTTTTGTACTCCTCGGAAAGCAAGGAGGTGTTTCATTTCAGACGTAGGGGAGTCTGCACACAAAGTAACTTGCAAAGCGCTTGTAAAAGCAGAGAAGTCTGTTATATGTATTCAGGAGACAGCGATTGCCCATTGAAAAACAGATGTTTAGCTGGAATCCGAGGACCCTGAGCTCTGAATAAAAGCCCCCAGCAGCCGCTGCCTACTTGTTTCCTTTCTACATATATCTCAGCTCTGCAACATCTGCGATCACAGTTTGTCTTTAACCCTGCTTGGCATTTCAATTATGATTACAGTGTATGTCTGTGACTTATTAGAATGCAAGGCTTCATTAGCAGAAGTAGAACACCTCTGCAGCTTCATTAGATTAATCATTCACTTCTAAAGTGTTGTTTAATTTTTAGTAGCATGATTTTTTTGGGGTGGGGGGGTGGGGGGGGCAGTTGGATGCAGAAGAGTTGGGAGAGAAAGGGAGGATATGGGAGGCGTGGGGTATAAATTAGTCTTCCCGCCTCACTCTCAGGCACTTATCTCTGCATAGCTATCTGCTGGTGTGAATACATATATGCCTGAGGGACCGAGAGGGACCGAACGCCTGTTCACTTTGATCTGAATATCAACTGTCAGAGCTATTCTCATAATTAACCCATCAAGACACATCACAACTGGATCCTTCAGTCCAGACAGAGAAAGGCAAGAGCCCTTCTGGGAATAAAGAGGCTTTCTGTGCGCATCTCTCCTGCAGACAGGTGCTACGGTTGGGGGGCAGAGGGCTGCGGAGACTGTTAGGAGCAGCTGCCGAGGGATGCACGCTCCCATGTTGCCGTTTCCCCCACTGGCGCTAACTTGCTCTAGCTAAATTGCGTAGGGGGCTTTTAATCACTTCCCCAAACACAGCCTCTAATCACCACTAAAAGGTTGATCGTTCCCAAGGAGGAGAGTAGGGAGAGGTGTTGTGGGAGTCTACAGAGGTGCTAATGGAGAGGTTAATACTGTGATACTGGATTCCAGGGCTTGTTGAAGAGACTTGTCATTGAGACTGTATGTAAAAAGTGAGGTGAGTTGAGGCCGTGGTTCAGAAGTCGTTTCTTCATTGTCTTTATAGTTCATGTAAAAATTCAAATTATGTTATTTACAAAATGACATTCCTTAAAAGTATACACTTGTTGCTTGAGATAGAAATTTGTTACATTTCATACACACACACACACACACACACACAAGACAAATTAATTCCAGGAGTTCCATCAGAAAGTTACATGTCTTTGCCTCAAAGTATGTGGTGAGTAATTGGCTCAAGAAAAAAAAAAAAAACCTTACTACTGATCTCTGGGAAACAAAGTGGTTTGCATTTTGAAGTGTTTTGAAGTAACTCATTAACTAAAAGCTGTGACGGTTACGATTGGACATCATTTGCTGCTTTTTCGCAAATCCTTTTCGCATTTTGCTCTCACACTTTCCTCTGTGTAACAACAAAGAAGATTTTTTGGAAAATGTTAGAGTTGATTTTGCACCCCATTAACTTTCAATGTATGAACACAAACCGTTTTCTGTTGTTTTCTACTGAAGAAAGTCAGTCAGTCAGGTCTGGATTGACATTAGGGTGAGTAAATTATAACAGATTTTTGGGTGAACTAACTCTTCAGTCTAAAAGACCAGACTACTCTGCTAAGGTCTCAGACACACATTAGCATATTCATGGCTTTGACTACTTGCTACTCAATAACTGTGTTTGATCAGAGGGGTGTGTAATGAAGGTTTTAAGCGTAAAAAAACATAATAAGCACAAGCTTAATTAAGCTCAACCATAATATCTCTCCATTCACTGGTAACCATCAGTTCATGAAAGCCATAATGTAGCTGTCAGTGATTATCATAAGAGATGTTCTCCTTTAATAATGATAAAGGCAGGCGAAAAAAAACCTTGCCTTATTAGGGTGTCCAATTCTGTGTCCATATTAAAGCTAATAAAACAGCTCCTTCATTGTAATCTGTAGGAGGAACAGAAGCCAATAGAACATCAATTACCCTGCGGCGAATTCAACATCTAAGGGTATTTAAGTAAAACAGATGAGGATCGGATCACACTGCGAGCCAGATCTAATGCCGGCTCAATACAGAGAGAAAATAAGACACTCTTATCTACCTTCTTGAGATGTAAATTGATTTATTAACAAGGCATCTCTTTGAAGCAAGGGAAATGGATTGACGCTAAGCAGACGTGTTTGATTTTCACTTTCATAAAGCGTGTAGATTTTCACGAGATGTAGAGCTGTATTGTAAAAACACTCTTCTTTCACACTTCTGAATGTTGCCACATTGTTTAAGATGTGAGAAAAATATTATCCTTACAAAGGTACAGCATGTCTAGCAGCGTCTGCTAGGGAGTTCTTTGGATAATCACAGAGCTTATTGGAAGTTTGTATTTAAGAAAAGGCTTCCTGGGAAGACTATGAGATTTAGAGTGCCTACAACCACAATAATGCATGTTATTATCCAGGATTCCATCCATGTATTTTATGCAAATTCTGAGATATTGCAATAAAAATGCTGGGAGGACATATCAATATAATGAAACATAATACAAAAAAAAATTAAAATGATTATAAATCCAAAATGCACTTTACAAATGTTTACTTTTTTCAGAAAGACAATTTGTTAAAATCTCTTACAAGATAAACATTATATTATATACCTTTAAAAAAATTGTGCAAACTACAATGAAGACAAACGTTCCTGAAAAGTAATAAATTCAAAATGCACCTTAAAAAATAAATCTGGTGGATGATTTTTTTAAAATATGTGTTAGAAA
>JAUYWG010000047.1:11567640-11585970 GCA_034779775.1 Enteromius afrohamiltoni
TATACACATTTTTTTTTCCTTTTTCCAGTATTTTGTGGTTTTATTTTTAAATCAATTTCAATGAGACCAATTCCTGAATTCATTATTAAAAAATAAACAAGAATGAAAGAGCTTTATTGCCATATTTATTACATTTATAAAAAACTTTCACTGATAGTTCTGCAATTTTTTTTAAATATATTCATTTACACAACTTTCTCAAGATTGAAAATATTACTATTAATATTATAATTTTACTAATAACAATGCTAGTTGCTACTAATAATATGAACACTAATAATAACTACATAACAATGTTTTCATGTTTCTTCAATGAAGCAATACAGTTTTGGAGAGAAAAAATCTTTGGTAGTGTTTTGTTAGCAGCTCTTGCTCCCTGAGAGCAAATCACTTGTCCTAGCGGCTCCTAACTGCCTCTGCACACAGCGATGTCTTGCAGGTCACTGTATAGGGGTCGAGAGCCGACAGACGGCTGTAATTGAGTGCAGTGAGTGATGCAGTAAAGCACTCGTGTGCGCATCGCGTGAGTCTCCCTGACAGCATCCAGCTCCTGCATTGTTTTAATTACCTCACCGTGCATCTCTCTCTTTCTCTCTCTGCCTGTCCCTCTTTCCTTCTGCTCTGAATTCAGACAGCTGCTTCCAAACTACTTTAAAACATTTTTTTGCTAACCATGTAAAACATCACCAAATGTCTCAGGAAGACTTCTAAGCATCTCAGAGGGGGCCTGCCACGGCTCAGAGCTCTGGAAATGTCCGCGTTTGATTGTCAACAAGATTTTTAGAACTTGACATTTGTCTCTCAATATTTGTGTGTGTGTGTGTGTGTGTGTGCGTGCAGCTGTCTGAATCAGCTGGGAGATGGGGGCCCAATGTCAGGCATATCCCTCATCGCCTCAGGCTTCCTGCATGAACTGTCCGTCACCTACACGCAATCAGCGGGGGAGGACACACACTCCAGCACAAGAAAATATCACTGTACTGTAGATATGCAAACATGCACGTATCCTTCCACAAAGAAAACACAGTGGTTAAAGTCAACAGATAAGTCTAGATGCAAAGCACTAGTCAGGGTCATAATTAAGCCCAGACAGATTTTCTGCATTTTCTGTCCTTATTATAGAAGAAAATCTGTGGAATAGATTTACTTACTTAAATATGGTAAAAGGTCTTAATTGGTACTTAAGTACTGCAGTTTAATCACACTGGCTAATATAATGACTAAAACAGTGCAATTAACAATTTAACATTGAGTAATAAAGACTTTAGATGAAATGTAGGAAGACACTTTTTTAGTGTGTTTTTTAGTGCCAGATTTACTTAAGCCTGGAATACACTACCTGATTTTACCTGATTGAACAAGTTGATGCTAGTTGAGGAAAGACAGAGCCAGTAAGCAGAGTCTACAAAACATCCGGTAGTGTATGATTGTCTCAGAGTTTGATATTTTTAGCCAATTGTAGAGCGCATTTTTGTTTTCATTTGTCAAGGAAAAACTTTTGTTATGACCTGGTCGTGTATGACCCTCGGCTGTGTAATGTTTGACGCCCAGTTTTAGCATCATTTTTTCGCCAGTTTAGATTTTAAAAGTTACATAGTATTTTCCAGCCTAAACAGCATGCATCAAACTTAATTAAAACATTACTGTCAGGATATACTAAGATTCACAGTGACAAATTAGCGCTGAAAAAGCGTGAGTTTTTTTGCACCTGACCTTATTAAATATGCAGTTGCAGGAGTTTCTTTTTCAGACGCAAATATGTAATAAAATGAATCACACAATGTGACCCACAAATTTTGTGCTGGTCAAATTACTGGTATTTGAGCCATTTTTATATGGAAAATATTCAATATATTCGTTTATGTGTGTTTAACACCATTCCGGCTTCTGTAGCCATTTCGTTGGTCGATACGTAAATTTGTGTTGCACATTGTCTGTAAATCACCTGTAGAAATGTTCAAGCCTATCAGCACCTTTTTAGTAAATCTGGTCCTATTTTTTTCAGCCAGTGTAAATTTGACATGCACTAATATTACATTTCTGTCTGAAAACTACAAGTGAATTTAGGCATCTTAAAATAAAGCACAGGGGGAAAATTTATTTATTTTGAGATTACATTTAACGGTTTTAAAATTATTAATGTAAGAAAAATTGTGTAGAGCCTTATTATGCATCAAACAAATATTGAAAGATTATTTGTTATCAACTGCAATCGGCTCCTGTACATAATATCTGATGTAAATTAGAAAATCATATACTGATATACACAACAATACCAAGTTCTCTGGAAGAGTTTTGGAAAAGTGATAGTTACGTCCCCTGTGGTCGAGTGAGCAGGCCAGTAGCAGTGACTTCATCCACTGGTTGTGCTGGTAACAATGCAGTGGGGAAAGGAGCAGGAATCCGTTTTTAAAGCCTTGAACACGAAGAGCTGGAGGATGCTGATCTCCTGGAGCACCAAAGGGTCACGCAGATGTGACCCTGGAGCAGGTGCAGAAGGTCCTTGCCTGGACCACGCAAGTAAAGGTGCCTTAGAGTAAAGGTTTGCTTGCCGGAGCTTAACCTTGTTGAAAAAGTCTGTACGTTTTTGCCTCTCTGAGCTAGAGCCTCTGAACTTGGCCGATCCACTTTGTCTCTCTAGGATGGAGACTCAGGATGTGCTGCATCTGTTGTCTCACTAGACGAAGACTCTGAATGAAGTCTCAAAGTAGGTTATCCCTTTCCTTGCAGACTGGAGGCTCAGAATGTGGTTGTATCTGTTGCTGCCTCGAAGTTGAAGACTCAGGTCTTGGTATCTCTTGTTGCCTCTTCCCTCATTGGCCAGAGGTTCAGAACGCTGGTGTTTCTGTTAGTGTCTCACCCTAGCAGGGCTCAGACTCAGAATGAGGGTTGATGTCTCCCACCAAGCAGGCCAGAGACCAAGAGCCATTGATATTCTGTTGATACTTCTTTGCCCTTACGGGACTCAGACTCAACAGTTGTTGCTGCCTTCCCTGTGACTCACCGGAGACTCAGAACTGTGGTTGCTCTATTGCAGTCCTTTCCTTGACTCAGAACAAGGAGTGTCATTTGGGAAGCTACCTTTATCTCTTTCCGATGAGGAGGAGATTGCAATCTGGCGCTTCTCTATTTCTATGTTGTTATTGGCTAATTTCATCGGACATGGTGTGGCCCACCCTTCTTTCCTCCTGTGGAACTTATTTGCATAGTCCAAAAAAAAGTGGCACTACAGTTTAACCAAACCACAAGCAGAATACTTTTAGCAATGTTTTGAACACCTTGAGTCCAAACACGATGGAAGAGTTTGCTGAGTTTGTGTAACATGCTGCACTACATGTCGCTGTCACAGAGAATACATCTGCATCTCTAAAAAAAATTATTCAAAGTGAAGCTAAAACAACTGTAAAAACAGTCTGACTGGAATGTGCAAACAATGACACGAAGAGTCAGACAAAAAGTGAAACTTCCCTGCTGTTTGACTGAATATCAGTGCCGCTCAGCCAATCAAATGGAAGGACTAGTACTGTTTTATGAACGATTAACATGCCACACACAGGCAAAGGAGGAGACTTCTGATACAAAGTCCAAGATCATTTGTTCTGGGGCATGTTAAAAGCCTCCAATTTCCTTGTCTGTCTTTTGGGACATGAATAACATCAGGCAGAAAGCCTTTAGGTAGATCTTCACAATGAGTCAACCCTTCTAAGTTCTTGTCTTCCTTCTTCCTTCCTCTCTCTCTCTCTCTCTCTCCCATCTCCAATAAGCAGCAGCAGAGTGATTTCAATCATTTCGTAACCTCCCAGCAATCATGGCTTTAACTCCCCTGTTATTTAAAACAATCTGAGCTCTGAGCGCGAGTTAATCACTGCTTATACAACATCAGTCAGGGTTATTCATTCTGTTCCAATTAATCATGCCATTTATCTACATTGTCTGAGCCTTCTGCTCAACAAATTCATCTGTAATGACACAGACAATTCACATTGTTGAATTTTATCATGTATGTGGCAAACGGTGGGCAAATTGCTGGAGATTACATTTGCGTTTGTGTTTGCGCCGTTTTCGGCGAGTATAAATTCAGCGCCATCTGGTTTTGGCACTTTACTGCATGGCTCTCTCACTTAATTAACTGGAGGCCATTACATTTCCTGAAATGTTTCACTTTCTCTGGTTCATGTCATGCAGGCAGGCAGGAGGGGAGCAAGGAAGGACTCAATTAGACCAACGCCGCTCCCTGGATATTACACACTTGGTGTGTGCCAGTTAAGGGGGCGTGAGGCTGGTGCAGGGCCTGGACGTCTCTCGCTGCGCCTACCCTGTCAGCACAGATAAAGGCCTGCCTGTCTGTGTTAGATCCCGCCCACACACACGCATTCAGACAAGCTCCAGCTGCCAAAACACTTCATACCAACCAGCAGAGAGCCAGGCGTACATAAAGACTAACACGCATTAATACTGCCCAACAAAGACTGCAGCAACATGCCACGTACTCGCTATTTAATTACCCTGAGAAAAAGCAAAATTGTGGCTGTCAGTTTAACAGGAACTACAGCAGCTCTATAAATAGTCTGGGTGAAGAGAATCTGAATCTGACCAGCATCAGTGTTTAATTTCCTGGTTGGGCTGTTTGACAGTATACAGTATAATGCAACACTGGAGAACGCTCAAGATTTAAATTGCAGCAGACATTTATATAGATATCTTTGGGCAGGATTGCTTTATGTAATTTCTACAATCAAAGAAATGTGAAAATACATTGCCAACACATGGCTCAAAATGAGGAACATTATCAAAAAAATTCAAATTCAAACTTATTTCCCATTTTAAAACGGTTTCCAGCATTTATCCAATCAGAATTCAAAGATCTGTCACGTGACTTCACTTTGCACATTGTTATTTTGAAAGAAATTAGAGAGCAGAGTCACTTATTGCCATTAGTCTGTAATTAAAGTGTTACATAAATCAGCTACTTAGAACTAGATTGACAGAAATGAAAAAAATCATCATAGTAGTAAGCAAACAGAACAAAAATTGCCTTTACCATTCATATTTTTCTTAAATAAATAAATAAAAAAGTCTCCCATGCTCACCAATGACTGCATTTATTTGTTAAAAATACAGTGAAACAATAACATAAGTATTATATTTACAGTAAAATATTACAATGTAAAGCAACTGTTTTCTAGAAAATATATAAAGTACAATGAAATGTATTTCTGTGATGCAAAACTAAATTTGAAACTGATATTACTTCAGTCTTCAGCATCGTGATCCTTCAGAAATCATTCTAATATGTTGATTTGGTGCTCCATAAACATTTTGTATTATCATTTAAATCCATGAATCGCAACTCTTTGATAAATACAATATTTTAAATATTTTATACAGAATTCATAAATGTCAATTATATCTTTACTGTCACTTCTGATCAATCTAAAGTGTCCTTGTTTTATTTTTACGAAATACATTTTCTCACACTAAGGAGTTTTTGGTCATACAGCCAACCCAAGATGAAAATAAACGCTGAAAAGATATTTAGATATAGAAGTAAAGCTTTAACATGTTAGGTCTGACTCTCAGCACAAGTCAAACACCTTTATCCCCCACACTGCCTGTCAGCAACACATCTCCATCGCCCATATAGAACAGAGCATGGACCTGAAACCACGATGACTCAGAACATTACTCCAGTGTCTAAGTCTCAAGCACTGAGGTAAGTAGCTGTTTATGGCCAAGCCTGCAGGCGGTCTGTGTGGTGTTCCTCTTGCAATGAGTACAGTCAGCGTTGAGAGACAATGCATTTGAAGTGAGATCACTATTCCATGTGCACGATTACAAAAACATAACCTTTGTAATTAGAAACGATTTCAAATTTGAGGGTATAATTTAATTTGGGTTCCTTGTCTATGCAAAATGACTGAGCATATCAAATAAACAGCGAGAACGGAACGATAGAGAAGACAAACACCTCAAATCTTTCACTTTTCACACTTTTTTTTTGCCATGCTTGTAAACAAACTCACCGTCTCGTTGCCGAAAAGGATGTCCACGTATGGCATAACCTTCATCAGGGCATCCTTGAAGAATTCACAGATGAACGGAGCTGACAGATTTAAGCAGAAGATCTTGTTGTTTTCAGAAGCGTGTTCGGCTACCTTGAGGATTGACTCCAAAGATACGGTCAGGAAAAACCCCTTCGGAAGAAGACAAAAATGACAGTCAATACTTAAGCCGTTTTTGAGACTTGACCTGGTTTGAGTTATTTCCTTCACATTTATTCATCTAAATCCACATACAAATGCAATATCAGTACATCTCAGCATTACAACACAACAGAAAGAGAAAGAAAAATACATGTTCCTCCTCCAAGTGGAGTAAACATGGCTAAGCTTGATATAATGGAGAGTATGATGAGGCACAAATAGGATTAAGGTTTTAGGAGATGAGAATGAATGATGACAAATACGGTCCATAATTGCACTGGTGCTTCTATCAGAGAGCAGGGAGAGTTCACAGAGACAATCCAATACAACAAAGGGCACCTTGGTCCACCTCCTTACACAGGAACAACTGCAAGGTCACGCGGCTCTCTGAGAAGCACTTACACATCTCATTTATGCCTGCGCTGAGGGCTCGCTCTGAGCAAACAAAAAAATATGCATACAACATTGTTTTTGTGAACCTTACAATTACCTTACAAGAACCTTATCTTTTTTTTTTCTTTTTTTGTTATTGTGTATATTTGATTACTAATTACATAGTAGTCACACAATAGCAATATATTATTCATAATTTATTGATTCTCCCCAATCCCTTTTTGAATGTACCTTCCTATAAGAGCCTACTGCTTATACACACAGTCTTTGAGTATTTTTTTTCCCAAATATATTTACTTGAAGTACCCCTTTAAAATAAAATAAATAAATAAATATAAAATTTAAAAATAAATATTTGAATTATTTAGTATCACATTTGCATGTCTGCACTTCTACATTCACTACATTCAATGTAACATGACATGCATGTAAGGAAATATACATTTTCTTTTTAATATTACGTTTTTTAGAATGCATTTTTAATTATTAGCTATTACATTACAAACTCAAAAATCCCCTGCAGTTCATTTACAAACTCAATTTCGGAAACCTTAATGTTATGTTTAATGCAATTCATATTGTTAAATACAACAATAGTTGATATTTTCTTACTCTTTGTACTTTTTATATCAATATGGTACAAGATTGAACTATTTAAATCAATGTGATAAAAAGTATGATAAAATTAATAAAGTAGTCTGATTAAATCACATAATCTTAAACACTGTGACTAACGATACGCAACCAGTAACAAAAGGTATTTTTGTCCTAATTTAATGCAATGGCAACCCACAAAATCTTTACTTTTTAGAATTTATTTTTTTTTTTTTACACAAGTTATGTGATATTTGTAAGCCATCCAAAAACAGTCTGTCAAGTGTTTTATACTCCCAAAGAGGCAATCTGAAGACATGATGTGATTTTTCCCTTGCTTGCATAGCACGGCCTAAGAGAGCCATTTGAGCCTAGTGTGATGGCTGCTCTCCAGCCTTTGTTCCACAAGGACAGGAGTGAAAAAAAAAATGCTTGCATCTGATGAAGTGGAAAACAAAGGTCTTGTCTGGACTCTTCTTACCGAGAAACAAGAGAGGCTCCTCAGTTCATTGTGTGAATGAATACAGACCTGGTAAGGAAACACCTTCACGTTTAAACCTGAAACCATATACTGGGCCTTTTCCTTCGATACAGTTCTTCTTGGACTGAGAGAATAATTCAGAGATACAGTGCAGGTGAGATTAAGGAGGATAGGAGGACAAGGAGAGGGAGAAAATAGAAAATAGAGAGAGAAACACAATAGAGAGAGTGTGTGAATGAGAGAAAGGTGCACTGCTACAGGAGCGCTGGCTTTTACTAACGCTCAGAGCACTCCATTAAAACAGATGAGGCTTTTGTAGCCGAGAGTGGAGAGAAGTGACCTTCATGTGTTTAGTGTGACTGTGTCAGCTATTACACCGTTCACACACAGGAATCTGAGAGGCTTGTTCTGCCACCAGTCATTTGGGCATACATTACACTACTGCCACTGACTACAGATGACGACATCTTCACCTATCTGGGATACAGTACAGAGATGAAATCAAACCTGTAATATGAAAAAATAAATGTAAATATAGGATGAAACACAACTTCTGCCCTTCATGCAAATACAAAAAAAAAAAAAAAAAAAAAAATTCAGGTGGGTTTATTGGGGGCAAGAAACAAAACAAAAAAAATAATAATAATAATACAAATAAAAATATTAAATAAAAAATAATAGTCAGGAAACATTATTATTATATATTATAAAATTTTATATTTTACATTATACTATATACTATTTAGTGTTTGTATTATAAAATATAAAAATTCAATATACAAAAAATAAATAATATTTTTTTATTACTGTGTACAGTGTGCTAAAATTACATTATCAAACATTTAACACAAGCAGTAAAACACAAGTATATATGTATGTGTATTACGAAATAGTTGCATTAGTTATAAATTAATAATTATAACAAATAATCATTAAGTGATAAATATATACACATACATAACTGATTATTAAAATGACAAACAATCAATTAATGTTCTTACCATACGGTGCAAAATACACCAATATATATCATTTAGCTGTAACCAACCTGACTCAGTAAAAAAAACAAAAAAAAAACCACTAAATGCCTTTGAGAGCAAACATGGTGGTTATACTGGCTCAGGCCGAACAGCATCCTGGGTAGCTTTAGATGCTGCCTGTGCAGAGGTAATGGACCATCCGTGTGTACGTCTCTCAGCATTACCCCCGTCATTAGCACACCTCGCTATGATGTGCGAGCATCGTTGGGGAGAATCAGCCCACTGCATTATTGGAACTTTAATGTTGGTGTGTTTGAAGTTGGAGAGAAGGCCAGAGGGAAGCTGCTTTAATGGATGTGCCGCTCTCTTTCCTCCCTGAACCCGACTCCACCAGCGCTGCCACTTCACAGCTCTCTGAGGAGGAACTTTTTTCTGCACGAGAGTGCCAGAGCCTGCCATACTACCGTCCTCCTGCTTTCAAAAGTTTCACAATTGTCTGGACATCCATCTGAATAAAAAGCACACACTCAACACGAAAGGTCACCTGTCACTCAAAATAGCCTAAACGCACAATGTATCATTTATGAATTACCGCTGTCACATGGAAATGCATGTATCCAGACGAGCAGCAGAAAATGCGGGCCCTCCACTCGCAAGACATCTGCTCCAGTTTATTAAAGCCCTTCAAAGGGCCGTGTTTAGCATTCTCTATTAAATCTGCATGCTAAACAGTCCTCTCAAGCCCATGTGCTCAGAGAAAGGGAAGCCTGCTGCTGGCTCAGTCCAGGCCAGCTTGAACTTCCCCGTACCAGAGCGAGCCCTTGAGATGAGAATCTTCACCCTTTCACATGTCATACACAGGTTTTTATCTCTGTTAGAGTCCTGCGTGAAGGATCAATACATGGCCTGCTTGGAACAGATTGCACTGACCTGACACCTGGCTATCACAGCAGCCATCTTAAATGGGTAACACACTGCTGCCTCACTTCCCTGAACGGAGTGCATGATTGTCCCCCACCAAAAGGAACAGTGGTGTGACTGGAGTCTCGTCTGTTGGTTGGGGACTAATCAAAAATTTGATCAAAAATTTTTATCCTAAAATTTTAACCGTGTCATCATTTAATCTATTTCATTCTAAACCTGTATGACTTTCTAGGAAGATATAAGGAAGATATTTTGAAAAATAGTTTTTTGTGCATACAATGGAAGTAATAGTTACCAAAAATATTTGGTTTATCTTCATAATCTTTTCTCTTTTTTTGTGTTTCGCAAAAGGCAGACATAAAAGGTGTTAAACGTTTAATTTTTGGGTGAGATATCCAGTCCAAGACAAAAATCTATATTTAAACAAAACTCGCTCATGAACATAACTCCTTTTCTACATTATACAACATGAACAAACCATGCCTTGTGATTAAAATAATCAAATATTTAACGAGACAAACAGCTAACAGCTACAATGTTCCTCTTTTAGAATTTCCTGTTTTATTTTGGCTTTCTGCTTGTGCCACATGAGTTTGAGACGACAACCGTTTTCAATTCTGAATAACAGTATTTTAACATCTGCTTCACTGACTATTTAAAAAAACACGATACCTTTGAATAAAAACTGAAAAAAATAATAAAAATTAAGAGCTATTCTGTACAGAACACTGTATGAATTACTTTTAATGATAATGTTTTTGTCTGAAGGATCTGAATAAAAAATGAATGCCAATGAAACAAAAACCAGAAGAAGTCTCAATTACATCAATTCAACATTAGATAAATCTATTTTAATAGGAAGACTGAAGGATTGAGCATACCAAAGGGATTGGAAGATGTTTGATGTTTGCTGCTCATCTAACTTCACTGCAGTCCTCACAGTCCACATCACATCTGGTTTCTTTTTGCTTGTCTTAAGAAACATGTTCTACAGGGCCTTATCTAATATTGCTGCTCAGTCTAATGGCAGGCAGCCTGTGACATGAAAGCTCAACAGCTGCCAGGCTCTTTTCAAATGCGGTATTTCTTTTTCGAATTCTTCCTGGGCCCCATCAAACGTGTCTTTATCCGACTGCGACGCCAAAAGGAAACGCCTGCGCTTGATTAAAGAATAATTTTATTATAATGAACACAGAGACAACCATAACAAACATCTAGAGACCGTCAGTGCGAGCGGGCCAAAGTTTCACATTGTGATGGACTTAATCGGTGCGTTTACTTCATGTTAAGAGTCCCATTTAAAATAAACACAGCTAATTGCATCGATTAGCCAAATCTCACTGCGGGACCGCATGTCAGGAGAGGATGATGTTTAGAAATTTAATAATAAATTGAATCCCGACCGATTCTCAGTGGACAGGTACAGGTGAATACAAGTCAAGATACATTTCAAAAACCAGACGACTTAACCACCGTCCTCTAGAGAGAGCAAGGCTATTATATTTATCTTCAATAGCCGTGGGAGGGAAAGGGGAGGTCAGTTTTCTGGCGGGCTGACATAGCCTTCAACTATAAAAATGACTGTGTAAAGAAATTAGACACTAGAAAAATATGTAATCAGCAATTTAGCAATAATGCCCATAAATAAATAATCAGCACCTCCATTAGCCTGACATGTATCCGAGACGCAGTGCGTGACGCGACTACCGGATCGCCCGAGCACTTGCAGACGGCCAGTCCATTAAAGAGAGCCATCCGTCCTCACGCACTTCCCGCCGCCACTTCAGCAGGAGTGTGTTATTCTATGAGCCGAGGGGCGGCAGGCCCAGAGCGCTCATTTGTTGCACCACAAGACAGGTCGTAATTACACTCACCCAGTGCAAAGGCGATAGCGAGAGTCCCGAACCTGACACATTAACCCTATGAGGAGGTTAACCGTGATGGACATCAGAGAGCTAAAGGGAACTGCTGGGTTTTACATAATTAGAGTCGCAGGATCCCTCAGAAGCCCAAGAGATCAAAACTTTAAGCTGTCGAGTTCACACAACGTGCCGAGTACTTAGTGTTCAGAGAGCGAATTTATCTGGGATTTAGCACGGACCAAAAAAGAAAAAAAGAAAAAGAAAAAAGTTTGAATCTAAAGCCTTGAGGTGCCAGTGTAATAATTCATCACCTCGATCCAACAACAAAACATCTACTGTAGTGAGACTCTCTAGATAAGGTGTTATATGTGCACCCGCATGTTTTTGTTTGTTTTGCCTTTATTGTTAAAATGTCAGTTTGACAGACTTCAAGATGGGGAGAGGAATGCGCTAGTGCTAAGAAAGATTAGGAGGGAAAACAAAGTAAACATCTTTCCGTGACTTTTTCAGACACAGAGACATTTTTCATGGTGCGACTCCACATGGGAGTGAGTGCATGAGGCAGATTATTTAGCACACAATTAAGAGCTGCTAAAATATGGCAACAGCTCGCCTCCTCGTGCTATCCTGGTATAATTAGATTTTCACCTGCTGTTGAGATACTGAAAAAAAAAAACGCTTGATTCGTTGGACAAGACAAAGAGGCACCTGACGCGCCGGCTCCGGATCCATCTCGCTCCTCAGCATGCCGGGAGTTTGCAAGGTAAATTGAAAATGCTGCTGAAAGCTCGCCTGGATGAGTTGCACAGTCTGCTTAACACATTTGTATAGGGACAGATGCTACTTTGAAACAATATTGCCATCAACATATTTTTGTTTAAAAAAAAACAAGCAGATGAATGTAAACAGCTAATATGCAACCAACGTGGTTTTGACAAGTGTGGGATGTCTTTATGCTGTTAAAGGGATAGTTCGCTCAAAAATGACAATTCTGTCATCAATTACTCTACATCATGTTGTTCCAAACACATAAGACTTTTTCTTTCACATTCATTAAAACAAAAACAGTTATAATATTCTCTCTTTGGTCACACTTGATATTAGGTGGCCGTAACTACTACTGTATGTACTTACATTAAAAAATAAGTACAATGTATTAGTGTAATGTATTGTATGTTAGGGACAGGTTTGGTGGTATGGGTAGGTAAAAAGGTGGGTTGAGGTGTAATTATGTAATAACAGAAACTACACATGTTCTGTGAAATAACATACAGGTATTTTTAAAAATTTTAAAGTAAATGTACGTACACAGTAAGTTGAGCAAAAGTGTACTGAGCGTGAGAAAATACAGACGTTTCATTTTTTGGGAGAACTATGCCTTTAAATCAACAGTGGCTGTGATTTCATCTAGTCATTGTTTAACATTGTTTCAGCGAATTGCTCATAATTATTAGGGTTACAGCCAAAGAAGCTGAAGCAGCCAAGAGTAATAATCACAGAGCAGAAAAACTACTCTTAATTTACGGCACAATGCCAAGAGGAGGTAATATGTTATTGTCTACTGCAAATTTACGCCGTCGAACGCCGGGATGCCAGAAGACGTGGAATCTCGAGCCAAGAACACAGTCTGGCCTCGTCTTGCTTTAAGTGGATACATATTCTACACCAGTCTCAGTCTTTCTGAGGAACCGTCGGGCTTATTAATCCTCCACACGCTCTTCGGGCTTGTCAAATCCCATTCGAACGCCACAGGAAACAAATGTGTAAACACATCCAACGTAGTGTGAAGGCTGTCAAACTCGATGCCTGCCCTCACGTAGAGACGTAGGCTAAAAGTGAAATATAAGCCGCATTCGAAGGCGTTCTTTCGTTTGCGACGTGCCACGCAGCGTAACCGGCTCTCGCGCCCTCAGAAACATAAGAGCGCATGCAAAAGTGGGCCATTAATGATTAATGGCTGTTTAAATAATCATCTGACGGCAACTGTGGAGAGAGTCCCTGATGAAAACATCAACAGCAGTGCCTCTTGTCAATGCCTAACGATGAGACTAAATGTGGGCAGGGTGTTTGATAGCAACATCAGTCATTCATAAAGGAAAAAGCAGGCCAGAGACGCAGCACGGCAACACAGGCAACGGTCAGCGGCGGACATAACCTTCTATTCTACTGCGAAGGAACAGGGATAGTCACTATTTTCAGCCCAGTCCTCATGCTATTGTGTAAAATAACTCTAAAGGTCATAAATAAATCTGGGTCAAGCGCCTTAAATGGGAACAGCGGGGTTTGCGAAGTGAGCCGAGGTCCACTGTGAGTTAGTGTGTGTTGATGGACCTCAAATCTCAGCCAGCCTGACATCTATTATGTAAACATTAGCAGCCGCCCAACCGAGGGCCGGCTACTCAAATGATGTGCGCTATAAACCAAAATCACATAGCGGGCAGGACACTTCCAAACACTGCGCCGAGGTCACATCAGGCGAACGTCTTTTTTTTTTTTTAAACAAAGAAGAAAACGAGAAGCTCGGTGGAGCTACGTTTGACGCCAGAACAACTCATGATCTCGCTGCATTTTTAAGAGCATAAACAGATTACATGTTGATTTGATTATAGCCTGTCGCTCCTCCATTGATATTTTCTATTTACGGATTTTTGTATACATACACACACCACCATAAACATGACACAGATCGGATCCACAGTTCAGAGCCGCAGACGTTGTGTGTACATACAGTCAATTGAGTAAATTGCCTTGCTTAAAAATAACTGTGAGGAATGAAAGAGCCAACTTGATGCCCCACACATTCGTGGTGGGTGGCACAACTCCACCGGCTTCTCTTCTCTCTCAACTACAAAGGTTTCATCAGGACACTCAGACAATTATCCTTTCAAAGACAAGACAGATCGGCTCATAGAGCATGTAATTATGCAACAAGTCCTCTCCTGTCCTCCCAGCTTGGGCGTTTTGGAACGCAATGAAACGCCTGTAAAGTTATCATAACATGCAATGCTACTTTTCAATTAGAAATCATTTGGAGCCACACACTTGTCTAACACTGTAATATGGCATTTCATAAAATAATCTTTTCATAAATCTACCTGAATAAAGTCATTACCAGGGCCCAGACTTAATCTGAAGATTTTTTTTTTTTTAGATCGTAGTCTGCAGAATGGATGTGAATATGGTAATGCTAGTTAAACTAATGGTATTAGACGCTTATTGGCATCTGAAGGCATAATTAATAAGGCAAAATGTTTAATAAACTAACATCCGAGGGGTGGAGGATGTGGAGAACTCTGAATGATTGGCAGGGTAGTCAACACAGGGGATAACTGTGAATTTTATGATTTTATTATGGAAGTCTACTAAAAGCAACCACACTTTAGCCTGGGGCTTTCAAACAGGGATGCAGGGACCACCAAAGGGACGAGGGAGTGAGGAAAACCTAAAAAAATTAATAAGATAAATATGTAATTAAGGCTATCAAAATTAAATAGTATGACAAATGTAAATTTAGTAGTAATAGTAAAATTAATTAAATAACATTTTAATAGAATAACATAACATTTGTTAATTTCAGCATAAGTGGATGCAGAAATCATAAAAGATATTTCATATACTTTATATATATTTAAAACATAGGCTTTAACAGCTACACTTTTGTTCATTGATTTGTGGTCAATAAAATATTATTTTAAAAAGTCTTTTAACATAGGTTGCATTTATTGCATAAAAATTAGTGGTTGGCTGTTATCGGTGTTAACGCGCTGCGTGAGACTCTTATCGCGCAATAAAAAAAAATAAAATATCGCAGTTAATCTATTCACGTAGTACAAGCTATGGTGACTTTCACCTTTACCGCGGATGTACAGCCGAATTACACTGTAGCCTTATTAGTACGGGACTAATTTTCTAAACTACTGTACGTGTGAGTTTAGTCCCAGACTAAAATGCATGTTTGAACTGCTTCTACTCAAAATATCTTAAAATTTTGAAAAAGATGCATTATTATCTTCATTTAACTAAGGCCTAGTCCTGGTTTAAACTAAGCCATGTTTGTGAAACTGGGCCATTGTGTTGATAAATAATAATCTTGTTGCATTGAATTGTGAAACCAAGATTCACACCCCTACTTTTAAGATGGCAGTACTGACACGCAGATATCTCAAATATAACAGGTAGCACACGAATTCTGAATGCCTTCGGCAGAACTCAAACGAGCTATTTTAATCTAGATTAATTTCAAAATTAATCTATGCCCACCCCTAATAAAAATCCAGTAAAAACACTATTTTTTCCTGTAATGCAAAGCTGAATTTATAAGAAATAAAATATTTGCTTGAAATGGAAATCTTTAACATTTTACTTTACAACTTAATTAATCCTTGCTGAATAAAAGTATTATATCTTTTTTAAAGGTAATTTACTATAGTGTTATGAATATATATATTATTAAATTAATCAATTAAAAATAATATAAATGGGGAAAAAAATGTATTTGCTTTATAACATTTCGTTCCAATTCTGTAGAAATCTGCAAGGCGCAGATCCTGTGTAGGCCTGACTATCACATACAGGATTATATTTTAGCTTCTCATATTAAAAAAACCTTTGCTAAAAGACTAACAAAAGAAGCCGGCTGCATCCGTTTATTAAATGATCCAATTGGATGATGTCACAGCGCTTCCTCTTTAAAAATATGATCGTTTTAACTTGCATTATGTAAATGTCACCCTCTATCCCTACAAGAAAATGAGAGTGTAATAACATATCCAACAGCACCGAGGATATTGGTGCTTTTTAAAAAGAGACGGTACATACTAATGTACTTGGCTCCTCTGAGCAGCTGCGGGGCGGGCGGCTCCTAATTACTCCTCTAAAAAATTCTCCTGAAAGTCAACAGAACATAATCGATGGAGAGGATTATATTAGCAAGGCCTTGGACCTTAGCCAATAAGAAAGGCATGCTGCTCCCTGTCTCATCAGCCGCCAATGATTGAGCGAGCTAATGGAAAGACACACAGCTAAAGTGACACATTTGTGCAATGGGGGGAAAAAAAAGGATCAGTCATTGATCTGCCAAGGCCATGGTAATTAGAGTGGTGGCCAAGGCGAGAGACTGTTTGCCCTTAGAAACAGCAGACAAGCAGCTCTGGTATACATCACCCTTGAGACCAGACACTGAAGGGAGGGAGAAAGAGAGAGAGAACACTTGTGTCAGATAGCAAATCAGCCCTTGCCACCTTCCAGCGCAGCATCACAAGAGGAAGCTGAAGAAAAAGAGGAGCTGGGGAGGTCACTGGAAAACAAATGTTTAATACAGTCTTTCTGTGATATCAATTATTCATCACGCAAGGTTAAGCTACCAGGGTCAGAATGGTTTTTAATGGTACAGCTAATGTACACATGTGTGAAGTTAAATGCAAACATTAGCTAACAATTACATAACTGTATTTTATATTTATAAAGAAGATGTGTAAGGAAACATGAATAGTCAAGATGGCCATAAAAAACTGAAAGGATTAAGGACTAATCTAATTCTGAAAGGGTTTATTTGACATTACACAACACTTTCAGATTCTCAGATCTGATCAAATTCTCACAGCCAGTGTCATGGCGGATGCCCCAATTCCTCTATAGCTTTAAAAATATTACAGTAAAGATAAAGTCTGCTTATAATAAAGTTTATTGCTCATTACAGAAAGCAATGACCGACCAATCAGAATCAAGTATTCCAGAGAGATGAATATTGCTCAGACAATCATCAAGAATTTTCTACATCAAAGAGTCTACGTAATGTCTACGTAACTTCATATAAGGCTAGTTTACTGCTAACGTACCGAATCAGGACTGTGCTTCTAATAAAAATGTTTGTTTCCTACTTTTAAAAATGATATAACTTTCCTTTCATCAAGCTCATAATGATTTAAGTTCCCTGTTGGAATATCTGAAGGCAACCAAGGCCAGTGTTTATTCCCTACAATCAGAGAGCATTAGAACGGAAAATATTTTACACAGGAGAAAAACAAACATCTTGGTGGAGATCCAGGCTTTAAAGACCTAGATTCTTTAGAGTTTATACACTTACCCTTACTGAACACTACCCATTACTCTTCTAGTTTAACTGTGGCATTTGTAATTATGAAACTAGCTAAACCACATAATGTCCTGATTGTCCCCTCATGCAAATACCATTTCTACAAAACAAAACTTGTTATGAATAATAAGGGTAACCAAAACAAATTTAGAAAGCTATAATAAAAAGCTATAATAAAAATGCATTTTCTCATTACCATAAGATATTTAATATGAATCTGCAATATACATCTCACAGTTACTGCAATAGCAGCAAAGTTTTCTACTTTTTAGGCATATGTTAAGATATCCTCTACATGTCTTTATCACATTCAAAAGGGCCGCACAGGTTTATGGCCAAACATACAACGATCGGTACAGAAACATTTCCCATGTTGTTGTGAAGCTCATTTAGCATACAAACCAACAGAATGAAAAATGAAGGGAAAAAATTTGATATGATTAAATCTGCTCATTTTGCTTGAGCAGACAGAAAAACGTATAAATGCGTAAAAACCCTGTGCTCAAGGGCCTCTTAGATGCCAGGAAACAGCTTGCAGTTGTAGCATATAGGCGTGCGATATGATGGAAGCTGGTATGAGAAGCCCTTCTGCATGACTTTAAGGCTTGATGCCTCAACGCCACATGGACTGATAAATATGCTGTCTGTTTTAGGCTTGCTTGTTTAGTTGGGGGGAGTTTAGGCTGGAAGAAGCTCATCCGTACTGCACATTACACACACACAGAGAGAGAGAGAGAGAGAGAGAGACCTATGGAGTCATTCTGTCTGTAATTGCATGGCTAAATGCTCCCCTCGCTTC
>JAUYWG010000047.1:11586070-11601072 GCA_034779775.1 Enteromius afrohamiltoni
AGAGAGAGAGAGAGAGAGAGAGAGACCTATGGAGTCATTCTGTCTGTAATTGCATGGCTAAATGCTCCCCTCGCTTCCTGCCCTCCCCCTCTGCGGCATCTCCCTGCCCGCACCAAGAAACTGCAATTGGCATAAGCCACTTAAGGCAATCTGTGCTGAGCGAACTACAAAACCCTGAGAGGGCTTAAATTTACTGAAGCCTTGAGAGACGTGAAGAAGGGAGAGGAAAAAAAAAAAAACGGTGGTGCTCCTTATTTAGCAACTGACAATCCAATTCTACAGCTGGGAAATTTAACTTCCATCTATTGCATTTTAATCCCTTGGAAACATATCACAAAACGTAATGAAACAATTTATTGATTTCTTCATTTGAATCAGTGAATGGGTGTTCAAATGACTGCGCTGGGAATAATATCTTCTGAGTTAGACTTGATGCATTTCTCTCATGCTTCAAACCTACTAGAATCGTTATCGCTTATTAATTAAATAATCATAATGAACACCAATCATTCAAGCAGTTACCTTTTTAATCCCCTCCCCTCAGTAAAATTGTACTAAAAAACATTACACTATATTTAACAGTAAAAGTAACCTAAGTGGACAACACTCATTATTTTTTAATAAATGTAGATTATTTTGTGATATTGTGTATTATATATATATAAGAATAATATTAAACATATAAAAAAACAAACTAAATAAATATAAATACATTTCATGAGTATAACATTAATATTACTAATTATATTAAACTAAACAGTAGGAGTGGGATATACACACAAAATAAAATTATTATATTTTGTATATATTATATTATATTATAATTTATTTTATTTATTAAGCTATAATTCTATGAACAACACTCTTAAAAGGTGGTAATTTTGAAGGCAGAGCACATAATTTAATGTAGGATTATGAGGACAAACCTTTTACTTGAAATAATTGATAAATCATTTACAATACAGCCGCAGAAGTGCATTAAAAAAGTAAACATCGTCAATTTGATTTCATGTTGACTTAAATGTCTTTCAATCAGGATGTGATCTGATGGCTGCTTTTAACTAATTTCTGCCCACTTTAATGTATGATTAGTGAAAACATAATAGAGTGGCTGCCGACAGCCACACAGAGACATTGTCTTCATAATCATAATCAATAAAAGTGAGGCAGATAGAAAGCACCCCTAAGGACTGGTTACCGGACACAGGATTGATTATTGCTGAGGAAGTCAGGTGTACGCTGACAGGAAGCATGTCTTAATGAAGGTAAAACTCTCTGCCACTGTGTGCATTATTTAGTCCTGTAATAAAGCACTCAATGAAACTTCAAAGCAACCAATTCATTTTTAGCTTCGTTGGGAGACCGAAGGGGAGAGAGTGATCACGGGACACGAGACAGATGGATGGAAGGAGGGAGGGAGGGAGGTTAGGACAGAGAGAAATAAGGATGAACAGCAGAGGAAAGTGAGATGGAATCTAAGGAAAAATGGGGGTAAAAGAGGACAGGCTGAAGTCAAAATCAGGTACATGCTGAGATGTAAATGAAAGATGAAAAGCAGGAAAGAGCAAGAAAATGTGGAAAAAATACAGAAGACGGAAACTTACAGGGATAGTTCACTCAAAATTCTGCCATCATTTATTCACTCATGCCATTCTAAAACTTTTTCATGTGGAAAGGGATTTTTAAAGAATATCACAGCCAATTTTTCCCATATAATAAAAGTGAACAGTGAAAATCTTCAAAATGACAAAAAGCACAAAAATATCTAGATGCGTATATAATTTGAGTTTTATATTTTATCAGACCTACATTTAAAGATAAACCTTATTGAAAATATTGACATATGCAGAACATATCTGCAATTTACTTTAGAAATTAATACTCTTATTGAGCAAGTAAGCATTATTTTATTACATAGTCTTTTTTAAGTGGCACAAGATTAATCTTATTATATATATATATATTTGGATGCATGCGGTTGTGTGAATATATATATATATATATATATACACACACACACACACACACACACATATATATACATATATACACACATACACGTATATTTAATATGTTTAACAAAAAATATTAATTCTGTGAGTTCCACTAGAAAGAAATAATGTGTTAAGGCTGACAAAACAACTTGGAAGAACATACTGATTATATTTTTCATTCTTGGACTTATCCCTTTAAGATCTAGATGTCCAAGAGTCTGTTTTGTAACTATGACAGCCTCCCATCTGAATAATAGTCACCCAGAGGATATTAGAAATGTCTTTATAATAAAGAGGACACTTAGTGCCACAGCTCTGACAGAGCCACCTGACTCTGTGCGTTAAACTGCAGTCTTCAGCCAGCCGTCTGCAGGAGTGAGAATTAAAAAAAATTAAATCCTGTCTGGAAAAAGGAAAAAAGGAAAAAAAGTCTCTCGTCCTCTTCTGGCCCAGTAATGACTTTCAATGGGAATAAGAACACTTAAAAGAGGAATATTTCCTCTTGATTTTAACGTGCAGTCATACTGAAGCAGGCGGTGAGTTTTCTGGAGTGATAAGGGCTTAGCCAATGTAATCCTCACAGGCACTTGGCCTTATCTCTCCTGCGAGGAAAAGGGAAACTTTCTGCCTTTTTCAAAAGGCAACAGTGGTCCAATGAGAGGCTTCAACTGTATGGTTTTCTTCCTGCAGCTCGACAGAAAGACTTACAATAAAATCCACCCTCACAATGTCCAAATGCACTCGGAAAAACGAACACATCCTATGGTAAACAAAAAATTGCAAACGCATTGCATTGAAACATTGAATATGAAATGGTGCAATGTTACATCTCCATTACTGCTTCACAGGGACAATGATGGCAGTGTTACACCAGTGCACAAGAAACTTGACAGCGTGTTGATAAGGATCGATCAATCACCACCAATTCATCACGTCTGCTCAAGAAACTGTGAGGAACGGAGCGGCTGACAAGTCCTCTGAGTTGACAGACGGCTCCTTGACAATCCTTTATGTGGGGCAGCGGCTTCGCTCGGCTGACCTTTGCCATTAAATATTGAAACAAGTGCAGTGAACAAGGGAGGATATGGCTTACAGCTACACCCTTCAAAGTGACGCTACTACATGAGAAACCGAGAGGAGAGCGAATCGTCTGTCAACAGTCACATCAGAAGGGCCTGTTACATGTCGAGCGTCACTCCTCGACAAGCGCGTGTCACTCTGCCCTCACGGCACAAACATCTGTGTTCTCAATTCCATTGTGCCAATAACAGGGAAATATGTTGCATAATGCCATCGCGCTACCCAAATGATGTGCAAATCATATTTGTTCAAGACTCCCTGTCTATGCCAAAAAAGATCACATGGATCTGCTCTCCAACATAGACAGAGAAAAAGGAGAAGAGGAAAAGAGAGACAGAGGACAAATAAGTGAAATGTCACAAACATGTAATGCGCTGTATGCTTTTAGAAATGATAAACTATCTTTGTGGAACTGTATTTTAAGGTCTTATTTGCGTGCATGTTACTAGAATATTAGACAGTAGTAATTAAGCACATATTAATGCCTTATTCTACATCCCTAATCCTAACCAATACCTGAACCTCACAACTACCTTTCTAACTATTAATAAGCATAGTAAATGAGTTTTCCCTTTTCTACCTTTTTTTAACCTTTATTTTGCATTTAGTATCTGGTGCACTTCACCCTTCACTTTTACATTTGTGATGTTAAAATTTCACAACAAAAGATGAGAAGCATCAGAAGTTTGAGTACAGAGCAAATACATTCTCAATAAAATTTAATTAAAAATGTTATCATTCAAAGGTTTGGGGGCAGCAAGATTTAAAAATAAATGCAGTTTTTCTGAACTTTTCTTTCATCAAATAGTCCTGAAAAAATAAACAATAAAATAATAATAATAATAATATACTGTGTATATATATACACACACACACACACACACAGAGTACTGTGCAAAAGTCTTAGGCCACTAGTATTTTCACCAACAAAAAATGGTTTTAAGTGGGTTAATTCTATCTTTTGCGGTAGCGTGTCAGTTGGAAATATCAGTTTACATTTCCAAACATTGTTTTTGTCATTAATTGTAATAATGCAGTGAGATTATTGTCTGCCAACAGCCAGTGCTCCACACAGAGATCTGATCTGATCATCATCCAGTCTGTCTGGAATTATATGAAATAACAGAACAAACTGAGACAGACTCACTCCAGAAGAACGTCTCCAAGATGCTTAAAAAAAACCCAACAATAATCTCACTGCATTATTACAATGAATTACAAAAATAATGTTTGGAAATGTAAACTGATATTTTCAACTGACACGCTACCGCAAAATAACCCACTTACCCCATTTCTGAAAATACTAGTGGCCTTGGTACTGCATTTACACATTTACAGTTTTTACAAAAATATTGGCAGCATCTTAGCTTTTTTGAGTGATTTATGAATGATCATGTGACCCTGAAGACTGGAGTAATGGCTCTTGAAAATTCAGCTTTACCATTATAGGAATACATAACATTTGAAAAATATAAAAATAGAAAAACATTGGAAAAGTAAATCAAGTATTTTCTCTAAAATGGTTTAAAGCTGTAAATTGGTCCATTTAAGGAGATCTGGGCATAACCGAACAAACAGCCACTGCAGACAAATATAGATTTAAAATGTTTTAATTAATCCAAAAAATTTAAATCAAAGCAATGGCTTTTTACCAAAAGAACATGTTGAAGCATGATACTCATTTTTGTTCATGTAATATTTATTTTGGAACAGCATGAAAAATTACACAAATCTCTGAACTACGAGTTTCAAGCCAATTCATTAAACCAGACAGTTTCAACTGATTCACAGAAATCTGGCGAACTACCTCTAACACTGTTTTTGCCACTGAAATTCAAATCAAAGACGCTATTTAAATGTCTTAACACTCTCTTAATACAAGACTAGTCTAACGACGTGCTGTTTAAACAACTTAATGGCCAAATAAAAAGCTCATTAAATTCAGCGGTTTTCACAATGTTGCTTAAATTTGAAATTGCCAACAAAATCAGAGGAAATATATTGTGGATATTCCAAAAATCTAATCAAATAGCAGACACAGCACAAACAAATAACACTGTGAAAATGTGAAATAAATAACAGCTGATCAAGTCACGCCATTAACATTAAACACACCAATGTGCAGAAAACTAATTTCTTTAATGAGAAAATCTCCATGCATAATAATTCCACATTGCACACTCTATGAAACATTTCACAAGACACTGGATCATCATATCATAGCGCTAGTATTATTTCACACCAAACAAAGGTGATTTGTGAAACACACACCGATCCCTCATGAATAGAGTCTCTCCGTAAAGTCCCTCAACAGCTTGAATTGTAGTTTGTTTGTATACACTGATCCTCATGGTAATGTCCCCGCAGATTAAAGATCTGAAAACACGTCTCCCTTGGGTCTAGTTCATATTACTCTCCGGTAGCTACATTTCTTGTCAAAATTGTGTCAGTGCTTCTGGTGTACACACAAACAAATGATACCACCTGTGCTGCTTATAGGAAACCGATCTCACAGCAAAATTCTTTTTAAAAGGTCTCTGGCAGACAGGGAGAGCTAGTGAAAACAGGACTACTCTCTCTCCGTCACATTATCTCCCTCTCTCAACAGTGAAGGGTTCATCAAAGACGTGTCATACTGATTTCAGAGCCACTGATCAGCGTGCGATTCCTTCCTCTAATCTAATTGTGCCACAAAATGGAAATCATCAGAGCCAATTTAACAGCCCCGACTCGTAGTACAAGCACATACATCCGCTTCCCCCTCATTCATCTGCACAAGTACATCTGCCTGGTTTAGACTCCTCCACTCAAAGGGTTACTAATTGGAGCCTGAATCCCATGATGGCTATGCTTTTTACCAAGAAAAAGAGGGGGAGGGCAGGAGAGGGACAAATTGGTGGGGATGAGACGCACATGAAAAACCCTTCCTGCTTTTCTTAAATGAAGGCCTCAGCTTGCCCTCGTAGGAGTAGCATACATACAGGGGATCCTCGTCACTGCTTGTGATAGTGGACCCTAACTCGTATGAAAAACAACAAGCATTGACACTCACAGCAAAGCAACAGGTGAGTCATTCCCACAATGCTCTGTCAATCACATTGTGACTTTTCAGTCACAGGAAAAATGTCAAATAGTCAAGAAATGCCATATAAAATAGTATTATTTAACACCTTCAATTATATAAACATTTAAATCATAGTCTCTATCTAGTCTACTGGGTTTTTTTTTTAAGTGTGAGATCAATTGCCTTCACACGGTTTCTTTAATTTAAAATTTTATTAAAATTTAATTAATTTTTAAAAATGCTTTTTGAATGTAATTTAATTTAAATACTTTTTAAATGTAGTTAAATTAAATAAATTAAATAAATATTTAGAAAGAACTTTTACTTTTTTTCTTAAAACTGATATTATTGATGTAAAAAAAACAACTAAAAGAAAAAACTTAATAAAAATAATCTAAAATTTAAAAAATGAATGGACAAAATTCGAAGTGCATAGTGATTTTCTCTAGTTTTCAAATCAATCAAGTAATAATACATCTATAAAATAATAAAAATATTAATAAAAGTAAATGCAATTTTTTTATATATATATTATACATTTCTTACAATATTGCACTGTCTATATATATTGCACTATATATTCCACATTTAATGATGAAAACTACATTGAATTCAAAACAACATATACAAAATGAAAAAAAAAATTAATTAATTTGAGAACGACCCTGGCGTTTAGAAACCATATTGACCGAGTGTACACTAATGTTTGACCTTCGTGAGTGAAACGTCTTGTAACTCGAACAAGCATCGTTTTCAGCAGGCAAACATGGTAAGCTGTTAGTTGACCACATCCTGGCTGACAGTGTGCAAAGTCGTGTAGGTTTAGCTGCGAGCAGGACAGCGCAGGGCTGGGCGGTGTTTATTACTGTGCTAACATGGTTTGTGGTTTCAAAACATGTGAAATAATGTGTTAGAAGCAGCATGCAGTTGCCACGGTATTATTAGGCCTCTGCAATGCAGAGCGCGTGCATGTTACATTAAGGTTAGCGTGAGATCAAGAGGGGTTTAATAAGCTGTAGCATCTGTGATTTGCCATGAAATTGAATACATTTATAAAAGGTAATGCTGAAGTAGAAATTGCTGCTGATTAATTGGAACGCTGTGATATGTGAATACAAATGGAATCAAAAGTAATTTCCTGCGTTATTTATCAGTCAATAATGTCAGGCGCGCAGTCGGCTCATTAACCGAGTATGACATGATGGGGAGGAAAGAAAACTCCCTCGTTCCACTCCACCATGAATCCAAACAAACAGGCCATTTATTACGGGGGCAGAAATTGATTGTTTTTCGAGAGAAGCTCACTGCATCAATCCAGTAGTGATATTTTCCGAGGGAGAGAAAGGAGCTGTCTCCCGCCGCTATTCCCCAGCGCTCTGTGTCGCGGCTAAGCTGCTTAATCATGATAACCCACAGTAAATGTTTTTGCTTTTCCAGACACATTATCTACTTTACAGATGAGAAATCTGGTTTCATGGATTAAGAGCGATGCCATAACAGGAAATACTTGTGGGGTTAACCTTGCCTGATGGCTTCAAAGCCAGCCTGTTAATTCAAACTACTTCCTGAGCCCAAAAGATAAGACCCACACAGAAGAGAAGACAGGACTGCTGAATGTGTGTGTGTGTGTGTGTGTGTGTGTAGGAAAAATGGTTGGGGGGGGGGGGTTGTTTGCTGAAGTGATTACGGGTGAAAAACTATTACTTTACTTATTTAAGGTGCCTTTAAAAAATTCAAATTCAAAAAGTGCAAATATGGGAGAAAAATAATAAGTAGTATTCAAAGACAAAACAATGCATTTCTAACCATCTAGCGCTGAAAGAGGTAAATAATTAACAGATCATTCAAATAAGTCACATGTCTGAAAGAGATCATATCTACGTTTTGAGATGTATTTGTGGTTCAAAAGGTTCAGTCAGTAAATGTTACAAATGATTTCTACTTTACAAATGCTGTTCTTTTGAATATTCCATATTTCCAAGTCCTGAGAAACGGTTTTGCAAAAATATGAAGCAGTTATCAACAGCTGAACTGGATGGTATAATGGTTTTCAACACATCTGCATATTAGAATGAGTTCTGAAAGATCATGTGACACCGAAGACTGGAGTAATGATACTGAAAACTTGGCTTTGCAATCACAGGAATAAACTGTATGCAAAATATGCTAACATAAATTGTTATAAGATTTCATGTTATATATATATTTATTACTGTTAATGTAGTTTTGATCAAATAAAGGCAGCTTTGGTGAGCATAAAACACTTTTAAACACATAAAATACATAATTCCAAGCCCAGCATTTCTCATGGTAGTGTTTATTATGTGCGCTACACTTTATTTAAAAGCTCGCCTTTTGTGACATTTCAGAAATCCGTTGCATCACACTGTAATTTCGTATAAAATGCCTTGTTAAAAGCGCTGCTAATTAACTCAAGCTGATCAGAGAATTCTACCCCATTTTAAGCTCTTTTATTGACAACACATGTGTGTTTCGCCTTGAATCAGATCCATTTCAAACGTACAGTGTTATTTAAAAAAAAAAAAAAAAAAGATAAAGGAAAAAGAAGAAAAGACTTCTTTCTGAGAAAGATCCCAGGGCAGAAATGCCCCCGCATCACATCCTGATGTGCGTATACCCACCAGCTGCGCTGCTTCAAACTCATATTGAAGCGTATCGTGGAGCCCGCAGCCTTGATCCAGCTCTGTTCTCATTAATGGAGCTGTTTGAATATTCATGCAGCGGAGCGCTGGAAACTCCAGAGCCAGCCACAGCACCCAAAACTGTAGGGAATTCAGCACTTACCATTAACTGGCCTAATAAAAGCACCACGCCTCCGCGATTGTTATGGGTAATTCTAAGCGCTCATTAGTATTTCTGTGTGAAAAGTAAGAAAGTGCTAATTTATTAATAAAATTCAATTTCTATACAATAATGTGTATAGTCACGGAATTAAACACGTATGAATACAGTGGGGAACAATATGCTTAACTAAGAGAAAATGCAAAGATTTAGCTCAACAGCAGCCCCTGCTCTCATGAATGATGATTTGTTGAATGCCTTAATGGACAGGGCTGACAGCTGAGATACTGATAGAGTCAAGACGCTGAATCTTGTTCTTGCATATTTACTAATTCACCCACTTCCTCTTTTCATCCCATTTTTGCTCTTCCTGTTGGGTGACTCACATCTTCCAGCAAACCACAAATGATGAGCCCATCACAGAGCCCTCCACGACGTCACCTCGTTATGTCACAGGCTAATAGCTCTTTTAATAGTTTCTTGTCAGTGGCTCCATAAATAGGCACAAGACAGTCTAAGATGCAAAGAGGTCCTGTTCTAGGGTGAATACTGATGAAATTGCTATAAGAATATATGGGAGTTTCATCAACTATGGACATTTTGACCTTTAAGAAATAAAGTTAGTCTCTCTTTAGTTTCATTTTTCTACAAAAAAAACTAATTCTGTCATTGCTGTACTGTAAATTCCCATAACATCTTATATAATGTAGCATTTAGTGGTGGAAATGTAATTGTAAACGTTTTTGGAATAAATATCTACCTACTGTAGCTATAATTAGCAGACAGTTAAATAATATTTTTACATATTTCAACAAAATTAGAGCTCAACTAGAAATTCACAGATGATATTTACCTTGATTACTCTGTATTTACTGCCTACTACAACACATACTTTGTAGACAAGTAAACCCATTTTTGAAAAGAAACATTTTGAACAATTGTTCAGTATTATTTTAAGTGTGAAAATATTGAATAATGCTAATGTAGGGTACAACAAATTGCTAGGTGAAAAAATTCATTCTAAAAATGCTGTGTCTTTTAATAACTGTCAATTTCCACTGTGCCAGACATTTTTGAAATGAATATATCCAATTTTGTATGTAATAAACTCTTTTGTATGTTGGATTTTCACAGTGTAAGATGGAAAGTCAAAAAACAAAACAAAACAAAAATAAATGATGAAGGTAAAACCCTAAATGTCACCTTCATACAAAAAAAGAAAAAATATTATTTTAAACAAACCTATAGGACACTAAAGTGACCCAAATTGAAGAAAGATCAAATCCTCAGGTTTTTGTTTTAAATCTTTAACTTGCAAAAAAGATCATATGAAGGTAAATCGACCCATATATGTATTTGACACTCACTGCTCTTCTCCGGCATATCTCACATGTCCTAAACATGACCACAGCATCCAGCCAGGAGGCTTAAGGCGGCTGTTATGGATGGAGCATGTCTTGTTTATAGAAGGGAGGGTGTGTGTGGGAGTACAGCTGCATTGCTGCTGCCTCTTTCAGCCGGTGCCCTGGAGGCTGTATGATGGGCCTCAGCCAGGTGTGCCAGGTTACGGCCAAAAAAACAGCTTGAATTGAAAACAATATACAAATAAATCAGAAACCGCTTGTTAACATCATAGCCCTGAGTTAGAATTTTTTTTCCGTTTGCTTTCCTCTGGACTAAGACATTTCATGTTTCACCAAGCATGCTTCCAAACATGTCTTACAAAAACATTTTATAGCACAAGCAAAAAAAAAAAAAAACAATGTATAAAGCCAAACACAACAAAAGGTAAAAAGGATATTCAGGTGTTCGGTATACATGCCAACCACGCTCACCCACACCAGTTCACTTCACACCAGCGCTGACTCTTAGAAAGTGAAAAAAGGAGGGGAAAAAAGCTCTGGTGTACAAGAAAGAAAAATAACCTACAACCTCTTTTGCTTTTTGGAAAAAACTGTAGATAAACAAGGAAGAAGGGATTTGGTAAACGCGTACATCATTTCCCATCAACAATTGCAGGTGATGTAAAACGAGCAATCGCTCAGAGAGAAGTGCGAATCCCTCCTTCCCCAAATCCCCATTCTTGACATCTGCTCCATGCCCAAACATCTGCACAGTGTTACTCGAACTCTTCACACACACATAGCTGAGATCCGCCAACCCAACCGCCGCCGCTAATAAACGACGAGGTGAATTGTGGCTTTGAAGGAAACTTCATCTCTTCTCTTTGAGGGCCCCAAAAGCACTCATAAATCTTCGGAAAAGACAGTATTAAGCATACCACAGACTGTGCCTTTAGCCGTACAAACACGGGTGAAGAGAAGTTCAGGCCGATACTTTCAGTTAGCCCTATGTTGGGCGCCAAGTCTCCAGAGAAAAAAAAGGAAAAAAAAAAAAAGGTCCTAAACAAACTGTTGACCTGAATAGGTCAACAGAACGAGATCTACTCAATGTCATTTAGTGCTTGAATCATTCACCGTGTTTGCCTCATTCAGCTAGATCTCAGCATGTACTTGATACAGTATTTAACACTCTGTGATATTTTATTGATCCTGTCATATCGGAGAACTCATCCCCTTCTCATACTCAGATCTGTGTAGTAATGTGCGGGTCTCAATGCTCAACGCATTAAAAAACAATCAGCTACAACTCGGGTGTCTCCGCACTTCATCTACTCGTGGCAATTTCACGGCCGTGGCACATGAATGTTTCAGCTGGAGTGTCTGGTAGAGCAGCGATGCTGTGGCTGAGGTGGCGTGAAGGAGGGGTTTCTCGAAGCCGGGTAACTAACCCTTAACAAGAGGCCTGGAGACCTCCAGCGGTATCCACTTATCATCTCTAAATATTAGCCTGACCTCTCAGCCAGTCGCTTCCTCCCCCGGGGCAGGCAGGAAGAGGGGTTTCCATTGGCCGTGGAGAGCACTCCGTCGGATCAAACGTTCATCTAACACACGACTCCACGAGGCTTTGATCGTTTGAGTCCTATTCAGCGACAGGAAAGGATTGTGTTTGAAGGAGGTTTATGGCAATGAACGTGAGAGTGTGTGTACACTTTAGAGACATCGACTGTGCTCGAGTGCCGTTCCTCTGAGTGTGTGCATTTACTGAAACTTTTGGAGAGCACTTGCTTTTCTGAAAATGTCCTCGCAAATGTGTTGAAACCTGCCGGCCTCATCTGTTAAAAATATTAATGAGAGGGTCAATTATGGTGCTCATTTAAAAGAAAAAAAATCATAACTGGCTTAATTGGAGGACAATGAAAGAATAATCATTTGCAAAAATGTTTTGTGTTAGGATCGCTTAAAAAACACATTTCGACATCTGGTCAGGAAAACTTTGTTTTAATGTTTTAAAATAAGCCTGCAGATATTTGATCAAAAATACAGTAAAATCTCATGGTAATACTGGTAAACGCAATTTAATTTTAATTTTTTTACTATTTTAATACATCTAATACATTAATAATATATATTTGAATATATAATATATACACGGTACTGGTATTATTAATAATTCTATATATATACATATATATATATATATATATATATATTTTTTTTTTTTTAACTAATGTTAACAAACATTAAAAACTACTGTTATACATGTATTGTTCATTGTTTGTTCATGTTAGTTATTTTGACAAATGACACCTCATTGTAAAGTGTTACCTAACCTTCTTATGCTCATCAAGACTGCATGCGTTTAAAAATGCAAGTTTGTGAAATATGATTATGATATCAACGCTGAAAACAGTTGTGCTACTTAATATTTTTTGGGATCTGTGATACTTTTTCTTCAAGATTTTCAAGAAGTTTCAGAAATAAAAATGAAACAACAATGTTTATGTGACACTAAATAATGGAGCAAATGTGTAATTGATTAACGACAAATTCAGCACTGCATCACAGCAATAAATTATTATTAATATGTCAAAATAGAAAACCAGTATTACTAATTGAAATAATATTTCTCATATAATATTATTATAATAATTATAATAATATAATAATAATAATAATATTGCTGTTTTTATGTATTTTGGATTAAATAAATGCAGCCTTAATGAACAGCAGAGACTCCATAATAAAAAACAACAACAAAAAAACATTGGCAGTGTATATTATATATATTTATTTTTAATATATGTATTTATATTGTGGTAATACTGAATAGTAATATTAATTTCTAAAATGATAAAACCCATTTTTTACATTAGTAGTGTGCAGAGCCACACTGACACAGATGTATCCAGTGAAGAAATGTGAATGAAATCCTATCACAAGTCGTCAAATGAGATGCCATAACGTCACGTTATAACACACAACCCGATGTGCGCTCACGTCAGCTAATGATGCTTCAATTATACTGCAAACATGTCTCTGCCGGGTAAACAGCCTCCTATCCCCAACCAGCACAAATGCCTTCCTGATTCACAGCAAATTAGACACATGGCAAATAATACCTAACTGGCTGCTGTTGTGTTTGCACTACGCATGCATAAATGAATTGGTAAAAGGGGGGAGTGAGGCTAATGGTTAAGATGCAACGTGCGTATAATTGTACAATTAGGCTCTTATCATCATGTAGGACCTCACCATTACTGACTGCTATTAGCGAAAAATAATAAAATGGTAAACAGATTATAAGTGCAACATTATTACTAGGTGAAATTGATAGATTCATTTAGCAAGGGTTTATGATTAATTTTGTCTCTCCCTCGATACAGCAGTCTGGGCCACCAAATGCTTCCTCTGTGTTGTCTCATATTTGTTGAAGTTTGCATCAATGATTCGGTTATTTTCCCATTTATTACTGTGAAGCTGCTTTGAAGCAGTCTGTATTGTATAAAGCCCTATATAAATAAAGGTGGCTTGACTTGACAGGATATCAGAAACGTATCATGCTCCCACAGGCATGAGATTCACAGACCACAGTAAAGCTATACAAGCCATTTACTGACAGCATGACTCACGCATACAGTATGGCAGATCTCTTTAAGTGTGTCCACGTCCAGCAACATGGAGACAGAGGCGTGGCAGCCACCTTCAATCAAACAAATACAAATCAACATGAAGTGCATTCACAAATCTCCTTAAGGTTTACAAATAGTGAATATAGCTTTGTACAACGACAAAACATAATATTATATGAAGAAAATCTGAGCACTAGTCAGTGTGCATTTTTTTTTTTTTTTTTACACATGCCTGTTTATATTCACTTCAGACACACTTCGTTTACATATTGTACTATATTATTACATCCTATTGCATCATATTATATAACACATTAGGTTGATGAATTAGATTTTCCAACAAGAAATAGAGGAAAAAAATACAATTTACCTGGAATGTTTACTTGAAGTGACTATGTTTACTTTATTATTAACAAAAACAATTACCTATAAAAATACAATTATAACAATTATATAATATAATATTAAATGTAAACAACAAAAAATCAGATGCATTCTAAATATTGGCTCAATAATATATCGTTTATACGACTATTTATTTATTTGTTTTAAGAATAAATAATAGGTTTTCCAACAAGAAAATGGAAAAAAACTGACTTATAAAGATGACTGACATGCTGAGGTTAATGCTTTGGTGTAATATGCAAAACATTAGAGCTTTTAGGATGTTTGGAGATAAAGTAGGCTCACGAAATAGCACATTGTCATACTCGGTTGTATAATATTTACATTTGATTTAATTCCATATTTATTACATTTATACAAATTAACATTCTTTTTAAATGAAAAACAAAAACACAGGCAGCTATCAAAATATAATATTAATAAATAAAGAAAAATATATTCTTTATTATAGTACTACATATATGCATATTACATGCATATTTTATTTGTTACTATTTTATATTAATATTTAACTTCAATAAATTAAGAATATTTATGTACATAACTATTCTTCAGTATCTCTGAGCCTACACGCAACCAGCTTGGAGAATGAATATAATATCATGTAAAAATACTTAAAGAGTACATGCAAGTTTACATTTTATTTGTTAATATGTTAATAATAATAATAATAATAATAATAATA
>JAUYWG010000047.1:11628518-11649393 GCA_034779775.1 Enteromius afrohamiltoni
TTACTTGATTGCTCTTACAAATTAAAAAGGACTTAACAAGTACATGTGAAAGATGTGAGTATAAAATCAATCAATCAACAACAAAATTGATTTGACCCCTATTATTTACTTAATGCATATACAATGCATTTTAGTAGTCTTATTGTAAACAATGCTTATAACTTCACCACAACTCGTTTTTCCTCTTAAACTAAGCAAGCTACTGGATGAATGTTATTCAACAACTTAATAGCTATTTGATCAGTTTTATGTAACTTATATGTAAAGGACACTTTTTATCATCCCATCATAACTAGAAGCACAGAATCCTGCCCATTTAGGTCACATTACAGGAAATGTACTGTAATCTGCAAACCGCATTGACTTATAATTCAGTAAATAATTAAATAAAGTTATCTTGGCAGCCCTAAAACATAATGCAAACATATTTCCCCTACTTCAAACATTGCACATAATGAGCTAAAAAAAGGGAATCAGGCAAACAAGCTGGACTGAGACCCCCGGACCCTTACAACTAAACAGGAGCTCTTGTGGGAGGCAAAGCAGGTACAGAAGTAGCTCCGTACAGCAAAGGCAATACATCAAAACAACGAGACAACACAGTAACACCTGTTCAGGGTGCACGCTACCATTTCTCTTTCTCACACACTTTCTTTTAAAGACAAATATAGTTGCTATTGCAGCTTGTCACAGGGTGACCTGCTTCCTCAGCAGACCTCCTGTAGGTCTCCAGAGATGCTCTGGCACTGATCTCAGCACAGCTGCACCTCACCAATCTCAGCCGCCAATCAAAATACGACCTTCCTTTTCTTTTCAAGAGCACGCCGGAGATGCTCCCGTGTTCACACACAACAGCAGCTATTGCTATGCTAATTCCTGTCTAATTTCTCACCCCCCTTCTCTCCCTCCTCCTGTCACTTAGACAAACAGAGGTCGTCAAACATCCCAGAAAGCATGGCAGGCTCTCCCCGAGCGGCATGCCGATTTTTATGAATTATGGAGAGCGCTGTAAAGCATACTGCCTTCACTTTAATTAGGTTTGAGTGTGGAGGGCCGTCTCTATGGGAAGCCTAGAAGCAGCATGTAAGACAACTCCTCCTCTGTACTGTAATATCCCTGGGCACGAGCGTCCAAGCTGCACTCTACGAGGGGTTGCCAACATCTACAAATTGAGTGAATGGCTAAGGGGAAGGCAATTAATTTGTCCGAATGTTTCTTTTTTTCTAACAAGAAGATCTTCTGAAAAAGAAGCATATTTTGTAAAGTTAGGTATTGGTTTCAATGACATTGCAACTAAACTCGACTTCGCAGATAAGCAATCTAAAGGCTAGTTGAACCCTGACCCAAGTAATTAATAAATAAATCATGTCAGCAATTAGAGAACACTATAAGCATCGTTCACAAGTCAAATTACGGCTATGTTAATGATGAGTCAGCGATGCAAGCAAGACGTACGAGCTGACAGGTAAATCAGCATGACGTTAGCTGTGTGTGTTTATTAGTGCAAGCTAACAAGGCATGAATTTTACAGCACCACTATTCTATAAACCGGCCCGAGACAGACAAGCTGGGTGATTATATATCAAAAAAAAAAAAAGCTAACGGTTGGATTTTAAACATCTAATTGGCAGTGGAAACTTAGCCTTTATTGCCTGGGATGATACCAATCAAAACAATGGCAGCACGGATCACTTCACAGGTTAATGGCATGCAGGAGCAACATTTCTATAAAACTTGCAATTACCTTGACAGTTTATGCTCTAAAGGAGCCTGAAGACTCTGGCAGTCATCTTGTTTGCTGCTGCAAGCGTTCAGGTTGGAAAAATAAACTTTTCAATGTCATATGGAAATAATATTATTTCTGGGATGAGATGTGGCTCATAATCTGCAATATATAACCCTTTAAACAGCCTTAAAGGGATAGTTCACCAAAAACGCTGTTATCATTTATTTAACCCTAACGCTGGAAAAAAACTGTTTCTGTGGAACACAAAAAATAAAACTTCTGAATGTCTTTTTTTTTTTTTTTTTTACCCAGTGACTCAGTATAGAGAGAAAAATACAGTGAAAAATTCAAATTATACTTTGTGTTCCGCAGAACGATAATGTCAAAAAAACAGTATCAGAGTTTATCACCAATTTACAACAAACAATGGTTTGACAGGAGAAAGCACAGACTGCTAAAGCTGTAAATCGCTGTGCACAGGTGTGTGCAGTAATTCTTGGAGATGTGAGGCATGTGACAGTAGACAGGCGGACAGTGACGGCAGAGCCGACATTGGACGCTCATCTGAAGAATTACAGCCCCGGCTGCATCCCAAAGCCATTACACAGCATGCTGTGAAGCGGTCACTCAGCTCATGCCGAAAACACTGGCCAGGAAGTGCTTCACTTCAGGGATTCTGGTGTACATGGAGATTTCTGAACATTCCTGTGGCTTCAAGATCATTTTTCAAAGCAAAGATGGATAGTAAAGTTCATCAGCCATTGGTGCCACTAAAAAGATCCCCAGCCACTATGAGTAACTAAGTCAACGTTCAAAGTTGTATTTGTCACATGCACAGTACATCACCACAACTGTGGAACAAGAAAAAAATATGCTATTTCAAGACAAAGTAAGACTTTGAAAGATCAGAAGAATATGCTATATATTTAAAAGAAAGTCATACACACCTAGGATGGCTTGGGAAGCGAGTAAATTGAGATGTACTGTAACTTTCTTTTTTGGGTGAACTATTCCTTTAAGAAACATTTATTGCTATTAATGTTGAAAACAGCTGAGCTGCCTAATATTTTTGTAGAAACTGCAGTACAACATACAGAGAAAGTTAAAAAGAATGCCATTTATTTGAAATGTAAATCTTTTGTAACTAATCCTTTGAACAGTAGTTTTATACATATATATAGAGAGAGAGAGCGAGAAAGTGAAAGAGACATTCTTTTTTTTTTAAAAGCATCTTTAATAAAATCTGAAAAGATAATTGTAAATGGATTAATCTATCCATCTAGACAGGCAGACACTGTGACTCACACAATCTAAACATTCCTTTGAGCCTTCTCAAGCAAGGTCACAGACATTTGTATATAAAAGAACAGACTGAGTAATGTCACTAATGACGCAAACTTACAAAAAAAAAACAAAAAAAAAAAGGAGGAAAAAAACTTTACAGATTTGCGATTTGTTTGGGCACACTTAATGACAAGCAGAAACTGATCTGTAACAATGCAGCAGTAAATTGCAGCCTCCAGCCAGTTCTTTTACAGAGAATATTATGGCGATTAAAAACAGACTGAAAAATCCATCCCTGGTGGTCCTCTCAATAACATGGAGACATCATGACTCTTGCCAGCTTTGCTCTTGGAACCTGCCTGCTTCTAATTTTGCAGTAAGAACAGCTCATTTCTGGACAGGCCAAATTCATTCTGTCTTTTTGGTGGGGAGGTACATTCTCCTGTCATCTTGGGAAAACAGGGGCCTCTTTGATGAACTTCTGAGCAAAGACTTTCCTTCATCTGCTACTCAACTGTCCAATGTTTAAATAAACAACCCAAAAGCACTTGCTTTATAATCATATCTGGAAACAAGCTAAAGGATAGGGTTTCTATTGTTCAGTCGGTGAGAATATTGTGTGCGACAGCACATAACATAAGCTTTACCTAACCTTAACCATCACCGTGCTTAAATCACCCTCACGACACCACAAAATATATAAGGTACAGATTTATTTGTGTGTAAAGATCACATGCAATAAAGTTGCTGACTATGAGCAGTTACGACTAATAAAAGCGATATGCTTGTTACTGTATTTTTGTATATAAACACTGTAAATTTGTGTTGTGGCCATCTGACAATTAATATAAAAAAGTGAAATTTTGATTTTGAAATGGAAGAGCTCACAAACACCAGCATATTCTAACAGCTGGAGCAGAGCAGGAAAAAACAGGTTATATAAATTTTAGATGACGAACACATCCTTGTATCTGGTAGTGTCAGTACCAGTCTTTTCGTGTTCTCTTTCACTTCCCAAAATGACAGTATTGGAGGAGTATATACAGGAGATGGAGAGTCGAAGTGTTGAGTGACTGTGAAAAATGAATGGGGGGAAATGACAGGAGCCTGGTGACACACAGCAGGTGACAGACAAGATACTAACAGTCTGCTTCTTACCATTGCATGCTTGCTCAAGCTCCCTGCAGAGCTGCAGCCTGCCTTACTGCGCTGGGCTTTTGGATGGTGGAGCTCATAGGATGCCACTAAACCAGAAAAGTCTGCCAAATGGCGTGGAATCGAAATCTTTCCGCTCTCCTTCAAGCCAGAACATTTTGTTTTTCTGTTCTGAAGTCGTGATCTGAAAAATGTCCTTTCTGTTCTTTCACACTGAGTGATGTCAGGAATATTTGGGTCATTAAGAAGTACTGGAATTTAAACGTCTTTCATATCCTAAATGCTTTGCTTCATTCATTGAGGGCTTGACTCAAGTTTGTACGGTACTTTTTGAAGTCTCGTCTTTCACAGATAGCATCCGCCAATGCTAGGTCGTGGCTGAAATGTCTGAAGCCTTTTGGCCTTAAAGTTGTTGTCAAGTTCAAAGAGAAAAGAGATGTTAAAGTCAGACTCATAAAAACATCTCTAAAGCTAAAGCCGAAATAAAAATCTTGTAAACATTATTAATACTACCACTTGCAGGGCTCTATGAAATTCATCATTATTTTTTCAAATTCCATTTTTTTTTCCTGAATTCTTTTTTTTTTTTTTTTGGCCATGTCCATTTAATTAAAATCCTAAAAAAACTGTAGTTTTACATCAATTTATTAAAAGCTTAACAAAAAGCATGTGTTAAGGGCCCATGAGGAGTATTTTAGAGCTACGCATAACTAGAACAATGCATATTCAACAAAGAAATGCCCATAATTTAACTTTTTCCAGTTCTGGAAACCACAATATGAAAACGGCTTGATATTTCCAGGTTTTCCCACAACCGTAGGAACCCTGCATTAGTCATAAACACCACAGGTGTCAACCAGAATCCCTCACATTACTCATCATTTCACGAAATTTAAACTCCATTTAGATTCAAACATGACTGAAAGTGATGACGTCTGAGTGAGTTGTTTACCTATCCGCTGGGTTGTTAATAGCAGTCCATTTCCAACAGTTTCACCCATTTGTGCCTGTATTTCGCTGCTGCTGCCACCTCAGAAGGCAACAAGCTCAAAAGACCTTAAGACACTTTTCATGTAGTTTTATTTTTGTACCGCCGATTATATTCCTCTTCAAACTTTTTTTCAGCGTTCCTTGCCTCCCTGGAGAAAACGTCTCTGCTCCAGACTATGAAACATTAAAATGAGCAAGCAGGTAAAAAGACAGTGAGACAGAGGACGCCTAGGGAAAAAGAGGATGACGACCCTAAAAAGATGACTTTCCATGTAATTGCTGTTCTCTCTCCTGGTCACATCTGTCATTGATTTTTATCTGGAGGCTTCCGCAGGACTGCATTAAGACTCCAGCAGAGCAAACATAAACAGGAGAGCGAATCCGCACCGAAGCTTAAAAGGCCAAAGCGTCTTTTCATGTAGTCCAGCTAGCCTTTGCGCTACTGCCCGAGATCTTTCACATGACTTAAGGGGATTTTGGATGGATCTGGGAAGTCTGACTAGCTACCTTTCCTCACCAGTACAGCTGCCGAGATCCAAGGTACAGTTATTGGAGCGATGTGTGCGTAAATCGGAGTCTCTGTTTAGCCGTAATAATGGCTGGGGAGAAACAACACTACTTTACTTTTCAGATGAAAACTAAAACAAAAAGTACTCCATTATAGGCGAATAAACTGGAAAGTAGTGACTAATTTCCTGGACCAAGTCCTAAGTTAGGAAGAAGGGAAAAACACAACACTGATAATAGGATTTGCTGAGAGAGAAACACTAAGCGAGAACTCTGCCTGTTCTATATAAGGAGCTGCTGCTGATGCCAAATGAACAGCTTTGTTAGTGCTCCAGTTATGAGACGGACTGGGGGCCCAGTGTTCAGCAAGGTGCCGTGTCATGAATACTGAATGGACGGCTACAAAGCGCCTTATCCTCCAGGATAGGCCGGTGTTAAAGGACAGACAAGACCAGGCTGTGCTCTCTATAAGCTTTGTCCTCAAAGAGATCTGTAGCAATTTAGCTTGCAAATGACTAATTCTGCCAAAAATAAAAGAGGGCGCAAAGTACACTGAGTTCGAGTGTGCTTGTGTGTGTGTGTGTGTGTGAGAGAATGAAAAAAAGAGTTTTGTATTGCACCCTCAGGCCCCTAAACACACAATTTATGTCTATACGTCTCATTCAATCTAAATTGTACAGAGGTTTGTGTCTCAAATGAATCTCCCAGCGCCTCCCTGGAGTATATAACATTAATCAACAAGCTTACTTATGAGGCGCTATCCACACCGTTAAACCCCCGCCAGCTAACGACGGCTCTGCAAGAGTAAATTAAGCAATATGGAAATCCATACAGCCCACAGCTTGTGAACTGTACCCTGCATATCATCTGTGGTTTAGTCAAGACATTGATTTTATATGTAGGCACATGATATGGAGTTGATTGTGTAACCACACATTGAACCACACGGTTTTAGTACTGAATGAATGAGTGCTTTAATTAAGACCTGAGAAAGCTGCAGTCAATTTAATTCAGGGAGCGGTGAGAATTACAAGCACACCACCAGTAAAGCCATCGACTAAACCCACTGACTGATTCCTCAGAAGCTCATGTTGAGGAAAAACAGGATCTGGTTTTAAATCAAAGCCTATTGGATTTTGTTAATAAATCTGTCATTTAAACACTACAAAGGTCTTTTTTAAGCTCCAGGCATGTCAACTCTAACAACCCATTATTTATATTTACGGTAGTCTATCTCCAACAAATGGTTGTTCTTAAAAGGATAGTTCACTCAAAAATAAACATTCTGCCATTGGTTACTCAACCTTCATGCTGTCCCATAGCAGAATGATGATATTTGGAATTGAGAAGGTACTATTTTACATAGTATTAAAGTGGCTGGTGATTTACAATAAACAAATAAAACATATTTTACATTATATCCCAACTCATATGAATTTATAAGATGAACCAAAATTGAACTGCTAACTGCTGCAACAAGATCAAGATGAATCAATTCAATTCACTGTCAACAAATCATCCATTCACACCAACAGATTCACTGAAAAAAATCAGCTTGAATGAATCGCTCACAAAATGCACCACAACTTCCACGATTTCAACAAGTAGAACTGTGATGAACATTAAAATTGATAGTGAATGAAGACTTAAATGACTTTCAGTGATGTGTTAAAGTGAATGATGTCTGTTCTTCACATAAAGCTTTAATACATTTGAAAATATATTTGCTTTAATTTGCAAATAATTAGAGATAAGTCATTAAATATTTTACATTATTTTTTTTTTTTTTCTATATTAATATATATTTTTAAAATTAAAAACTTTTTATCATATTTACCTTTTATGTAATATTTATCATATTACAATCCATTATTTTAAATTGATTAAGGGGCAAATTACAAACAAATTGTAGTTTAAGTCATATATCAAGACTGATGTATACGAATACTGATATTTTTAAGCAACACACAATTAACACCTAATAAAAAAAAAATTAAAAAAACAGTTTTGTATCACTTGATTCTTTTCCAACCTTTTTTTATTGCTAATGACAAACAAAGATTTGATTGCTTCATGATATAAAGCTAAAATGACATCTAGAACAGTGGCAAAAACACACACACACACACACTCTTCTGGTTTGAGGTTCCACTACAGCATTACTGGAAAAAGTGGTCTATCACATAACTCCAACAGCATTTTCAAGCTTCATTTAGTCATTTTTGCCAACATGGCAGCAAACCATAAACCACAAGCCTCGGCTGCATCCTTTATAGCCCTTTTAGTGCTAAGTAAAATCTTCATATAATAACTTGAGATTCTAAACACTGATCATCGATATCCATCGCTCTGCAGTGCATTCGCGAGACAGTTTCTCAATGCTGTTTCTCACACACAAACTGAACGTATGTTTTTCATTGATACCAAGACCACGTGCTTGCGAAAGGTCAACTATATTCTGAATGTGTTTGTATGCGTGGGTGTGTGTGTATATATGCAAATGCTCAGGCACAGTATGGCTTTGTTAGTAACAGTGAGAAAAGGTCCTTTTCTGCCATATCCCACATGCCTCATTGCTTCCTCCTACAGTCTGAGCCCCTTCTTTAGTGTGATAGCAGGCGAATGAACAAAAGACAGAGTCTATTTATATCTCTCCCCACCAAGCCCTTCTTGGCGGTTGCCTGCAGTTAATCATTATTCATAATGCGGGGGAAGCGTCACCTTCACTATGTCACGTAACACTAAGTGCTGGAAGGATCTAAGAGTTCTCTGTTCATCACCATTTGTCACATCTGAACGCCTGCATCTATAAATACACGTGGCATCTATGCATGTGCCACTCACTTTGACCTTTCCACAATGTCCCCAGGCTTGACTCATCTCTGCTGCCTTTGTAACAACACCATGCTATATCATGTAACATAAATGTCACACAATTACAGCACAGAGAATGCGGAACCAGATGCAGTAAATGACATGCTGTCAAAACGCTATCCCGGGTCTGACTCCAAGGGCGTGACAAGTGTTGTCCTGAACTGCTAAATCAGAGGTCGGCAACCTTGGGCACACATCACCATTAGCACGCAAAGATGTAACTACTGAAACAGACAATTGTAATGTATAAAAATATAATTGCAAATTATTATACATATATACACACACACACGTATCATATATATGGTTGGTTTATGGTTGGTTTTGTGGGTCAAGAAACTTACTGTAAATACTGATTTTTTTAAATATTCTTTAAGCAGAAATTGCAAAAGAACAAAAGTTACTGAAACAAAAACTTTTTTTGCTGTATGTATTTAACAATTTATATTTTTTATTAATTTATTGATTTCGTCAACAGATAAGTCAATAAATTATAGTATGTGTTAGTCTGTGGCACTTTATTTTGAAATCAAATTTTAATTTAAAAAGGACTAATTCTTGTAACATGCTCAGTAATATTGACAAGCACACGTATTAGGCTTATTTCTTATTAAATGCCCATACTAAACATAACTACTACCTTAACAACTACTAATAAGCAACACATTATATGTTATGTTATGAAATATATTAGTGAGAACTGGGCCTTACAGTAAAGTGTGAATAGATAAACTAGCAGACGCCACTCCATGACCTGTCGACCTTTGTGACCCAAAGTTTTTGCGCATACTGTATGTATTCATATGTTTTGCCTGTAGCGAGCCTGTAGTTTTTTCTTAAACTGAAACCATGCAGAATGGATTTACAGGTCACATAAATAAAGCCCAAGACCGAGAACAGTGTGGGAAATGGTGTATCACCGACCCTTTTAGATTATGAGGTCTTGAGATAAGACAAGAGCACTCTGATAAACGAGAGCGCTCAAAGAGAATTGGGAGCCCCTGCTGGGAGGCCGGTGGACTGATCAAACCCAAGATTAGAGCTGTTATGATCTACTCTTCTCTCCAACTCCCAATGAGGCACAAATTGTGAAATATTAGCCGAAACAGAGCACATGTGCTCCAGCCACAGACAGGGCAGTCAACAGTGGTTCAGTCTAGAGTATCCGCCCCTTCACGCTTCCAGTAAACAATGTTTGGGTGGAAGGAAGAGGAAAGGTGCGATTTCACAAGAATCCTGCTAAAGCTCACCGTCAGCGTTTGGGTGTAACTGCTCCGGCCTCACGAGAACCGCAGAGCTTTCTGCGCAAGACGGAAATGGATGCCAGTCCGCTGCTCTCCAGGAATGCAAAAGGTGAGCCTGCTATGCTTTTCTTTTTCAGGGCGCTTAATTGTCTGTGACCCTTCATCAACTCAGGAAGGAAATAAACTGTTCTTGGCAGCGCAGTTGTCCGAGAAGCCGGCGCTTTTGAATGTTAACATTCAATTAACCTTCTGTCGAGAAACGGAGGAGCATGCTTAATGATGGGGCTGTTTTCAGCTTCTCAGCGCACTGCACATCATCTCCAAAACCTGCAGGTATTTAGCAATCATTAATCAGACAACCTCCCTGTGCTCAAAAGACATCAAACATTCCCTCTGCAGAAATCCAGAACAATGAGGAGGATTTCACACTTGCAGGTATCTTAATCCTCAATCACATACAGTGAAGCACAAAGATGTTTTTTTCTACTTCCATTCTCTCCTTTGTGAATATCGGACACAGATGTTGTGGCCATTCACCGTGGAGAGTTTAGTGTTCCCTGGTATGTGTCTTGTTAATCTCATGAGCCTTCAGAGCTTTCAAACTTTCCTTTCTTTTGCACTGAAATTTCCTTTCGTCCAAACGTTTTCCCCTGCCAAGTTTGATACACATGTAACATTTGCCATTTTCCTCCCCTATCCACTGAGACTAGCTCTTCCATGAAAGACAAAAAATATATTAACTCTTTATCGAGAAAGGTCAGATGGACACAAGAGACTTTTTTCAAAGGAAAGCAAAGAAGTCAGTCAAGTCAAACATGAGGTCATGGAACGTTTCGTCTTCTAGTCTGATGTCTGGTTCTAAGCACCAACTTTTCCCCAATTTAAGTTTCCATGCAAAAAAATATGAACTGGGAAAGGCCTTTGTGTGCTGAAGAGAGCTAAGTGATTTTCTTCACAGAGGAGTTCCAACTACAGAGTGCACATGTGTTTTCAATAAAAGAGTCCGGTTTGAGTCCAAGGTTGGGCCCCCTCACCACTTTGAAAAAGAATCTGCGAAGGCACCATGGGCCAGCGACAAATGGAAAAAAAAAAAAAAAAAAGTTGAGGAAAGAAAGGTTGCAGAAGCAAAGATATCCTTTAGCTTGCTTGCTTGCTTTCGTTCACCCAAAAATGAAAATGTGGTCATGATTTATTCACCCTCTTGTTATTCCAGACCTGTGTGGACTTTGTATGGAACACAAAAGATGATGTTGGTAACCAAACAGTTTTGGTGACTATTGACTTCTATTGTACGGTCAAAAAAAATAAATAAATAAATAAAAATAAATATTATATATATAATTTTTTTTTTATGATTTCCTTTGTATTTCACAGAATAAAGAAAGTAATTTAGCTTTGAACTGACATGAGGGAAAGCAAATGATGACAATTTCAATTTTTGGAAGAACCTTTACTACGAAACATCAAGTACAGTACACTTAAAATGTTAGAAGTTGCTTTCAAAAATGTCAGTTTGTGGACAATCAACCTTATTTAGACTCTGCCTGCAACAATTTGCAAGTCCTCAAAAGTGGCAACTGTTCAAAGCTGTAGGCCTATCGAGCTCTAGAGGAGTAATTTAACCTCCCAATAGAGGCAGCACCTAACAACTGCTCTCTCTGTTGGTAAGAGTCAGCCTCTTCCCCTCTCAAACTCTCGGTTCCTCAAGGGGCCGCACCAGGGGTGCACATGTAATGGAGCCGAGTCTTGGATCACAGTGCAGAAGAATGCTTGGGGAACATTGTATATACAGTGGAGGAGAGTGTGATTCTCTGCCCTGGCTTTGATGTCTGGGGCTGTAGAGCAGTGCTGGTTCGTTCTCTTTGCAGTGCTATATAAAGAGAATGGGAGATCGTTACTTTCTGCAGGTGAGAGTCTTCATCTGTGAAAATCCTGTGGGGCAGAGTGGTGCCTGTCAGACTAAGACTATAGGTCTCCTGCACAAATTTACCAATTCAGACACATCAAAAGAACCATCCGGGGAGGCTTAGAGCTGAACCATTAATAGATTTATTTTGACGTCCTAGGCTTTATACAAGAATGAGCAATGTATGCGGTAACAGAATGAAATGTCTTAAAGGGATAGTTCAGACAAAATAAATATTCTGTCATCTCTTATTCACCTTTATGCTGTTCCAAACCCATAGGACTGACTTACTTCTGGGCAACACAAAAAGGAGAAATTCTAAAGAATATGCTTGTTGCTTTTTTCCATATGATTTGCAATGAGACTAGAGCTTTCAAATTTCCAAAGGCATTATAAAACGAAACATCTCAAGTTTCATTTCAATAGCTTCCAAAGCCATTTGATAGGTCTGTGTGACAAACAAATGAAATGTTAAGTTGTAAAACCAGATCAGTCTGTTGTGTGAACGATTCGGAAAATGAAAAAACTGATGGACTAAAAAAAAAAACTGTTATTTTGCATGTTATGAAGAACATCTAGGCCGGATTTTAAGATTAACTTTTCGTCAAAGTCAATTTCAGTCTATTTCTCACACAAAGATATCATATGGCTTCATTAGAAATCTGAGTATAGTGCACAACTCATGTATTTTTGTCATTTTGAAGCTTGACAGTCCCATTATTCTAACTTTTGCATTCCATAGAAGAAAGCAAGTCAAACATGAAGGTGAGTAAACGATGACAGAATTTACATTTATGAGTGACTGAACCTCTAAGAAAGACTCTTTGGGGAATGTGTTTTTGCTGTGTGTGTGTTTCTCTGGAGCGTACAAATGGAATGGAAAGGAAAGGAGAGAGGATAATAAATAAAAAAAAGAAAAGAAAAAGGTTTGATTTCATGGTCTCAGGAAGAGCAGGGGGGAATTGAGAAAAGGTGATGCAGAGCAAGCAAGATAGCTCTGTCTCTCCAATGACTGGTTGTTCTTGTGTAAATGGTCTACCTATCTTGGTCAGGTATTGGGAGCGGAACATGCTCCCTCCCACGTCTGCCAAGCAGTGCCCGAGGCTGAGAGCAGCCTCCGATTGGAGTACCTCATCTCCACATGGGCTCTTTGATGTACGTGCACAAGGCAGCCCATGTCATTGCGTTTGAAAGCTCTCGTTTTCCGCGACACCGACACACAGGTTGCATTGCTCCTGGCGTTCCAGGTGCTGCCATGTGTTAATCTCAGAGGCCTGGTTCCGCATCAAGCTTCCCTTCTTACGCGAACAGGCTTTGAAGAGCTGTCTGATCAAACCACTGCTTAACAACCCACAAATCACTGGAAGCCTTCATAACTAGCGCCGCTTCAAATGGGCACAACTTTAACCGCCCCGACTCTGTTATCTGCGGCGGCAGGTGAAGAGCTGGAAGATAGCGCAGACATCCTTGCAAGGACGTTTACAGCAAATCCCGTTAAGCAAAATAAATGTTGGAACGCAGCAGAAAAAGAAAGACTTAAATGAAGAATCATCTCTCTAAGTCCTTTCGGGCTGTATTTGGGTCATAACAAATGCGCCCAGCAACACGAGGAGTCAGACACTAAAGTAATGAAATCACATTTGCTTGCACTGGCAGATTCCCAAATGATTATCCACAGTCTTACCTCATCACACACCGAGGTCTGTATTTCACGGTGATAGATGCACTGCGTGTGAAAGCCTCTGCAGCCTAATGCATCTTTAGATTTGGATGCTGTGCATCATCTGGAGATCATCAGAAAATTCCTAGTGTCTGTTTAGATGATATATATCTAAATAACTCCTGTATTTGAGGTCTAAAAAGTTGTTGATGTCTGCAGCCACCTGCAAAGGTATACAGCAGTACTGGACATGTGCTGGAGGTATCAAACTCCGTCTAGTTGGGCCCTGAGGGCAACAAGGCCATCTGAGCAAATCTCATTCTCTGCTGTGACAGCACCCTACCGCACCAACAGGGAGATTATTTCTGTTGTTGGCCTTAAACAATATCACACAAATAAAATATCCCACTCAGATGTGAAGCGTCATGTCTTGGGAATTCTCTGAAAAAGCTTGAGAAAGTGAAAAACAATATTTAAACTTTCTGGAAACGCTCGAACCCAAGAATGGCTGCTGTCTAGGCAAGCTAAAGTGAAGGTCTGGAGAGATCTTAAGATAACTGCCTCTCGTTTGGGCTATAAATCAAGGAGCTGCATCCAACTTTAAATCTTGCTGTGTCTGATGTAACAAATATAAACCTGTAAAAACTGGAGTAAAATGGATCCAAAAAAAGATAAATATACTGCATGCAGCAAGCTCTTAAAAGTTAAGCTGTGAAAGAATTAGTGAGTACAGGTCTTTCCCCTGACATTCTCTCACAAAAACGGGAAGGTTTTATGGTGTATTACTTTTGTACAGACCTGAATGGAAACAATTACAAGAGCTTAAGGTAAAACCGCACCAAAAGTAACAATCTACCCACATATTAACAAACAGGTTTTATCATTTTCTAATAAAAGGCCTATATGTTGTGCATCTAGTTGAGTTTACAATCTCTACAGACACAGTTAGTAAGAATTATTATTATTATTAAATTGAATTATGACTCTTCAGAAGACACTTCAAAACTGAAATAAACATTCACATCTACCAGAGAAGTATACTGAGGATAGCTACGAAATGTAACACCAGGACAAATCATCTTTAATTTAATTTATATTAATTACATTTTATATTTTAATTTTTTTTAATTGTTATTATATCGGACGTAATATTTACAGCTAATATAGGACCTTTTATACGGTTTGATAACTAAGCCTATGTAAGTAGGTTAAAAATGCTCCCTGAGAATCAATGTAAATAGCAGTCTATCCAATGATTTGATGACATATCGCAAACAGACAAACATCTGACATCTTGACCTTTAGAATTCTGCAGAGGAGCTTGATGCACTAAACTACTTAAACTAAATATGTTAGCATTTTTTTATATTACTGGTTTTACAGACATCCTAGTTGACCACTTTAGACCACAAAGGCCGTAGAAAACCACCTGTAAATCTGAGAGAGCCGTGTATGATGCACTATGCAGATATTTTCACTTAAAGAAACTTGCATTGCACTTAATCTATTCATTTTATCTGTTCCTGCATTCTCTATAAATTCATGACCTTGTGTCGTTGCTAGCACTGCATGCATTTAATGCTGGCTACTGTACCAACCTGTGCGACTTTTACAGAGTTCTGAGTGGCACCTCCAGCGTGATATTCAACCTTGAATTTCTTGACTATGTCTTCAAACCTGAAGTACAAAAGAGAAAAGAGAAAAATGAAAAAAAAAAAGATTACACAAGATTAGGAAAAAAACTGCTTTATGCATGCATATCCACAGAATTAAAAACAAGTTAAACTTTTGATGACACTGAAACAAGGCTGTTTTATTTTTAAAACGGGCCTTGTCCAGAGTACAATCACAAGATCACCCAGTGGAGATGCATCGAGAACAGGAAACCTCAGACACTGTAAACAGGAAATAGAGGACTTGAAGCCTTGTGCCGCAGGGCAGTAAGCCTTCTGAGAAAGTGTGTGTACTGTACTTCTGCACGCATCTCCCAGTGTGTACAGACGTGCACACAAACACACACAAAAGACCCACACAAAGGCAACAAACGACCTACCCCATGTCTGGACATTATTACAGAGAAAAGCATCCACCACAAACCTGTCTGTGCAACAGACTTGAACAGCATGCAAATAGTCTGAGTCACTGAAGGACGTGACCTCCTATGGCCTCTGCAGTCCAAACACAAGCATCAAAACCAACCACACACACACACACACAGTTTCTCTCTACACAACACCGATGTCTGAAGCTGATACAGGCTAACAGCTAAAGCTCACGTGCATACGTCTGTGCATGTAAACAAAAGATGACAGTGATAGTAAACAATATTTTCATGCAGTGAAACCAGGGGCAACTGTCGCTAAGGGAAGTAAGACTGTCAGCATTTTTCCTACTAATTCCCCTGGAATTCTTAATTTAAACCTTTCGATTTTTGAATGCATTCCAGTGACGATACCTACAGTAATATGCTGCCACATGCATTAATACATGTGGCCTTTTAAAAATCAAATTAAGAATTAAATCGGAAAGTATACGTCCTTTTACACCGTGGGAACCTTTCCATAACACCCAAAAACTAAAACACTAGAACTAAGTTCCTAGAACTACAGTATGTGGTGTGAAAGTCCATTCAGTATTCAAGGACAAATTCTCAATATAAACTACCTGATAATTAGAACGCCTATTACTAACATATTGGCTGTTTAGTAGTATTAGAAAGCACATATTCTGCATGACCATATTATACATCCCTAATCCTACCAATACATAAACTTAACTACATTAATAACTTAAGCAGCAAATTAGGATTTTGAGGCTAAATTTGCTTGTTAATGGCAACAATTGGACATTAAAATAAAGTGTGACCGTAAATTCTAGTATTTTAGAGGTAGTTAAAAAGTGCAATATAGAAAAATGGTTTCATCAATATTAATCAAATAAATAAATGGATGTGTCACAATAACAATAAAAAAAATTAGAGACTCAAAAAAGAAAAAAAAAAAAGAAAAAAGAAAAAAAAAAAAAAAAAGGACTCAAATTTGAGTTCACATTAAACATTAAATTTGAATTTGTGTGTATGTTTAACATTTCCTTAAGTGCAGTTGTTTTGTGGGTGGTTGCCAAAACATTGCTATGTGTTTGCTAGGGTGTTTTGAGTGGTCACTAAGTGGCATGAGTCAAAATAAAGCTGGTCACAAAGTGTCTTTGATATTCAGACAGTAGAAAAGGTAAGATAATGATTTTTTTTAGCCGTTTACTGGCTGGGACATTGTGTTTAGGTTTTAAAGAAATACAGAAGCACATCTTTTCTCACTGACAATTTCAGGTTTTATTCATTTTTGTACCACAAAATGACTTCAGTGACTTTCTTAAAGTCTCGATGAAACAAAAGTAGCGACACTTTTTCTTTCATGTTGTGATGCACAAGGCGTAAGAGAAACAAAGAAATATGTAGGACGAGGAATTCAATTCAACTCATTGGTTGTTGATTGGATGTGGTCGATGCAATCAAAAGTGAATGACTACACAATTAGAGAAGTCCTGCATTCATCCTCAGAAAGTCAGAAATTTCCACCTGAATAGTAATGACAAACTTGGAACATCCTTAGCAATGAAACATACATAGATGAATGGTCAAAAGGAGATCTCCATCATGCATTTGCAAAAAAGATGAGTTAACACTTACCCAATACTTGAAGCTGGCCATAAATAATCAGTAATAAGTATTTTTATCTGGCTGGAATCATCATCATTAACAAGGTCTAGTTGTTGTTTTCACACATACTAGGCATGATGGGTAACCTTAACTAGGGATGGCACTCAGTGACATAATATGTGCTTCCATGAACTCAGAGCACAGCGATGACGGCACTGATGTACCGAGCCCACAGACACAAGCGCACAAAAGCAGTTCTGCACAGTGCCTCATGAAAAGCTTATCATGTTCCATTAGAAGAGAGTGGCCTTCGGGCACTGAATGGGCCACCCTTGGCTCCCAGCACTTCCTCTGGGAGGAGGGTCAGCTCTCCCACGGATCTGTCACTCCTCTTGTGACACTGTCAGAGGGGAAAAGCCCATCAAGCAACACTTCATATCCAGCCAAGGAGCAGGAAGAAGCAGCAGGGGGCCGGCTTCAGCGAGGAGGGATCTCACATAACTACACATTTAAGTACTTCCTTTAGCAACAGGAGCTCTGCACGCTTGGCAACAAAAGGCTCAGGCTGGAGATGGCTGGCATGTTGAGGCTCTTCAAGATGCTGGCCGACAACAAATGCACCGGTTTCTCACTCCAGCTCGTCTTCAGCCTTTTGAAGCTTTTGTAAACAGTGGAGTGACACCTCCTGAGAGCATAATCACGTGCGTCTTCCTCGTGTGTGCCTGTGAGAGATGCCTCTTAAAAGGGACCGATCACCTAAAAATGAAAATTCATTCTGTTTTTCAGTCTTAAAACAGAAAGTCCAAGCTGATCTTTTCTATAGCATTCAAGAGCCAAAGGCATCATACAATTCATCAATATGTGAAATGTCCTTTAAATAAACTACTGGAAATATTTAAATACGAGATAGAAATAAACAAAGATACAATCTATGTAAAGGTGCGCTCAATGATTTTTATCTACACTCAAAGGTTTGGGGTCAATAAGATTTTATAAATGCATTAATACTATGATACTAATTTTTGTTTCACTCTTTGTTATATTGCAGCCATTTGCTAAAATTTCCCCTCAATGTACACATGGCACCACATATTGACAGAAAAACACAGAATTGTTGACTTTCCTAAGTATCCTAAGTATTCAGACCCTTTGCTGTGACACTCATATATTTAACTCAAGTGTCCATTTCTTCTGATCATCTTTGAGATGATTACAAAAAAAATGTCTGCTGCACTTAAGGTTCCTAAGAGCACAGTGGCCTCCATAATCCTTAAATGGAAGACGTTTGGGACGACCAGAACCCCTCCTAGAGCTGGCCGTCTGGCCGAACTGAGCTATCGGGGGAGAAGAGCCTTGGTGAGAGAGGTAAAGAAGAAGGAAAAAGTTGTAGAAAGTCAACCATCAAGTCGGGGCTTTATGGCAGAGTGGTCCAACGGCAGCCTCTCCTCAGGTGTGAAAAACTTGTTGCATCTTGCCCAAAAAGAATCATGGCAGTATTGGATCAAAGTGTGTTTCTACTAAATACTGAGCAAAGGGTCTGAATACTTAGGGCCATGTGATATTTCAGTTTTTAATAAATCTGTGAAAATGTCAACAATTCAGTGTTTTTCTGTCAATATAGGGTGTTGTGTGTACATTAATGAGGAGAAAAAAATTAAATGATTTTAGCAAATGGCTGCAAAATAACGATGAAAAATTTAAGGGGGTCTGAATACTTTCTGTACCCACTGTAAAAAGTTCCCACAAAACTATTAAAAAACGGTCATATGCCACTGAAAACTGGAGTTATTCAGCAAATTCATCTTTGCCATAACATATTACAAGATATAATGGTTTTACTGTATTTCTGATCAAATAAATGCAGCCTTAGAGAATGAAAAACCTATTTTAAAAAATCCAAATCACCAATATCCAAGCTTTTTAAACTTTCTTACAAAAATAGTGCTTGGTGACATCATGATGCAGATAATGGGAGGTTCTTGCATGTCTTATTTTAAAAAATTATGACATTATACCTCAGACCATTCATTTGCAAATGTAAGGCAAGACATGTCCCACTTTTCTTTTTTTGGAGCCATAAGTCACTATTCACTTTTACTGCGATGAAAAAAACTCAAACGTTCTAATAAACATCTCAGTTTGTGTTTCATGGAAATAAAAGATACATGTTTGTAATTAACTATCCTTAAGCCTTTGGTGCACCAAAAATACTGGAAAAAAACGAAAATCACATGTTATGACCTCGTCAGAAGAGAACCAAATGGAGATTTCTGTTTCACACAGAAAACACAGTTCACTGAAGTTTACTTAACCGTGCTATCCGTTTACAAACATCTTGGTATCAGGTCGTAACAATTAAAGCGTTTTTCCAACATTCCCGTGCAGCCTGGGTCAGGGTTTAGTGCAGAGGCCATCAGCGCCCCCTGTCTGGAGCACGGGACCCTGAACTCTTCATAGCGTGGGAACAATATACACACTTCCTCGGCCTACAGAAAAAAAATACTAACCATTCTAACCACAGTGCGTGGGACTGAGCTAAGCAAGTCAAACCACGAGCATGCGCGCACACAAACACATTACCCTTTACACACAAGGAAAAAAAAACCCTTGCACTTTGTGCCCAGTGCTTCACTGGAGAACACATCTAAGTTCTGGCCTGAAATGGGTCAGGAGAAGAACTCTGGATGGGAGATTTGCCACAGCGCTTCAGTGTAGGGTTACAGAGCGCGCTCACACACACCCCTCAGAGAAAAACTGAACACACATGCACTCAGAAAACTCACAATAAGAATAATAAAAGAGGCATTATTGATTGAAAAAGGCGCTATTCAGAACTGTTTACTACCTCAGCAAAAGAAAAAAAAAAAGCAGTCTACCTCACAGCAAGAGGCAGCAGCACCGATGCTCAATATTGACGGCGGTTTTATTTACTGTATAGTAGCTTGACTGGAAGCAGCTGATGTGGCTACATAGGCAATTCACACAAACAAACAGTGAGCCTGCGGGGAGAGGCAGGGACTGTTCATCAATGGCCACAGGCAAACACTGCTCTACACACAGCCTTGTGTCTAGGCTCTCCACGAACAACATCAAAGCAGCACTCCAGTCAGATTGTGGAAAACACAATCAATTGTGAGAAGCCTCTTATTTCAGAAATGTAAATTGGGCGGCTGTAGTGGTGACAAAGGGAGTAAGTGGTACAGTGGGAGGTGGTGTGAATCAATGGACGGAAGAGGGTTTGAAGTTAGACGTAGTTATTGCACCTAGGGGAGAATGCTGCATTAAAAGTACTGAATATACCTGCTACCTTGCCTTATTTAGACAATTCTGTGGTACTTCAACAGGATAAAACTTTTTTTTGCACCTAAAAGAGCCCTCTATGAACAAACTAATTATAGAAATGCTATTGGCTATAAAAAAAATAAATAGATTTAACTTAACATTTTATTTTACCATTTTATTTAGGCTTATATTGATTTTACAGTTTTTAACTGTGATAATCAGAAATAAAACTTGCCAACCACGTATGGATGAAAATAAGTTTTGCATATACACATCTTAAATTAATATAAAATGAAAACTATTATATTAGATTATTATTTGACATTATATTACATGATTATATTATATTACGTCATATTTTTACACCAAATACCAAATTATAATTTAGTAAGGCACATTGATTAGGGCAAAAATGACAATGACAATTTCTTGCAATGACAGAGAGAAGAGAGTGCTTAATTTGAGTGCCCAGGGTGGATATCAGCAGATTGACATACACATATACATATATATATATATATATATATATATACATATACATAGCCCTAAAAAAAAAAAAATATATATATATATATATATATATATATATATA
>JAUYWG010000047.1:11649493-11671171 GCA_034779775.1 Enteromius afrohamiltoni
CTACACCTGAATCCTAACCATTTTTTTTTCCTGAAATGCATACCAAAAGAAAAATAGCAGGACACAGCTACTAGTTTTCATAATGTGTCTGTTTATTAACACAGCCAAATAACGGTGGTTTAAATCAAGCTGAAACATACTACACACCATAAAATTTGTCTTTGCAGTGAGAACAATCTTTTACCTTTATGCCGGTATTACACTGCACGCGTAAGCAGCGCGTATGCAGAGCAGGCGACTGTCTATATTACAGTTTACACAATAAACTTGAACACAGTTTTCAATACGTGTAAAAGAAAAAAATAGCAGCGACTGTTAGGAAAAAGGATGTCTGACCCTTCTCACATTTTGTAAAAAGAAATACTACATTTTGCCATGCAACAGAAGGTTTGCATGCGGATGCTAGATTAAATAGGTTATTCTTTGAGATCCAATACAAAATAGACTGGGCGCGCTACCGCGCTGCCTTAAAGCATTCACAAAGCCGCTGTCAGCAAGACTCACTGTGACACTTCTCTGCAGCATTTGAGCGACAGTTCATGTGTTCATAGCGTCTAAAGACGAATTGCGGCAACCATGTTGCATGCACAGTCAGTTCCAATGGTTGTTGTTTTACCCCCACTTACGTGCAACAGACAGGAACTGTTCTTTACAAGCCTTCGCAAAATGACGCTCCTCAGTTTTTAATACAGTCAGTGTAAAAGGCTTCAGTACCCTAGTGTCACCGATGCAAAGTGTAGTTACTCTGAGGTAATTGTTGTCCCACTTTCCTGACAAATAATTCGTCACACTGCGCATGCGTAAAAATGTGTTAAAACATTTTACGTAATTAACAACAAAAAAATAATTAACGTCGTTAACCCGTTATTTTTGACAGCCCTAATTTATTATTTATATATAAATAGTCAATCGTTTTATTGTTAATTAAAAACAGGGTCATTTAAAATCAAATGCAGCTAGCTATAAAGTGCCTAAAAAAATATAACCCACAGACTCAATGATGGATCTTAAGCATGGCTGGGCAGCAAACCATTTCATTTAAGTGAAGCACGAGGACCACATTTTCCTTTTTTTTTTTTTGCGAGCACCAAATGTTCACTTATGAAGAGAGGGGGCACAGTGAGGAACGTCAGACTGTGCTCTTTGAAATGCCTCACCACAAATGTTACAAGAGCTGAAAAGAATGCGCTTAAACGTCAGATTGATAAAACCAGAGGCAACATGTCTTGCATATGCTTGTGGTTACACATATTAAAGCAAGATGAGAGCCGAGTGTCTATTCAAGAAGGGGATACAACTGATTTTAAAAAAGCCACTATTTAGGGACTTGTTCTTCATTTTCTTGGTCATAGGAAGCTTAAGCAAAACGTAGGTGCAAAAAAATAAACAAAAATAAAGGACAAAAGCATAGCGATGGAGGCGGGGAGAGAGAGCGCAATGCAATGATGCTAAACAAAACCAGGTCAAGTCTTCAGAATTCTTTCAGATGGAGCTTTGAAGCACAACAATCGCAGTTAATTAGATCCAGAATATCCGCCTCCACTCCAATAACATTGTTTTTGTCAATAGAACTGGATACAATTAAACAAGAACAATGAGACAGCTCGCTCTAAATGTTGAAGTGAGACGCTCTGCTCTGCCAATGACATTGTTTGCAGGGAAGACCTCTAATGAAGGAAGAATACAGTGCTTTACTAATGCAGGCCATATTCTAAACAGAACTGACAGCTTCTCACAAAACCGCTGCCTTTATGACAGCCGACACCGCACACACTAAACATACAGAGCTAGCAATAACAACAAGCACTTAAATACTCATTAGCAGGCCGATATAAAACAACCTGTCAGGGCCGCAACTAGATAGCGAAAGATATAGACGAGAAGTTTGAAGGATAAGACAGTGAAAGAGCTGTAAATAAAACAAGGCGAGCGGCGTGCGTGTCTATGTCTGAGCTCACAGCTGCCCGCTCCTCAATGATTCATGGGAGATCCTTCAGAACACCTTATGATGAACCGTTCAGTAGTGGTTTGGGAGAGTGCTGGTCAATGGAGCCGAGCAACGATTGCACCGAATCCACAATTCCTCATAGATGCCAATACATCCCCAGCTCAGGATGTGCTGTACACTAGAGAGGACAACTGACAAATAAATAAAAGCCTTTTTGTCTGTAAACATGGGTTTATTTCAAAGCTCCATGAAGGATGGATGGAAAACACTCAAGGGTGCAAGGGAGGGAGATCATAAAAGAACAGAAACACTTTACTAGGAACAGTTTGTTTTGTGAGTAATCACCCCACTGAATAATAAAGTGAAGTGCGTGTTGGAGCTGATGCCAAAATGTTAAGATGCGGTGAGAAACTCTGCTATAGCTGGTGTAGTGACACTTCTAGTGGAAAGTTACATCTAATTTATATAAAGGGAGAAATTACTTTGACAGCAAACGTGATCTGCCAATTCTGCCATTAGTTATTCACCTTCACATTGTTCAAAACGCATTACTTTTTTTTTTTCTTCTTCGAAAAAAAAAAGGGACATTTCCATGCAGCTGAAATAAATAGAGACTGTATTTTTCATGCTTTGCTTTTTCTGTCTTAAGTTGCATTTGTGTCCAAATACAATGCCATTTTACTTCTGACTTATAACATTAAACATGTACATAACTTTTCAGGATGTTTGCATGTGCAAAATAATGATGACGTATCAGTCAGTGTGTTATTAGGGATAATAAACAGACACGTTTGCTAATTTAGTTCACATAGCACAAAATATTAAAAATTATTCAAAGAGGCCATTTTTCCCCACTACTGGGCCAAGAAGGCCAACTATAATTTTAAGATGTAATACTGAAGTATTTCACAATATGACTTCACCGTATTTCTAATAATAACAGCCCTGGTGAGCATAAATCAGACTTTTCATTAAAAATATGTTACTGACCCAATACTTGTGAATGGTATATACAGTTTTCTGAAGTCAAACAACATGCCCAACACATGGAATAAAATCAAAACTGAGCACTTATAACCCCCTTCAGTGAGTTGTAAATCAGCTATGAGTTGTGAATTGAGTCTGAGAAACTGATGAGTTTGATTTATGAACGATTAAATGAGATGCATTTTGTGAACACGATTTTGTGAAGTGCATTCAAAAGGACAAAAAATGCTTTTTTTGAAACTCTGTTTTAATGGTTACATTTACTTTATTCAAAAAGCTAATTAATTGAAATAATGAGATTTTCTTTTAAGTTTAGCAAAAATGGCACTTGTAAGGCCCTATGAAATTCTATTTTTTTCTTAATTATTTTGGTATTTTTGCTAAATTTAAAATTTATTTTCCATTTATTTTCTCAATTTCATTTTAATGGTTTCATTAAATTAAGGAAACTCTAAATAGTTGATTTTATAAAAACCTAATGATTTATTCTTAAAAAAAAAAAAATTCTGATGAATAAATTATGATTAATAACATTATTTTTAAAGACATTTATTACAAAGTAATATATTTCTGTCATTTCTTTCAAGTTCAACTGAACTTATTTTGACAAGTTGTTGTGGAGACCTTTAACTTTTTGTTTATGAAATGACAATAGGTTTTCTCCAAAGGAATGGTAAAATGCTCGTAAAGCGACTTCTTGTAAAGACTATGTTCATGTGTTTATGTACTCATATATTGAGGTGCAAGGGTGAAATGATCACACAATCTTTTGTATTTCATGTAGTAAACGAAACCTGCATCTGCGCCATTCATTCACACAGATACAAACATACAGGATTCAAATATGAATACAATTTTGCTGCTTAAATGGTCAACATCACATTTTTATAAAATATTATATTTTTATTTATTCAAACTCTTTCCTAATACGTTTTAAACACACAAAATAACATGAGAATAAATGATGCCAGAATGTTCTTTTTGGAGTAAATTAAATACAGCGACTGTCAGAGGCACTGTATTCATTTAAGGGTGCTCAGGAGAGACTGTCTGGACCGGGATGCACATAGGTGCATGTCTATACAGCACTGAGCTTTCTATTAAAGATTTATATAGCATCTGTTAGAGCTATTGACATACAACTGTGACCTCAGAAAGAGCTGCCTTGTTTTCCCATTTGAAATCATGGCAAGAGTTTGGGCTCTGTCGAACAAATTCTGCAAAGGCCGAATCGGGAGTGAGCCAACACATGTCTTCACATACACTCGAATACAGACACCTATACATATATAGAAAAAACACACACAGACAGACACAGTCAGGATTAATGGCAGGGAACAAATTTAACCTGCTGTTGGGTGGTCGTGAAAAAGTCTGGATAAACTTTTGACTGCCGAGCATGTCTGAATTATGAAGTGAAATAGATGGGTTCATTTATTTGGAAATGCACATACCAGGTGGCAAGAGCGTGGGACATTATTAATGTAGCTGTCATGTAAATTCCACATAAACACAGGAACAGAGAGGAAATGTACAATTTACAAGCATCTCACTGACCGAAGCCACAAAGCAGCCATTCATTCGCCAGGGCCGCACGTTTAAATAGAAACAAGGTGGTCAATGGTTGCACGTCATCGTTAGCCTCTCAATAAACAAGTGAATTATACAGGCCTGTCACAAAACTCGAGGTTTTGATTTAACATAGAAAACGTATACTTCAGAGGAGGAGAAAAAAACAAGCTGCAATTAATGCAAACCGCAGTGACTAAATAAAGGTCATGCACCTACGACTTAAGTGATAACACTTGAAACCCAGAGTTTGCATTTAGACCGTACAAAACAATCTGAAATCTATAAACTGAAGCTCAAGCACCGCGGGCTGATGCGTGACGATCCAAAGCAGAGTGTAGTTCGCCGACGGCTGGGCAGCAGCCCTTCTCTTTCTCTCTCTCTCTCCCCAGATGAGTCATTAACAGGCAGGCAGAACCAAGTGTCCTGGCTTTAAATGCCACCCTCTAAAAATAAACCCCCAATTGCAGCCTGACTAATGTCTCCATCAGTATTCTCTGTTCTTGGCCTGTATGCTAGTTTAAACGCTAACCTGCACGGAGCACTTTTTTCCGCAGGAGGGGGGGACCTCCATCTTGCCCTTTCTCAATGTTAATCATAACACGCTTGGAAATTTCCGCCTTCTTTTACACATAGTTCTCGGAGGGTTTTCTTTACACACATCTAGCAGGGGAGGGGTTCTGCTTTCTCACGTAGTCACATGTTAGGAAAAAGCTGTAACTGTTTTGAAAGGTGTAGGAAGTCTTGTGGTATACAATATATATGGGTGTTTCTTCAACGACAAGCACATTTAGAGGTAAATTTTATAACGGATTTTAACATTTTTCTTTTTGTGAAGATCACATTTAAACTCTTTTTATCTCATCTTGATTATTTATTACTTTTTTAAGGTCTTTTATAGATTTCAACGTTGAACCATTGTTCCAGACCAATATATATTTTTAAAAAATACATTTAAAAAAAAACAATTTTATATTTTATATATATATAAATAAATAAATAAAATTGTTTTTTTTGTTTTTATTACTACCTATATATTTCACAATTATGGTGTGGTGTTGTCATCACACCATAGCCACAGCCTCTAATAAATTATCATCAAAAGTTAAATAAACCAGCTGTGAAACAATAGGGTTGACGAGTCCAAAAATACCCATAGTTAAAGAAACGTCTATAAAACATGACACCTTAAATATACTGTGCTCATGAACTGCTGGAGATCCTTTCTTTTAAAGAGTAACTCGGCAAATGTGTGGGAGAAAACACCAGGTGAAGTGGCCAACAGCTGAAGAAAACCAAGCATGTAAGATTGATGTAGAATGAAGATGGGTCTCAGGTTGAGGTGAAAGAGGAGGGGTGGTTTCTGTGGGCTGAGGGCGATAAGAATCCTCCTTTTAAATAAGACTACATAAAGCATGAAACGGCGTGGTTAAGCCAGCTCTTGTGTGGAATGCAGCGGTTGACGTGCATGCCTACATGCCTCTTTACATCTGAATCACAGACAGACAGAGTGTCTACGGCCTCCTGTGAGGGCCTCTTCCCCACCGGACCACATTCACCATGTTAATGGAGAGATGGAGAGGACTTAATAAAGCTTGGTGGGACACCTGCTCCTAGTCATCCACACTGGGGAATCTGAGCAGCCTGGGTGTTTATTTCACACGAGGGGACTCCAACGAACTGGAATCGAACACACACACCCATGCACAGACACACAGGGGCTCACAGGATTTGGGCTTGAATAACTGTTTTCAGCACCTTGGAGCACAGACGGCGAGGGGCCCTGCTCTCAGAGGGCTTAAGGAGTCCTGCTCAAAAGCAGCAGCTGCCTCGGGACCTTTCCCCCTCGCAGGGGCCCAGGGGATCACGTGGCTCAGCTACAATCAAGAGCCTTTTAACCATTTAATCATTTAGCAGAAAGCACACACATATCATTCTCCACCCTAAACAGCTGTCACGGGGCATCCTGAGCCGCTGAAACCAGAGGACGTCATTAACCGCCATAAAATGTGCTCTGAAACAAGTTAGTATTTTAGATTTGACACAAAGTTATCCCATGGGATGCTACTCAGTCAATGTCAAGACGTCCTGGGTGGAGAGCTTTTGATGTGTACGACTGATAAACTGCAGTCTGCAATAAAAAAAAAAAAAAAAAAAAAGCAGTGCAAGCTGCAATTCAAGTTCATTTAAATACAAATCCAACAGCGACTAATGGGGAGTTGATGTGAAATACATTTGGAAAGCTATTCTGTGGTATGATGATTTAAAACATGCAGCATTTACTTTTTTTTCATTATTTAATAAAAGATAATCATAAAAACATATGGAGATGTTACCTGAAAGAAAACATTTCTGATTTAAAATTGTTATATAAAAAGTTACAAATATTAAAAACAAGAAATAAAATTATTTGAAATCACAATTGTTTAATACATTTAATTTATACTTTTTAATTTTTTAACAAATTTTTGCAGCTGCTTTTGAGTATGTGTGAAATTGCATTGTCAGTATGTATTTTTTTTGTGTTCGAGCTTCACTTTACTTATGAAAGCGCCCTTAAAACAAAAAATTATACTTTGTATTAATTGGCTTTTTAAAAAATAATAGTTGACACCCACCACCAGAGTATCCAAACACTTTTTCCCCCTCACACACAAAACCCACACGTAGTCAAACTAAATAAAACCGATTGAGTTTACCAACCACAGTAACGTTTAAAATGTACAAGACTCGTTTGCCAACAGGAATCAGTACTTCAAAAACTCAACACAACTACAGGAAGATCCAAAAGACAAAAGGTTTTCTCTACATGAGTTCTCTGTCGAAACCACTCGAGAGGAGAGTTTTCCATTTGATTGGCACTGAAGGCTATATTTAGACAAACAGCTAACAGACGCACTGGGACGTGCTCAAACAATGCAGGACGACACCGAATGTAAAAGCGGCCGTCAATCCTCATTTCAACAGAGTCATCTGGTGCGCCAATTCTTCCAGACCTTCCGGAATTAGCAGCGTGATCAATGGATATATTTTCCCTCTTTTCCTCCTCTCTTGGGTGAGGCTGCTAATCAGCAACACCAAGCTTAGCAACATGGTTTGTTTAATTATTCTGGTAGTTTACAAGGAGACTGAGGGCTTCACGAAAAGAGAGAGTGGAGAGGGGGTGGATCGGTGTGAAAAACTGGTAATAAACATTGTTGTTCCAGCCCTAATTAAATTGTTCAGTAATTTCTCAACACAAAAGAGAACACAGTTTATCTGTTTAAAATCAATAGCCCATTTCACGGTGAGCCACGTCCCAGAAAGACGACAGTGTCATTACTTATTCTGTTCTCTAAGCTTCCACTGTGCCTGTTCTCCCAAGGTTGAATCTGTTATTTTTCCCCCTCGTTTAAGGAGAGTAGAAAGCGAGAGAGAGAGAGAAGGGGGGGGAAAGTCAATAATAATTCCTCTTTTATAAATGGATGGATTTGGCTGTCAGGGGACAGTTTTTCAAACGCAGTGTCTCAGCTCTCTCAATGACTCTTAAGTAATGTCTACAGAGCCACTCACGCACAAATAAGATCATTAAAAGCACTGATTACCTCTGAGCCTTCACCACTCATCTTTAAAATATTCTTTACTCTGACAAGTGGAAAGCCAATTTAAACTGAGATGTTAAAATGAGCCGAATGCGATGTGCTGCAGCGGAGGCCGTCTTCCAAAACAATTCCGAGGCGGCCCGATGACTGATTACCCAACCGCTTATTTGTTTTGAAACAATTACTGGTAATCATATTGATGTTTATGCGCAGTGCCCTTTCTGAGAAGTAAAACTCCGCTTTGTAATTACATCACTGGAATCTAATCAAGAGGAGATAAACCTTCACCTATGCTAACAACATATTAAAATGCAAATCAGTGCAGTTGCGGATTCGCGCACACTCGCGGGCCTAATTATCCCGTGATGTCACAGACGCGGTCCTTGTGTTCGGTTTCCTTGGCAATCTATCAATCTGAATCTGCTCATTAACTTTACAAATATTAACGACGAGACGTACAAATCGGAAATAATCTGGTTTTGATGAGCGGCGCAGGTGCAGACCGAGCTTGGTGGAAGCATGACTTCACTGCTGCTCCATCAGACAGACATCGGTGTGTCCTTGGACTCGTATTACTAGATCGCCCTGAGGTAACGCTACTGATGTCAGATCCTCTTCGGGTCAGAGGGCAGGACCCCTCACACCGTCGTGATTGGACCCTTTGTCGGTGTTGAAACGGTGTGTCTGTGGTGACAGTCTGGGTTTCAATTAGACTCAGGGTTTGAAGGCGGACAGATGGTGTGAGAGAGACTCTTCAAACCTGAAGTAAAAAGAATGCCCTTAGCCGCTCTCCTAAGGGAGACACATGGGATGATCCGTTGAGCTATGATGTTCCATGTCAATAATTCATATCCATGCAGAGAACACCACACGGCCTAATGTGAACCATCTATGAGCGCACAACTGCAGCGTTTCATCAGTAATAAAGAAAGAGGCATTGAAGAATTTTCTAGTCCAATTTACTCCCACAAAATGGCTGTAGGATCTTGGTTTCTGTAAAAGTATGCTCATTTAAAGAACTTTTGGCTCTGAATCAGTCAGAGATAAATGAGGGTAATTACACACATGGCCCAACTGTTTAAATTAGGTTACAAGTTAGGCTACAATACTTTTAACTGCCGGTCTAAAACGAACCCTGAAACTGCTGGTTTCCTCTGGCAAAATACATGGGCTGAGTTTTCTTTTCTTTTTTTTTTTTTATGCCATTTTGGTAGTGTTCAAATGATGCGCCTCTGATCTGCTCCCTAAAAACATGATAATAAATCAGGCAATAAAAAGGACAGACGAGAAGATATAGCCAACATTAAATCTGGTTATTTAATAATGTCACTCCAAACCTTACTTTGTCTGTGGAACACAAAAGTCATTTTGTAGAATGTTCGAGCTGCACCCGAAAAACATCAAAATAATTAAAAAAAAAACATTGCATGTGATATTTTGAACTGGCAGATAAAGAAAAAACTATATTAAATGGCAATCAATCTGCATTTTATACAACAATAAATAACAACAACAACACTTTTTTTTTAATCTGAAAAAATTATTTCAGATATTACTATACTATCATTATTACTAATCATTAAATATAAAAACTGCATTATAAATCACTACACATATATAATATGAAATATACATTGTATTTATAATATTTATATTATTTTTGTCAAGTATTTTAACATTATAATATTTACACAATTTAGATTTATGCTACATAATACGTTTATATTTTACAGTACATATAAAAACATTTAATGCTGACTATCAAACTACTTGTCTGACAATAACAATTAGCATTTTTGTAAAACATTTCATAAACTAGTTTTTAAACATATATAACATTAAAGTAATTAATATTTTTTTGTGAACGAATAAAAGTTTATTTGCATAACACACATATACTATATATTATATACTTAGCATAAACATATATATTATTTAACATGTATATTATTTAACACACACACACACATATTTATATATTAAAGTCATCACAGCTATTAAAATCTTGAGAATCATTTAGCACCACATTAGGAAAAACTTATTCCTCCACAACACACCCAGCACAATATTTCACTACACACCCAGCATATTTTCCATGATGATTGCTGGCTGACACTCAAGCGCAGTGACTTACAGCTCCACCTGCAGGAGGACCCACACAGTGCATTTCAGCTAAACTGCAGGCCAGCCAAGACTAGGGGGCAATAGAGTGCACATAATCATTCGGCTCTGCTGGTAATGAGGTGCTAGGGAGACAGTAAGCACAGAGCAGCAGGTCTGAGGTCAGTTTTATAGAGTGATTCGAGATGATTAAAGTCAAAGCTGGGGTTTGTGGCCATTCAAAACCCTAGAGCTAAGCGTACAGAACCAAACACTTAACCAGGAGTGAAGAGGAAAAGGCATCTGAACGCTGTCGTAAACATGGCAGGCACGCATGCTTGTAAGGAGAGCGTGGAGCGGGACCAGCCCACCGCCAATCAGGCCAGCATTTAGTGCAGCAGGAAAACAGACGGCCTGGCTGGGCTCCACGGCGGCCTGCAGCTTAGCAATTAGAGACCGTCCAGCTTTGCCTGGAGAACAAACAGACTTTAAAAAAAAAAAAAAACGACTCTACCTGACTCCCTGTAACACTTGGCTACAACCTACCTAATGCATCTCAGCAGAAAAAGATCTATGTTCCCACCTGAGAGGGCAAAGACCAATGGAAAATCCCATAGTGGCCATAAAAGCCAATGTTGCGTTTTTATGCTGGGCCGCAGTGTACAGTCTGGAGTTTCCTGGCAGTCAGCTTACTGCCGCCGTAATTCACAGCACATAAATCTAAGCAGTCATAATGTACAGCAGAGCTTGAACGATGATGAAGACTGAGAGAAAAACCGAGAGAGAGAGAATATGACAGGCGATACCATCTCTCTCTCTCTCTCCTTCCTCAAGATGAACCGAGCAGAGACCAGGCAGAAGTGGATACAGAGCTGAGCGTTAAGAGGTTACTGCTCGGACATCGAGCCATTAGGGGAAATCATTTAGAGGACTGGCTGCGAAGGGATGGCTGATGGGAAATGAATCAGGCAGGAGCCAAAGCTGGAGTCAGAGCCATCAGGGACCATTGATCCCGAGCCGGACAAGATTCTGGATCCTGTAGACAAACCACCTGCTTTAAGTCTCCCTCCTCGTCTGTAAGGTTGGGGTAAGGTCACCGCCCTGACCCCTGGAATGTGATCCCGAGGTGTGGCGCTTTATACGCGCTCCCAGCCAAGGCTGGAGGAGCACTGGTGCGTGTCTGCCAATGGGAAGGCAGAGTAAGGACGGCTCACACAGGGATAACCTAACAGCAAACATACAGTACAAGTTTGTGGCTCATTTAAGCGAACAATGTTTTTCCGAGCATATAGCTCTGGACAGAAGTGTCAAGAATGCAGCGCCAATGATTAATTGTAGCCGTCTCCTCCAACTCTAAGAGCTAAGCATCCCTGCCAATCTATTTTTTCCTTTCTTTAATGTTGACAAAGCGTTTTGCCCCAAACACTGCTGAGTAAATGTTCATACTGCAAGCATGCACAATTTGCAAACGGTTTGTCCTCTTCAAATATACTATTTTCCCCGATCCTCCGCGCACCTGCAATTTAGCTTTTGGTGTGCAACAGCTCTTTTTCCTGCCCGCTCTCAAATAAAGAACAGCACACTCATCAAAACCAGCTCCATCTGAGACACAGGAAACAGTCAGACTCAGCTCTCTCCGGGGGGAGGCAGATTGCCAGCGGGCTGCGCGGCGTTAGGACAATCTACAGAACAAAAGGACACAGATCAGAGCTGGTATGTTCTGTGACTGTCATGGTATCTATGAACTCAATGTGATTGTTGTGTGTTCTCAATAACTGTTTCAGTATATACAAATGACTCAATTTCCAAAATTTATAAACAAATAACTTCAGTCAAGCTTAGCTTTTCAGCCTGGGAAGCAACTCAATTGTCCGTCCCTAGCTAAACAAAACTAATCTGAAATCGGATAAGATTTCCTGTTGTGCACAAGCAAAAACTACCCTGCGGCATGGTGTGGCGTGAAACTGGTAAAATGCCCGAGCGTATGCCTCCACCTGCTGGCTGCCAGTGGTACTTCACCTGGTGTCTGTTCAAGTGAGCTGATGCCTTTCCAAACATGCTGCTGTTACTAGACCAGTGTCAGCTGCTGCTCACTGCTTTAGTACACTGGCACACATGCCACCTCTTAAAAACAGAAATGACATCAAATACAATGACATAAAAACACATTGCAGAGCTAAGTGTGTTTGTAGGTATTTTTCGGTCTCTAGATAATTGGGGAAAATCTAAAAAAAAATAAATAAATAAAAATTTATAAAGTAAAATAATTCAAGAGTAGTAGTTATTTTTTATTGGCATGTTGGCTTCTCAAGTGTCTAATCTTCAAGGCAAAAACTAAATTGGAATAATACAATTACAAACATAAAATAAAACCAAAATGCAAATAAAACTATACGAGAAATTCTTTCTAAATGCATAGAAAAAAAAAACATGAAAAAATGTAATGTCTGATATGGACCAATACCAATTAAACAGAGCTACATACAGTACTGTCTTTCCAGATATTTGGGAATTCTCAGGTAAAAATGATTAGAAAAAAAAAAAAATAATAGTACAAATTTGAAAAAGTAAAAAGGAACCCCAAAATTGTTTTTACATTTAAATGCATGTTTTTTTTTACAGATAATTAGAGATACAAAAAAAAAAAAAAAAAACATTTTTGTCACAAGATGGCAGTATTGTAAAAGTGTGTATAAACTAGGTTTCTATATGGGGTCAAGTTTTTTTCTGGTTATCATGGCTCAGTTAGGCCCCTGCTGGTAGATGCTCTAACTACACACTTCAGCTCTGAAAAGCTTCTATGAAGGATGACGTCTATGAATTTTTTTAATGACATGTCATAAGTCATTTACGAATTTCACTGCATTAGATAAAATGACATCTGTAAAAAAACAATTCTAAATATATTTTTGAAAAAAGCTCTATTTTAACATTATTTTGCACTGTGGCTGATAAAACAGGATCTTCCATTCCCCAACTGATACAAAGTTCTCTGAACATATTAAACAACCAGACAGATGGAACGTTTAGTAAATGTACACTGTACTCTGGCAATGTTAAATCAAGCACAACCACTGCATACACAAGCTGAAGACTGCTGAAGCTGTAACAGGAGTACAGTGATTGGTGACTGCACTCAGCTGCCTCAGGTCCTTGTAAATCACACAGGGACCTTTTCAATGCCACTGTACGCCCAGACAGTCTACAGCAAAATGCCAGGGCATCTGTCTGTGATGAAAAAACTCAAGCACTCTTCAGTCTAAATGACCCAGAATGTAAATTAACAGAATTATGCAATGCAAAAAATCTATATTTAAGCAGCAAGCTCTGAGAGGTTGGACAATATTGTGAATATAGAAATGGCTGAAGGCAGATGTTTAGCACTACACACTGCGGAGCCTCAGCTGTGACTGCACTCATGAAATTAAATGCTGGCGAAGCATTAGTAACAAAACCAGATCTACACCTTTCCCAAATAGTGGTGAACAATGTTTGAATTATACTGTATTCTGCTTATGACCAATTCCAATAAGCTGCTTTTCACGCAAAATACTATAAAAAAACAACATAAAAAAATCTATTAATTTAAAAAGGGCAATTTAAAATCCGCCTCAATTCATTTCAAAACATCTACAAATATGCCTACAAATGCCTTTAGGCATTATAGCATGTACAGATTGAAAATGGATATCTACTTTGAGATTTGCACTTATCAATAAAGAAAGATTACACTATTGGTTTTAGCATGGGTCAAAGAAAAGCAACCAGACAGAGGTAGAGACCGGTTTGAATGTGCTTCAAATGCATGGCTGAATCATATATAGCAGGTTTATCAAGTGTCGTGAAGAGCATGTCTGGCCTCTACACCTGTTGCTTGCTGTTGGTTTGCCTCTGTGTCAGGCTAAAATCTCTGATAAGCACAATGAAAGAGAACAGTGGGAGTGTATTTATAATACTGCAGACTCACCAAATCAGACCCTTTCAACTCCCAAGTGGTAGGAAATAATTTGAACACACATCAGTGCACAAATCAAACTCAAAAAGGGACAGATACATAAAGAGAAATGGTTAAATTGGTTTAAAATAAAAAAAAAAAAAAGCCCTGCACAGCGAGTCGTCTGTGAAAGCCATTGAAAATAGTGACATTCAGAACTGCCACAACAAAGGGCGCTTTGGATCAAATGCTTTAAGGTTTAGAGGTTGACATACGCCTCTGCACTGCTTTAGGCAGATTACAGGCCTTTTCTCACTTTTGTGTTTTGTTTTTTGGCTCGGTCCAATTTAAGCATCTGAATTCTTTAAACACAGTGGGATGTAGGGTCCTTGCTTTTTCTCAGTGGTAAGCCACATTCATTTCTCTTCATACAAGGCCAATGAAGAGAGGCCCACAGCTTCAAACATAATAGTCAGTGACAAAAGCTTTGGTTCCCACTGGAATCATCACAAGCAACCTAGATTAAGCATCCAAACACTGCAAAGCAACACTTCATGGCTGATTCAAACATTTAGCATGGTTTGAGGTTACCGGCCCACAGAAGAGAATCATTAGCAAACCGACTGAGAGCTAATGTCACACAGGCATCCATGTGCATAAGCCAAGAAGGAACAGCCCAATGCTTTACAGACAATAAGTTATATTGTTTAAAGCATGATGAATGGGCCCCCTCGTGACCATGTTTTACATTGTGCATGCTGAAGTTATGCATTGTTGAGATCCGCACACAGAGAGGAAGCGCACAGTGCAGCTGAGTAAACCAATACAGGGCAAAAGGTCTCGGTCTGATCCATGTCTTTCGGCTCAATCTCAACTTAAACACTATAATCTATGAATCCAAACAAAAACAACCCTACAACCTTTGGAAAGAATTTCTGAGAAGAGCTTGTTACACACAACCACAGTCTGATCTGGACAGCCAAATATTTCCTTCGGCCGTAGTGTTTTGGAAAACAGAAAAAAATCTAATAAAAATTGAACACACAATGACATCAATATTTTGTTAGTGTTTATATTTAACATTTATAATACTTAAAACAGTGTTATCATAAACATATAGTGGATAAAGAGAAAATGGCACTACATTTTGACTAGTTTTTTTATGATATATGATTTGATTTCAAATTTTCCAGGCTGTTAGTGTATAGACAAGATCCCTGAAGTTGCAAAGTTTCAAGAAGTTTAAAAACGAGATATTCTTTAGAAAAATGATGGCTTGTACACCCTTCTCCTAAAACAGCCACAGTGAATATATTTTCAAACATCGCCCAAATGTTTCCATAAAGAAAGAAGGTGGAACACGAGACTTATTAAAAGATCCTGCTACTTACTATTCAAACACGAGTTTTGAGCGATGAATAGTAACGTTAGTGCTTGTTTTTTGTTGTCCGATCGCAAATGTAGGCATGCTGTTATGTTTACGAGTAACAATGCATCATGACACATAAAAAGACAGTACTAAGGCATGATAATCTGTAAATATGTTCACACTGGATGCAACAAATGCCTCGTTTGTAATGTGCTTTATTGTTTTATGACAATCACAGTGCACTGGACAGCTGGCCAATCAGAGCACACCTCGCTTTTTTAAAGAACGATAAACTTTGTACTGTGTTTCAGGAGGCGGAGCTTAGAGGAAAAACCAAAAATGTACAGTATGTACACCTTAAACCGCCTAAACAGACTGCACTACACAAAAAATAATGTTCTTTTTAGCTAAATCATATGACCACTTTATGCCCGCCCTTAAATATATTTCCAAACCAAGTCAAATGAGGAGGAGTATGTACTGGGTAAAAAAAAGTTTTCAAAATTAACTACACTGAAGGAGAAGGAGTTAAATATATTCCGAATGGCATGCAATTACATGCAGTAAACAGTACATCCCTGTTCTATTTCCTAAGGCTTTCAACAGACTCTTAAGCCCATTATCAAAAGCAGGACGTACTGTACTGTAGGTTAAGCAAACACACCAGAAACGACGGCAGAATTGAGTGCAGATCTAAGCTGGATTGTGCAAAAACAGCGGAATGGTGTATATCAGCCTTTTTTGATTCAACTATGAAATCTAAATGTTTAGACAAAGGTGTGTGTTACCCATAAAGCAACTGTGAGCTTTCCCGATACTCTAATTACCGGTGCCGCACTCTCAGCATCACATACTAAATCACCGTCTCCATCTCGTCTCTAATCATTATGGGATTCACTGCTGACACCAAAGTGTACAATTTCAGACTTATCAAATAGTGCTTTCACACATGATTGGATCAAGGGAAGTGGGATCAGATGAATCCAGCCGTTTGAACATAATTCAGAGTTGTCAGTATCCTACTAACGTGTTAAACATCCTTCTAATCTTTGCATTTAAGAGGATCAATCGTTCATATCAGATGCTAATCAGCATGGAGTAACATCAATACAAAAGATGGCAACAAAACTACAATGGTGCTTTGGTAATGCATCCCTCCTGAGGAGATCTCACATCCTCTACAGATGAAATGAAGTGAAATTGCTTTGTTGGCATACAGCCAACAGTCAAAAATCTTTAACACGTGAGCTACTCATTGAGTGCTACTAAATAAGGAATTACACTAGGGAAGTAGATTATAGACACACTAGTATGAGAGCTATTCTCGCTAGGAATAGAAATAGATTTTTTCTATTCATATGAAGGCGTAAATGTCTATAATCAGCCTTCAATACCCTTGAACATACCAAAATGGCCTGTGTTAAAACTTACATTTCCTTGTGTTTCTCTTCTGCTAATATCTGGTCATTTGGCTTGAGTCCATACCTGTAAGACACACAAGACATTTTTGTGACAAGTCATATAAAGAACAAGTCAAAGTTGTTGTTTTTTCATACGTAATTAAAAAAATGTGGCAAAAAAAAAACTACAGTAATTTATGTTAAATGATTTGTGCCATATTTTGTTTTCACATGCAGCTAATCATCTTAAGATGTACTTCTCAGTCAACAGAAATAAATTATCACGCCACAATCGACAGAGAACAGATCCATCCGCCCCGAGATAAAGATAAGCACATGCGGCAGCTCATTTTAGTAAGACGGCTGTAGGTGAAGGGCTTAGGCCCAACACAAAATAAAGCTGCTTTCATTGAGCCATAATCACTTCATCAACTTAAAACACCTTTGGAAGGGAGTACAATAATTTGCCCATTTCATTTAAACTGCACTCTGTGTCTAAATCAATCCAAAAACATGGTCAATGAGTCATCTGTAACAGAAGAGCATGAACTTTGTGTGCTTTTAAAAATGGAAACAAACTGTCAGTAGTCTGTGTTTGTGGTATAAATGCTCGTAAACGGCTCATCTAATCAGGTGAAATTTTGAAGAGGATTAAGAAACTAGACACTAACTCATCACAACTACTGGAGACCTTATGAAACGACAATAAAAAAAATTATGGAACATTTTTTGATGATAGTGAGAACGTTCAGTCACTAAAAGATTTAAAGGATCATGTGATATGAAGTCTGGAGTAATGGCAGCTAAAAACTTTTTCTAAACTTTTTCAAAAAAAGTTATTTTGAATTTTTTTTAATAACCACAAAACCTACCCACATTTATTAAACTGTAGCGTATACGCAGGTAAACTTTGGGGAACTTATGACTCTCTCTCATATAAAACGGAGTCGTCAAACCTTACTTTGTCTATGAATAATGTCTTAACAGAACATAATAAGTGACATAGTTGAGATTAACGTGGTAGAGCAGTTTTTCTTCGTCTCGTCATCAAATTGCTTCAGTAGTTTCAACTCGTTTTCCATCATCTTGAAGTCTTTTTATATTCTGTATGCGGCCAATCGTGTGCAGGCCAATATCTAATCATTAAATAGGCGCTTAGTGAGCTCTCGTAACACATCTTGGCAATCTATTCTTTGACTCTGCTCGGCAAACAACAGGTCACGCAGCTAAACAAAACGCTTTACACTTTAGAATAAATCGAATGGAAATCATTACAGTCAAAGTCCAGCTGTTATGTCTGAAACAGCAGTTGTAGGATTATTAAACCTGTTTGCAATAGTGCTGACGGTTAGAAGCCAATAATCAGTATTTTGAAAAAAATTGGTGGCCTGGTATATTCTGACATTTGACCTGTTCAGCTTACACATCTCTGCACAAAGTATTGTCAAAAAAAGTGAGCATAAACAAAAACAGACCAAACCAGTTAGACCTGCGTATTTTTTAAAGTAGTTTAGATAGGTTAGATCAGATTGCGGAGCTGAAAACATCTGTTTTGTGAAACCGCTCTAAGTGTGTCACCTCACGGTCATGGTAAAGCAAGGATGCTAATGGCAAGTCGGGCACTGCCAGTGCGTTTGAGGTTATGTAATGGAGGGGGTATTGTTTTATGACTAGTGCTGGAATGGTACTCTGTGAGAAGGCCTTCGTGCCAAACAAGAGATTTCCTCTCACCCACAGAGCGTCCATGGCACATGCCTCCTCCTTAAAGAACAAGGACACTTGACTTATTAAAGGGTTTAATTTCTTTACAAAGATGGCGAAAAAAATATATATATATTTTGAACCCAAAAACTACTAGGCTTCCAACGGCTCTTTGAAAGTAGCATAGGCTGACCAAAGATCAACCACTTGGTGACATTTAAAAAAAAAAAAGGTTTTAGTTCACACGTCACCCGAGACAAAACGCTGACACGACAAACTGATACAAAAAGCAAACATGCAGCAGTGCCCAGTCATTAAATATATTCAAATCAAATTGATTTGAAAGAAACATGTGACTTACTTGTCTAGAAAGTCTTTGTCCACCACAGCGCAGATGTCTAGCAGGGGGTTTCCCATCCCGAAAAGGGCATTTTGACTAAAAAAAAAAAAAAAAAAGACATGTGTATCCAGTTAGGACATTAGAAAAACAACTGAGTAGTCCTGACAACAGACGTAAGCATAGCTACACTAAAGGAATATGCACAGGGCCTTTGTGATTCACTTTGCATGAGTCTTCTAAAGATAGCGGGGACATTTCTTTGACTATTTTCAGCATTTCAACAAAAATGTAAAAAATGTGCATAACTCAAGCATTTTTGTCGTGAGGGACTTTTCATTACAGAAATTCAGCATAACCACAGAATATCCATTCGAGCATAAACGGCAGCACATTACACAATTTGAAAATCGTCAGAGTTGCTTTTTAATGAAATCCACGATGAGCTAAAAGCTATTTATTTTGTCTGTCAGATACAGAGACACCCAATATTTGCTCAGCCAGACACAAATAGTTTTCAAGCAGGAAAGCATGTCATAAATGATTCAAACGAGGCAGCACTAAAACATTAAAGAAAGCATTAGACAGCCACCGCATCTAAAAAACCAAGCATTCAAGCACGTGGCTGAGCGACTGACCGTTCATTCACCCTGAGTCAGACATGTGTGGTGGAGACCCTAAGATTAAAACTTTGCTTCTAATCTATTGTTGACAGATGTGATAAAATGACTAATTCTGCAAAGAGTTACGATAAAAGCATGCATGTTTTTCTGTAATGCATCATCCTTTATTATTAATGTAAACACATAAGGCAGCACTTCCAAAAACTACAAGGCATCTTAATTCGTCTAAATGATCATTTGCACTAATACGTTCAAAGAAAGACAATTGTTTAGTGTAAGTCATGAGAAACATGTGAGTGAGCACAGATGTGTCAGTGTGGGAGTTTGTGAAGCTTGAGGTGCTCTAAAACAGATGTTTAGTGGGTGCTGTTTAATGCATAAAGAAATTCTGTAGTGACTAAAATCATTTCTGTACAACTAAAAAGGTAAAATCAGCCGTCTCTGAAACATGATAATTAAGCAAACTATCCAGATCTCAATAAAAGCATCACATTTTGAGAGCTTCCATTAATCAAAACATCAACAAACTATATTTAAAGACATGCTATTTGAGTTACACATTATGCAATTACAAAATTCATAAACTTCCTTAAATAGCTGGATGTGTCTGACTATCCAGTTTAGCCCTACCTGGCTGTAGGCATGAGGATGGCTTGAGGGGATGCTCACTGGAGTTTACTGACAGCCAGACAGAGGTCTGCAATCATGTTAGTAAGGCGCAAGCGCACCTCGCTGCTGATTGGCTGAAGTGACTAATGGGAGGGGCGTATCTTGTTTAAAGCTCTTTTATGAGTTAAAGGGGAAAAATGTGGCGCCAAATGTGAAAATTCAACCTACATTTTAATAACACATTACATTTGCCACCCAATAAGTCCAAACAATAATTATCAATGTGCAGCTGTGACCCAACCGTTTTCTTACACGACACTAATAACGCTACATGCACACATATGCACTACTATCATTATCTCAATTTGACGAACAACTATATTACATTAGTCATAGCTGATATTTCGTAATGACAGCGCCGCTAAAGCCACCGCATATCTGGAAAGACGGGCGTCAATGGGTTTGGGACAGAAATACCCGCCGGAAAGTGACCTACACAACCTGCAACATCTGTGCATGCAACAAAAACGAAAAGAACACATATATATATATATATATATACTGAGTGTTCATGCATGTTTTTTTAAATGCATGCATGCATTGATGTAATATATGCATGCGTGTTCCTTGCTGTTGTGACAGTGTACAGCAGGAAGACTTTTTTTTTCTCAGCAGAGTCCGAGTGCAAAACAAAAAACACGTGGAGCCGGAGGGACGCACTCCAGTGGTCGATGCAAAACACTCAAGGGCAACATGTTCAAATGTATTCTTCATGCGTACACAACAGCATGTATTAACCACTCGACTATGAATAATTTGAGTGATTGTTAAACGCTGTTTGGAACGTGTTCACTCATAAACATGCCCCATGATCACGAGTTAGCGATTTACGCTTTGTAGCCAAATCGAACTCATTCATCGGCATTACTCCATAATGGAAAAATGCCCGATACATTCCTGTCTATTGCAAAGACAATGAGTTTTTGAGAGAAAGCTCTGAATTGACAGCGCATGGACTTTAAGTGGCACGCTGACTAGACCTCTGACCCCAAAGTGCTCGCAAACAAACCGACCCGTGTTCAAAAAGATACCAATCACACGTTTTGACTGAGTCACTCTACGCTGCTGAACCGATGCTTGTGTTTACTCTACCTGAGCTTTTTTTCCTCGAGTTTAATCCTCTTGGCTTTAGGTTCATCGGACGCCATGCTGTAGCGGATAGTGCTCTATCAAATATGCTCCAGGCACCTTGTTGAACAAATGAAGCATCTGGAGGCGCGGTTGTCGGATAGTTCTTTTGTAATGAATCTTTTCATTGAATCGATTCACAAAACAGTTCGGAACTATTCTTTTACGAACCGGACTGAAACGGTGCGAGCTGTTCTAACGGACCCATTTGAACTTAGAAGCGTCTCTCTTGATTAAATTTATACGTTTCGTAATGGGCCGAGGAGTACGCGTCTTTCGACGCTTCGTAGAATCGTTCGATTCTCGGTTCAGTGAATCAGTAAATAAGGCGA
>JAUYWG010000047.1:11671271-11696293 GCA_034779775.1 Enteromius afrohamiltoni
GGGCCGAGGAGTACGCGTCTTTCGACGCTTCGTAGAATCGTTCGATTCTCGGTTCAGTGAATCAGTAAATAAGGCGAGTGAACCGAAGAGTTGACTAAAAGGGTGAAAGTTAAATAGTCAAATATCAAAACTGATACAAATAAACTACTGAAAATATATGAACTTGTAAATAACCCCTATTTGACTAATATCTGAATCAATAATAATCTTTAATCCTACACGCCAGGGACCACGTGATAATATAAAGAACAAGTGAATCAGTTTATTTGATTGCTGTTTATTTTAAAAGTTGTTCAAATGAACCGACTCGTGGAAATGATTCTATCCGTGTAAAATTTAACACAGACACATAGCTGTCCCTGTGTATTGCCGGAACAAAAAATACAATTCCAAGCTAATATAAACTTTAATTAAACACGTGCTTTGTAGAGGTGTCGTTGAACGTCTTTGATCCTAAGCTTTTTTCACAAGGAGCGAGTGTTTGTGTTTTAAATATTACTTTAATATAAATTTGCGACAGGCTTAGACTCGAACGCATGAACCGGGAAGGAGGAGTAACACATCTGCCACATTCGCAAGCGGAGATCCTGCCTGAAAACATTAATCAAGACAGCTGTCTGCAAGTAAGATTTATTTAGAAATAAGTTTAGAAATGTGTAGTTATGAATAACCGACTGTTTGTATTTGTTCAGCTAAAAATTATTGGCGCAAGTAATCGGAAGACGCCGAATATCCTGTAACTCTTCCTCCAGGAAACATAACTTTTCTGCTTTTATTTTTAGTATTTTCTGAGGGATTCATGGTTTAATTAGCTATCACACTGTCCTGCACTGCCTTTGAAATGATTGTAATATATATGTTACAAGTTTGTTTGCGACCAGTTATGATTGATTTAAAAGCAGTTTAAGTTATTAAGTTTATAATAGTATAATTTCACAGAGCTCAGGACCTGAAATGTAACTTTATAAAGTTCACAATGAACAACATTTAGATCTAACCCCTGGACACTCATTTACATTATTATTATTATTTAATTGATTATGTAGGGATAAACATTGATCAAATAGGGATACATTTGTAATCTCTTTTAAAGCCACTATCCTAATTACTGAAAGTAATTAGAAACTTGTTGTAATTCTTATACAGAGGATTTAATTTGGATAGTGATTTTAAAGCAGATTAAAAAGACGTGGCTTTAAAGATAAATGTGGACATTCATTTGTGAGCGAGTTTACTTCTTAGTTCTCATAGTACACCATTCATTTAAAGTTGTATGCCAACAACCAATTTTAAATGTTATTTTTATAACCAGTCTTATAATACTTTAAAACAAAAACTATACAATTTTATATGTTCTAGGCATATTTCAGTCCAAACACTGGAAGGACATTGCAGCTCATACGTGCTGTTAGCACCGTGACTCCCATTCTCACTGTCCCATCTTCATCCTGTTGAAATTCCAGCTCTCATCATGATTCACAGCTTGTTTCTGATAAACAATGCTGGCGATTTATTCCTGGAGAAACACTGGAAAAGCGTCATAAGCCGCTCCGTCTGCGATTATTTTTTCGAAGCACGAGAAAAGGCGGTGGAACCTGATAATGTGCCTCCTGTCATCCGCACCCCTCATCACTATCTCATAAACATCTACCGTGAGAAGATCTTCTTTGTTTCTGTCATCCAAACAGAAGTGCCTCCACTCTTTGTAATAGAATTTCTGCATCGAGTCGCAGAGACATTTCAGGTATTAATAACCCCCTAACAGCTTGACGTTAAAATAATATGCCGACATACTCTACGCTTCAAAAGTTTCGGTTTAGAAAGAATTTATTTTAAGAAATTATTAATAATAGATGTTTAGAATATTGTAGATGTGTAGAATTTGTGCTCAGTAATACGGTATTTTATAATCATATATGCAGGACTATTTTGGAGAATGTTCTGAGACATCTATCAAGGACAATATGGTGATAGTCTATGAGCTCTTGGAGGAAATGTTGGATAACGGCTTCCCCCTTGCTACAGAATCCAACATCCTGAAAGAACTCATCAGACCTCCCACAATCCTGCGGTCGATGGTCAACACCATTACAGGTAACACACCATATTCCTGGGTGTTTTGTTTATGGCTATGTTATGTTGAGAATCGAACCGTTTTATAATCCCTAGGGAGTAGTAATGTTGGCGAAACACTCCCTACTGGTCAGCTCTCCACTATCCCATGGAGAAGAGCGGGAGTGAAGTATACCAATAATGAGGCTTATTTTGATGTGGTGGAAGAAATCGATGCCATCCTGGATAAGTCTGGTAAGACTGTTTGTGGTACTTTTATTCACAGCAGTTCAATTGTTCTTGTGAATGCATAATACTGTGCTTTTTCTTTCAAGATTAATATTGGTGTTTTCATTCTTTTTTTCAGGAACTACAGTGTTTGCAGAAATCCAGGGAGTTATTGATGCTTGTGTCAAACTCTCTGGAATGCCAGACCTTACTCTCTCATTTATGGTGGGAGCACTTCTTGGTGTTCAATTCATACAATGGGGGGTGGGAGGGTTATATTTTATTTTGCTGTGTCATCAACCGTATTTAAAGTTGTAGTGACACTGACAGCGACAGGTCTTTTTTTATTTGTAGAGCAGTCACTTGGATTGAAAAAAAGAAACGCACCCACAGTCAGACAGTTGCTCATAACAAGATATCATGTATCATGCATATGCAGACTCTATTTTTACTGATACCTTGGAAAATCTTGTCCATATCCATACACTTATCTAACAATAAACTAAATTTAACCAAAGCTCAGAGTACACTGGGCAGGTGTAATGAACCTGCAGATTGATTATCTTGTTTTAAGAACATGAAAAAGCATTATACATACTATACTTGATCTACAATTATTAAAACAGTTATGCTGACTTCAAAATGATTATGCATGCAGATTTCCTGATCCCATATTAAAACTGTATGTTCTCCACAGAACCCCAGACTCCTGGACGATGTAAGCTTTCATCCGTGTGTCCGTTATAAGAGATGGGAAAGTGAGAGAGTTATCTCCTTCATTCCCCCCGATGGAAACTTTCAGCTCATGTCGTATCATATCAGTGCGCAGAAGTAAGCAAAGTATAGGTCTGGAGTAAAAAGTTAAGCCGTAAACCTAAAACATGTATGAAACATATATTGTCCGTTAAAAGTTTTGTACCTGTTTTTGCAGCCTTGTAGCAATCCCGGTATATGTGAAGCAGAACATCAGTTTCTTTGAGACTGGATCTTCAGGAAGACTGGAAATCACTGTGGGTCCTAAGCAGACTATGGGAAAGACTGTGGAGTGTTTGGTAGTGACCATACACATGCCCAAAGTGCTTCTCAGTGTCAACCTTAATGCAACTCAGGGAACCTACAACTATGATCCCGTCACAAAGGTCAGGTGCAACTCCATTTTCATTGATTTATTGCAGTTGTTTTATTTTATATCACAGCAGTTAATCAGTTGAAACACTATTTTGGCTGATAGATCTGACTGTTGTCTTGTAGATTTTGGTGTGGGATATAGGGAAACTTAACCCTCAGAAGCTTCCCAATTTAAAAGGAAGCCTAAGCCTGCAGTCTGGAGCTCCTAAACCAGAGGAGAACCCAAGTCTGAACATTGACCTGAAAATCCAGCAGTTAGCCATCTCAGGTAGGCTAGTCCTTTATCAGCTTTGCTCGTTATTCATTGGCAGCAGGACCTTGTGATAAAGTGCTGTTGTTATTAACACACTTTAAAAACGCACACCTGCTATTTAATTTACTATTTGTTCATAGTTCAAAATTTTGAATCTCTTTCAACAGGTTTAAGGTCATTTAAAAAAAAAAAAGACTACTTTTATTTTTATACATTCCATTGATTAAACCTGACAATAAAACAAGGTTATCAATGAGAATTGTATTGAAAGAAATCTTACTTCATGCACTCTCTCTTCTGCTTCACAGGATTGAAAGTCAATCGTCTAGACATGTACGGAGAGAAATATAAGCCATTCAAGGGTGTGAAATATGTGACCAAAGCTGGGAAGTTCCAGGTCAGGACATGAGGCCAGCTGCAGAGTAGTATCACAAGGATATGCCAAAAGTTTATTAGAGGTGCCATTTTCTAAGTGACAAATCATACAGGATTGCAACCTCGTGCACAATCTCCCTTATGTTTTTGTTTTAAATATGGCAGTTACATTTGTTATTATAATATTTATCTTTCTTGTTTTTTGGAAATTACCGGCAATTTGCAAGAAGTGAAAACCTTTCCCCCGGAGAGTTTTGGGAGAGCATTTGCTTTGGGAATCTTTCACTTCATATCAACAACATTCCATTAAAGAATTAAAACTATTATTTTAGATTTAAGGTACGATAAATCTCTGCCAAAAACACATTGCATTAATCACAATCCTGCTCTATAGTCTTAGATCACAAAAGAATACTTGAGTTTCTGCACATATTCACAGGCCTTATTTTTTACATTTACATTTATTTCTGTGGCCTTTTTGAATGAAAGCAAAAATACTTTGAGGAGGCCTCACACGCTAAAATGGCCTTTCTAAAAGCAATCTACTGCACAAGCACATCACTGCTCAGCGGTGAGTAGAAGCTGTTTCTGCTCAAAATACTATTTACACTTCAAGTAGTTTGCCACATACAAGCACTATGGAGCCATTATGAGACGTAAAATCAGTTCTGTTGCACTGACCTGCGGTCATACGGTAGATATGCAGGTCTTCCACCTTATTGAAGCTTTGAGGATTTGCACACAAAGACAAACAATTGCATTTTTTGTAAAATGTCAAGGGAACTACATATGTATTTAAACCAAAAGCCTTCAGATTTATAAAGTTTGCGAAGAAGTTAGGTCTCTTTTGTGTTTTCTCTTCCACCTGTTTATAATAGCTTCACTTGAATACGTTTGACAGAATTAGGAAATAACTATTTGTGGAATGAAGTTTCCAAACGAAACGCCTTAACATAATTTGTTTTATTAATCTGAGGCACATAAGATGTTTTTTTCATGTGACACTGAAAAAGTCAACATTAGTGTCGTGTATATACATTCACAAAGCAGTAATTTCACCCTTTCTAAATGTCATCAGAACCCACAACATGCTATTACACATACAAATACAGCCCTGTAAACTTTCACAACGAGGCACTATATTGGGGGCTGAAAAGGTACTCTTTCAAATGTATATGTTGTAGCTGAGTTTTTAAGTGAGTGCAAGGCAGTGAAGCATCGTGATAGTGTTTGTGTAGCTGTGCAGAGAATTCAGAGTGCATCTTCAGCTAATAATGGTGATGAGCTTGTGCTTCTTTCATAGTATGACTGCACAGTTTGCACACGGTAGATCACACAAAAACTTAAAATCTGCAGTTTGCTCACCCTCATGTCTTTCCAAACCTGTATGACTGGAACACAAAAGAAGATATTTTGGAAAATATCTCCGTTTTCGTCCGTACATTGAAAGTCAGTGGGGTTAACTTTCATTGCATAGACAAACATTTTCATCTTTAGAACAGCATGAGGGTGTTGATAGACTTCAGTTTTGGGGTAAATCGAAACTCCAACTCCAAACTCATAGTTATCCCACATAAACAAGCCACCTGGGTCTTGTTACCCATTCTATTTAAAAACATTAAGACAGTTCCATCACCAATATTCTACAATTGCAAACACAATCACAGAGAAACGTCAAAATTACAGCCGTAAACTAAAAAGACTGAGCTAAGAGAGAACAGTTCAACTGTTGTGAGGATTGTGCTTTTCTTTGAATAAATTTAAATAATCATTAATTCTCACAAACTTAAGTGTGAATGAAGTATAAAGAATTTCAGTGTTGACTATCTAAGCTTTCTATGTTCTAAGCTATCTATGTTTTTTGATAGCTAATGGATAGTAAGTGTAAAAAAAAAAAAATCTTTGGCATCAACCATGCCATGCAAAATACATCTCTGTAATGGCACGACCCATCAAAAAAGGCATGATCATATTTAATAAATAGCTAAGCAAAGGTTTGTTCTAAATATGAGCAAACAACAGTTACAACTCAAAAACAACCAGGCATAGGGTTTTTGAACAGCAAAGTAAAACCCACAACATTGTATGTGTTGTGTGTTTGCGACTAAAAAGTGATCTGTAATAAGGTTCTGATGAAATATAAGAAATATAAATATATACATTTTCAATAAGAAAATTGAATTGTCAAAAACTAATTTAAAGTAAATTTCATCATTTTGCCATTTCAATGCCATTTTTCTCCAATACAAAATAGAAAACTTCTTCATGCAAAAAAATATATATATACCTGGAATTTGGAAACCCAACATACCAAAAATATATATTTAAAAATTTGCTTCCTGCAAACTCCTACACTATACCTCAGTAGTGTGAGATAAAGGTAACAGCAAACTTTCCGCACAAAAATACCCTCCGTTAGGAGCAGCGAAAGTGTACCAAGTACCCATACCAGCAAGTAAATAATAAGTAATACCAGTCACCCCAAAACCCGAGCCGAACACTGATGTCCAAAAATGTAAGAATCAGGGTGCTTTCTCTCCACCAGCCACCCCTTATCAGATCTCCAAACGTTTGAAAAAGCAAGGATGCAGATTGCTAATGGAAATCAATTAGTCCTCAGTTTACTGGTACCAAGGCGTCTTCCGGACCCAGCGAAGAGTGAACCCTGCGTCTGTGCGGATCTTGATAGAGGCGGCTTCTGCTTCTCTGACGGTCTCCTTCACGGACTGCATGAGGTTCTGCGCGTTGTGCACAAGCATCTCGGTGGCCTTAGGACCAAACACAATCATATTAATTCCAATCCAATCCAATAAATCCTTCATCAAAGATGTGCCTTGTATCCTCACCTGCTCAGATTCTTCCTCACTGATGTTTGTACGTCCGAGCATGGTGGCCTTCACTGTGGACAGGATCTTCAGCTGAGTGCTAATAGTTGGGATACGCTCACAAACCTGGAATAAACATGCCAGAGTTCACAAAGGAGAAGTGTGCTTGATAAGCAAGACAATTTGCAAAGCAGTTCTCTGCTACTACTGACCTGCAAGAGGTTTGTGCGAATCCGTTTGTCTGTGCATTGCTTGGCTACCTCTTTAGCCAGCCGCGTGACCTCGTCGGAGGCCTTGGCGATGTCCTTGGCGCACTGAATGAGGGCACGTTTATTCCCACTGCCTCCACGCACTAGACGGGACATCTCGGCCATGAGCAAGGCCATGCGCTTAGCTGCTCCAATGATGTCATTACCCTAAGAGGAAAAATACAATAACTACAAAAATCCAACTGTTCGTAGAGAGTCGTTTGCAGTTCATCTTTGTATGTGATTGATGATGAGCTCTATGTATCTAACTTCTATATCTAACATTTTAAAATGTCAGAAAGACAAACAGTGTTTAGAATTATGACTTCCATCAAGTGCACATCAGTCATGCCTAGTTGAAATTAGTATAGGTTTATCATGGCTCCTGAAGTCACATTTGTATGACAAAATATGAAAACTTGCTTGCTTGATACTGTTTTGTAAATATACTTTTTTTTGGTGTGGGTGCAAAAGTTTTCCAGCATGAAAGTTGCTTATTTGAGTTCCTTGCATATGTAGGAAATATGGAAGCTAAAATATTTCAGAAAAAACCCTCACACTTTTTACTTTTTCTCTGAATTCTAGGAGTTCTGGGAGTATATCTCTATTTTTATGTTTCCATCACATAATTAAAAAGGTATTTGCAACTTTCAAATCTCAAAATTCAAAATTTAAATCTCATAATGGCAAGAAATAAAATATTTGTAAGATTATACAATGACAATTTTTTTTATCCATGATGGAAATACATTTGTCTAGTTCTTCCACTCATTTTCTCTGCAAATGTAACTTTAGGGGCTCTGTACAATCTAATGCATTTTCCTCCAGCTTGTCAACAATGTGGTGCCCATCTAACAAATTCATAATTATTCAAAAACAATACCTTGAATAACATAATTATGCATGATCCTTTAGTGAGACAGTTATGTTTATATACAGGCATGCAAAGTTTGTGTGTTAAAATGTAACATCCCACAATGGCTTTGACGTGGTTCATTTAAACTGTTAGAAAAAGTGTGCAACAAACAAACAGGCATGTGACATGACTTCAACACATGTAATTCCGAAGTCATTGGGAAACTGTCATCCATGGCTTCACAGGTTGGCAAAAGCAGAGTGTTTGGCGGCAGCGGTTGAGTGAAAGGCTCCTCGTTCAAATCGGGGCACTGAGGCGTGACAACTATCAGAAATGAGCGGGGAAGTGACTTGTGAAGCCAGTATCAGTTTGTCCAAGAAATGCACAACAAACTTGCCATTCCAGTCGCGGTCATTGGCAACCCCAGCAGCAAAAAAACACACCGGACCCAAGTGTGAAGCAACAACAGCAGCAGCAAGAGCAGCATCAGCTATCTGGTTTCAGCATTCCCACAGTAATATCTGGATGCAGAAGGGATGCTGCGGCCCGCCGGGGCCAGAAAACGGAGTACCTTACTGGACCACTTGCGAGCCTCCTGGTGCAAAGACTGCGCAGCGGCCAAAATGGGCTGGTTAACTGGCTGATTGGAAGACATTAAGAGCAGCTCTGGCTCAAAATCATCCTCGTTGTCTGTGAATTCATCCTCATCGTCTATATCTACTTCCGCCTCAGCGGCCTCAAAACCCTCGTCTGTCACTTCAGGCTGGGGAGGCTGGGGAGGAGGAGGAAGAGGGGGAGGAAGGAGCCAGCATGGAGAAAGAAGGACAGAGTTAGTACGAGAGGCACTGCATGGTGATTCCCAGGACATTGTTGTGGGAATAGCTGGGTTTAGGAGAGCTGGGAGGGGCAGCATTCTGGGTACTGCTGGGTAACGTCTGTCACATGGTTTATCATGTAACTGATCTATTCTCACTTAAAGTTGAGGATAGAAACTGGGTGGTTAATTTGGACAGAAAGCAAACAAGCAAAGCCCCCAACAAGATATGATGAAATACATAAGTTCTCCAGAAAAAAAAAACCCCAGCTTTGACAGATTGTGTTACAATGAGTTTTTCGACTTATATGATAATTAAACTAAAAATACTCCTAATAAATTACAGCATTTTGTAAAACAGTTATTTTATAGAGATATATTTATTTATTTACTTTTCCAGTCATTCATTAATCATTACTACTAAATAAAGATTTTTATAACATTTATTTAACAGAGACAGAAAAAAGTAAGTTATTGCTGCCTAGTGGTTAATCATATAGATTGTTATTTACACTAATAAATTATAGATATCAAATAAATGAACACTAGCATGCAAAGGGGGTCTGGGGTTTAAAGTTTATTTTATTTTTACTTACGCATTTTAGTTATTTATTTCTTGTTTTTTTTATGGATCAAAATTACACTAAAGACATTTATAATATTACAAAATATTTCAATTTTTTTATTTTTTAAATCCATTTTTTAAGATTTCATTTTTTTAACTTTCTGTTCATGAAATAATCCTAAAAAAATATTAAGCAGCACAACTGCTTTCCAATCTGATAATAATACGAAAATATTTGTTGAGCATCAAAGAATTATTTCTGATCATGTGACACTGAAGACCGGAGTAACGACTGCTAAAAATTACGTGTTTCCATCACTGGAATAAATTACATTTTGAAAAACATTAAATAGAAAACAGTTATTTAACACTGCGATAATATTGATTTTTTTTTATAATATTGAAAAATTACATTTTTACTGTATTTTAACTAATAAAACTAATAAAAGCATACTTGGAAAGCATACAATTAAAAGTAAAAAAAAATCTTTCAGACTGTAAACTTTTGAATGATAGCTTTTCTGTTTATCTCTCTGCAGTATCTCATTCAGTATTTCAATAATCAGGCTTTTCCTAATTTTTACACTGTATTAGTAAAGAGAATATTATCATAACTGAACAAGCAATAAATGGGAGTGTGTGCAGAAACAGATCACGTTTAACACGCAAGAGAACAAACTGCACACAAGGACCAAGACAAAGCCATGAAGGGATTGTTGTACTATTAGAAAAGTAGAAGAAATAGCACAGATACATCCACAAAAGGACAACGACACAATCAATAAGTAAAACACACCCAGTGGGCTCTCACTACCGTCCCCTGATTTTAGGTATTATTGCTTACATCACCTTCTAGCACCTAAAGCCTTTGAAAAGAGCTTGTATCAGCGCTACTTTCGGCTGATATGGCATCCAATGAGGAAGACATTTTCCCTTAAAATTAACACGGGTAGTGTCTCGTTCCATAGGAGAAACTCGTTTATGGTAAAGCTGCGAAGAAAAGTCATGTATTGCTGCATCACTATGGTAAAAAAAAAGGCTACTTGTTAAATCGTTAGAGCATGCAAACATTTTTTTCATAGATGACAGTTTCCGTTCTTTTTTTCCCCCCTGAAACTGGAATCATCACAGAGATTTCCACATTTCAGGTTAAAGACAACAAAAACATTCAGATTTCAACAAAGACAACATTTCACAATCATGAGCAGTACACAAAGCGCATTTCAAACATTTGAACATAACAAAACAAACAATTTTCATCAACTTTGCCATTTCTGTCTTTCTGAGATTCATAGAATTTTAAATTCTAATTCTTTACAATTATTTGGTATTGTGTTTCATTTACAGTAAATTACTGTTAGAAAGTTTGGGGTCGGTAAGTGTTTGTTTACCCAGGTTGCATTTTTCTGTTTAAAAATACAGCAAAAAACAATTATTGTGAAATTTTGTGAAAGTCAATATAACTTTTTTCTCTTGTTAGATAGAAAAAAAAAAAGTCATTTATTCCAGAAATGGAAAATATTTTTTGGCAGCCATCAATACAGTCTTTTTAGTGTCATATTAGCCTTCAGAAATCAATCTAATATGCTGATTTGCTGCTCAAAAACAGGTTTTTTATTATTTTGCTGCTTAATATCTTGTTGGAATCCATGATACATTTTTTAGGAATTTGGATAAATGTATGAATAAAATAAAAATGTTTGGCAACATTATAAAAGTCTTTATTGTTATTGTTGATCAATTTAATGCATCCATCCAATAAAAAAATAAATCTTACTGACCACAAACTTTTGAGCCATAACGTATTACTGCAAGGAATGATTTTGTGTATAAAACGAAACAATTCCACTCACCTTACTGGACCATTTACGGGCCTCGTCGTGTAGTTGCCTGGCAGCCACCATCATCGGCTCGCTCACCATCTCACCGGCTTTCTGCTCGGGGAATTCCTCATCTTTCTCCTCTGGGGGTGGAGGTCTCGGGGGAGGAACCTCTCCCTCTGGGAGGGGTGGTTTGGGGGGAGCCTGATCGTCACTGACCTGATAGAATCACATGGATGAGTAAATGATGACAGAACTGTCTCTTTAAGGCTCTTTAATTGGACTTACATGCAGCTGATCAAGGTCTGGAGGTGGAGGTGGAAAGTCAGGCTCCTGAGGCTGGAAGGCTTCCCTGACTTTCCCAACAGCAGCCAAGATCCTGTAGCCAGAGTCCAGGAAGCTCTTTTGTAAACCTGATCATAAGGTGAAAAAGAGTTTCTGTCAGTAATAGGAGAAATAGTTTAGTGTTAAATGTATCCAGAACATTAACAAAAATAAATGACCTGGATCCTGGATGTTTCCTGCCACGGCTTTAGCAGCCATAACCATGGGTGAGATTGTTCTACCGAGTTCATCTGAAGCAGCTTTGACCAGTTCTCTGAATTTAGGGTCCTCTGAGTTCTCTACTTCCCGTTTGGCCACCAGAAGGACCCGGTTAGCCCGCCGGGCAATGCTGGTGGCCCCTGCAACCAACATCTGGGGCTGAACATTAGCCATTGCTACCCGACATTTATCAATGTCTTTCTTAATGGCCTCCTCCGATGCATCCAAGAGGGATTTTGTGTCAATAGCTTCATCCACTAGACCTGAAATACAGGTTATGAATATTTGAACAAATTTTAAAAGATTTGATGTGTTATGTGATATGAGTTTTTGCTTACTGGTCATTTTTTCAATGTTGTCAATCCATTGGTTCTTCATGGTCTCAAAGTGTTCATATGCAGCCTGGTTGCCAGGGTTCTTCAGCAAAATGCTTGCAGCAGAAGTGACCTGCTCATGAGTACACCAAAAGATAGTTAAATGTCTCAAGCAAACAATTAAGATCACTCATTCTGAGAGCCTTTATTAGTAGAATTATTAATAAAAACTTTTAAAAATGCTCAATTTGATCCAATTGTTTGAGCAAAATATTGTATTCAAAACTGTAATGCTGCAAATATCATTAAAGTTTTAAATGAACTGACATTGTAATTTATTCCTGTGATATAAAAATCTAATTTGTTTAGACTTTAGTACTAGCTAATTATTTTTTTTTAATTCTCATAATTTAACACTCATTACTTTTCTCACACAGTCTTATTTTAAGAATAAAGTCTCACTCAAGATCATCATCATATTTGGTAGTATCTGGCATCAAAATGCTTGAATGCCCTTGGAGACTTGATACTGTGGCTAATGTCCAGCTATCAGGCCATGCACTCCATTATGTGCCCTTAAAGTAGCTTTGGCATAAGCAGAGAGTTGGGCGTTCACACATACTGTATACACACACATACACATATGAGCTGCATACCTGAGGTGTTAGATCTCTGGCTGATTTCACAGCCGCCTGGATGCCTTCAACTGTGCTCTTATTGGCTGTTCCCACAGCAGCGGCCTTCTCTGCTGTAGCACCCAGTCTATTGGCATGATTCTCAAAGTTAGACGCCCTTTCTTCAAAGACCTAGAGGAGAAAAATACTAAATTAATTGTAATTATTTTATAATTCCATCAATATACTATTATAGTATATTATTATTATTATATACTATTATATTAAAGTTTGGATGAATTTCATTTTTAGATCTTGCTTTCATTTTAATTTTCACTTTTTTAAAATAATTTTATGTCTATACAATTTTTACTATTATTTTTTAGCTTATTTAGTTTTAGTTATTTTAGCTTAGCTTACTTACTTATTATTTAGCTTTCGTTACTTATAGTACTTTTGCTTAATAATTAAACAAAACAAAAATAAGGAACGTTGTAAATTTAATGTTATTTTTTATTAGTTATTTTAAAAAAACTCCAAGTAACAAAAATGTTTATTTAATGGATTTAGTATTAGATAACTATAATAACAATACATAATACTATGAGTATGTTTTTATGCATTTCTGACCAGTTATATCATATAATAATGATTTAGGGGATTCCTTTAAAATAAATAATAATCCTAAGAATAAAAGTGTTTATTTACTTCTAAAAATGGTTTATTTACAATTAGTTTTAGGCCTTGGGACACTTTGTGTGAATTAGCATATTTCATGTGATACTGAAAATCAAGCTGAGCTCTGTTTAAAACGGGCTGTATACTCAACGGACCTCCTCTCTGTTGGGGGCCTCAAGAGGCGTCGTTGCTGCCACCGCCAGAAGTTTAATTGGTGTAGTCGTATCACTAAAAACATCAGACACCTCCTGGGTCATTGCTTCCTGCATCTTTGCCTTCAAATCCTTGAAAGAAAAATATGATAAGATCATTTATTTATGTGTGCAACTAAAAACAAAAAAAATAATTAGCTTGAAGCTAAATAAAAAAATATTGTGTAGTGCAAATATTTTCCCGCAGAGGGCAGCATTTATTTAAATATTTCATTGAGCTGAAAACCCTGGTGCTTTTGTGTACTGCACTACTCTAGAGCCGGCAGATCTGACCCCTGCACTTCCCATTCGAGAAGATCTAAACATCTGATTATGCTTCACCCACACCTGCTGTGTGAGAAAGATAGCTTGATCTTTTAATAGAAAAGGGGGACACGATGCCTTACTTTAATTGCCTCCAGAAGATGAGCAGCCACAGCGCGCGCCTGAGGACTCTCTCCCTCTCCCCGCGCCACAAGATCTGCCAACTGCATCATCAGCTGCTCCACTCGGTCACACTTCGCTAGCAGATCCTGTCTGTACGGCCCTGGTGGAGAGTTCGCCAGCCGACGGCCTTCCGCTATCAGCCCCCGTATAGCAGCCTGGCCTACAGACAGAGACATGACAGGCTACTATTAAAATTTTACGGTCAAAAGTGTCCTTTCTAGCTGAAACAATCAAACTGGTTTATTAAATACTCCTTATACTACTGTTTGGACAGCCTATTCAGGGAAATTAACTAACAAATTGCTTTTGGGGATAGTTTACCCAAATATCATTAATCATTAAATGTAAAAAAATATATATTTTTGATGAAATCTAAGAGATTTCTGATCTTGAAGACAACGACACAACTACCATGTTCAAGGTCCAGAAAGGTGGAAACAACAGTTAAAATAGTCCATGTGACATCAATGATTCAACTGTAATGTTATGAAGCTATGAGAATACTTTTTGTGCACAAAGAAAACAAAACTAACAACTTTATTCAACAATTTCTTGTCTCCTGTGTGTGTCCTTGACCTAGATAAATGAAGGTTTTACAGGTCTGGAACAACATGAAGGTGAGAAATTCATGACAGAATTTTACATTTTAGGTTAACTATCCCTTTAAAGGGGTCATCAGATGCCTATTTTACACCAAAGTATACTTTGGTTAAGATTTCTCAGTGGTAGTGTAAAAAACCTTCTTTACCCTGTCAAAAGCAGCTCTGTTTTCATTAGTCCGTTCTAGTCCATGTTGCTTTAAATGCTAATGAGCTCTGCTCTCTTCTGTGGAATAACAAGCAGTAAACATGCTAAACTGGCTTACTAGCACATTATTAAATATCAGATAAAGCTTCCAACAAATTTAACACATTCAAACTAATTAAAAAGTGAATTTTGCATCCAATGACCCCTTCAAGAAGAAGCCACAACCATAATAGAAACATTAAGTTTCAAGCCACCTTTTGTGACTAAACTGTTACTTTTGAATAAACCATATCTATAAAATAGGTGGATAAAATAACTGTGAGAAATAATTTTGTAATTATTACCTAATTATGTTAATTAGCCCTAGACAACCTAATGATTGTCTTTCAAATGCACTGGTACAGGATTCAATCATTTTACCAAGTGGAGGGAAACAGTTGCTTTATCATTTGAAATGGCTTAAAATTAATGTGACAATCGTACACGATTTTGTTTTTTAACTGAATGGCTAATAATTAAGCACTATTAAATTAGCACTACATTCGTACATTACTTGCTTGTTAAAAATGTGTTTTTACAAACTAAGTACTAACATATCACTTTTATAGCATGCAATATTAATACCCAAGTATGCCATTTTTAGATGAAGAGTGCATCCAAAATGATAGTATATTACAATAACCAGTCATAGCTGCCCAGATAGTATAACGTCTCTGGTGGATTTTAATTGAGAACTTGTTAAGGATCATTTTCAATGAATTCATAAGTAATTAAGTTAGTAAAACGACAAGGTCTGTGTTATCAAGATGAAATGTTATTTTATGAGGGTATGTCCCAATACTGGCTTTGCTATACACTCGAAAGTATGGATTTTCCCTATCACAAGCGAAGTACAGTCTGGTGTGAATATGTCATTTGGGACAAGCCCTGGTACTAAACTGTGCAGCTCTGGTCTAGAGTTACTCCAAGACTAAGTTAACCTGAAAGTAACATGACCTGCTGTGAATAGGACACGAAGCAGCTATTTATGGTTTGAAATATTTTAAGTATGAACATAAATACAACAGGGACACAGGAAATAGCCATCTGTCACATCATATAAAGGTCCAGAGTCAAGTGCCTAGTTCCATACGAATGAATAAGTCATTCAATATGCCAGTGTTATCCTTTGGGGGGAAAAGTAATTGCCTCAGATGACCAGATGAGGATTTTACTACACTAATAACAGATGCAGATATAATAACAGGTACTGATTTAATTCTAAATGTAAATAGATTGCCAAGCTGCTTTTTTTGCCACATGTAAGTATGAATGATGAATGTTTCACTTCATCCTGCCACCCACCTACTCCATGATCGTCCACTCCAGGGTTGTTGATCCAGTGCAAGGCCTGCTCCATTTTGCCCTCTAATGTAACAGCGGCCTTGGCAGGCCTCATGTTGGCCACGGCACGGTTGGTCTTTGCCTGCAAGTTCTGCAAAGCTGTGCCTATCTGTTTGGCCAGAGCTCTAGCCTCAGGAGTATCTCCTTTACCCCTGTGGCACAACAAAGTTCAAAAGAGCAGCATTTATTTGCAACAAATCTTTCAGATTTAAAACTTTGCAGGATGTTTTCATTCAGAGCTGTGTTACACACTGCATGAAACATCCTTTTCAAAAGTCCATAAAATAGAGGCCCAATCGTATTAACTTCTTCATTATAAAATGTTTTAGAATATTATGAAAGCACTAAGAGTCACATCAGGCACATTATCTTGGTTACATAACCTATCCTAACAGTGAGCATGATACTGGTTTATCATGTTCACTTTTCTCATCGTGTGCTGATCAAAGTCACAACATTACCTAAACATCAAACTGAAAACCATCTGTTCTTTAAAAGCGGGAAGAACACTTTGAATGTTCCTGTAAATTAAAGGACTCTATCTATATATACTGTAGATTTCGAATTACATTTTACGAAGTTCAACCAGTCTAGCAGTGAGTCCTGCGACCTCGTTGATGGAGCGCAGGATGTCGTCTCTCTCTTTAGGGTCTTCACACAGGTCAGCGATGCGTTTGGCCTCCACCAGAAGAGCACGGATGTTCTCTTCCCCCTCCGGACCACCGTTAGGATCAGCCAGCCAGCTCTGTACGGAAACAACCATTCACACAACAAGTTCAGTTAGTGTATTTTCATACCTACATTTGTACTATGTTCATTTATTCAATATTGTATACTTATATTAAATGTAAAACAGGTGTGTGTTCACGGTGTGTGTGGTTGTTCACTTCTCACTGCTGTGTGTGTGCACGTTGGATGGGTTAAATGCAGAGCACAAATTCCAAGTATGGGTCACCCTACCTGGCCACAAGTCACTTCACTTCACTTTATTTTATTTTATCAGTAAATGGTGTTTTTGATTTATTCTGCATCACTAGAACTACACCTACTGTATTATGCAGCAGTATCTTCAAAAGTAATCTCACAGAACACTCTCAGCCTCTTCTGTTCCTTTGTTATCAGAATGAACATACTAGACTGGCACTTGTCAATATTTCCTGTTTCGAACATGAAGGAATATTTACATTCATTTTGTCATTCTGTATAAGGAATAGGTCTGTTAATCTGTCACTGCACAGACAGCACAAAGTAAAAGAATCCTTTGTTTTTCAGTTATCCACCCTTTAAATACTTAGGAGTTGCAGCACATCTCCACTAAATAACATCTGTCCAGACAGATTTATGTACCAGCTATTTAAATGAGGACACTCACTAATTATGACTACCCAGTTTAAGTACCCACATGTCCTATGGGATGCATATACAATCTCTTCAAATCTGTAAATATAGCAAAATCAACAATATAATAAAATCTTAAAAATAAACTAAAATAAAAACATTTAGGGAAAACACTTCATATATCTTGTTTACATCACTGGCCATTCATTGACTCAAACGAGACTGAAAGTTCCAATTTAGCTTGTTATGTTTAAGAATTTTTTATATTTTAGGTCTCGCACCTGTATTAATTATAACAAATATAATGGGCCGGTTTCCCAGATAGGGATTAAATTAAGCCAGGACTAGACCTTTGCTAATTTAGGACATTTAAGAATTTTTAGAAACATGTCTCACAAAAATGCATTTTCTGTGAGCATTTGAAGACCAAACAATGGCAATGATGTAATTTAAGATATCTCAGTGCAACCTTTTTCCAGTTTAGACAGATCTTAACATTTATTTTAATCTAGGACTAGTCTTAAACCCTGTTCGGGAAACTGGCCCAAAATCCATAATGATAATATTACATCTTGCCCGATAAACAAATCAGACAGGAGGGTAGATATTTAATTTAGGTAGACTCAAACCTGAAAAATGGTGTGTATTGACATCGTTATTGTGTTCATTTGTTGTGAGGTTTTTTATTCATCCATTTAGTTTATTTTGTGCTTTAAGTACAGTAAATATAAAAAAAGTTAAATAGTTCATGTGTGCCACTTGAGGCAATATAGCAATATATCTGTCAGGATACATTTTGTAGATGCACTAAGCACACCAATTTACTAACAAAACAGGTTTCAAGACTTGCCTGTGCCGTGTCGATTCTTTTGGCAATGGCCTGTTTGGCATTGGTCAGGGCCTCCAGTTTCCGAGCAGCGTTCTCCACTTTCCCCACCAGAATATCCAAACCCTGGCCAACCTGCTGAGCTTTCTGCATACCCATAGGGGTGGCACCCTGACCTCTGAAGACACAAAAAACATAAAAAATAAACAATAACCTACAATAACAATCCTTTGTTTTCATGATCACAAAATTATCAGGAGGTTGACTTAATGCATAATACATCATGACCTCTCTGACTACCCGTTAACATTGATTAAACATGGAAATTAAACATGAAAAGCAACTGAACTGCATGTGAAGGTCAGTGTAAAGAGCCCCAGTGTGGGAGTGATCAGTGGGCCTGGGCAGCCGCTGATTATCCGGCCCTTCAGCCTTTAATCTGCTTTCCTTGAGTCTCTCTAATGAAGTCAGAGCCCAGCGTCTGATCTTTCACTTTCACTCCAGCTTTCAACATCCCTGACACATGGACCCAAACTGTACCACACTGTTCCTTCCTTCTTCTGTACTCAGCAGTCGGGGATAAACAATCCCTGGAGAATTAGCCCGCTAACAAACAACGTCTAAACTGTGTTTATTGAAAAACCTGACACACTTTCGCATGTTGTAAATTAGAAGCAGTTACAGCCCCTGAGACACATCACGCAGGGGTAATACGTTGTATAAAGGATGATGAATATCGTTATGAACAGCAAACAGCTGCATTGATGCATAATTCAGCTCACGCGAGCACTACAGGAACATGTGGTGGCATTTGGCTCTCAGTGTGAAACGCTGAATTGAGAAATCTCATAGTCGTTTGCATCAGCAGTATAAGGGGCTTTGATTCTAATTCTGCCTTTTCTACAGGTGCACCTGAAGGGGGCGTACCTGGCGCGCACATCTGACACCTGATCTGTCATCTGGCCCAAGGTCTTGGCTGTTCCCAGGATCTCTCGTCTCTCTTTTCCCGCGCAAAGCTCGCCCACTTTTCCTGCTTCATCCAGTATGTGACGCAGAGCATGCTCTCCCGGATCTCCTGCAGGTGTCACAGAAATTTACACAAATACATTACACAAATATTATGTACACAATAAAACAAAAGCTGTCACTTGGGCATACCCTTTCAAAAGGTTTATACTTATTTAGAATTAAAGGGTTTACACTTTGACATTATGTTTTTTAAATAAGAAATTAATATTTTTAATCAGCAAAAACGATTTATTTCAAAAATATGCTGCCCTTTCTACTTTCTGTTCATCAAAGAATCAAAGATTTTTTTTCACCAAAACACTAAACAGCTTAATCAGTCAACTTCATTTACTTGATAGTAAATACTTTTGATCGAATCAGCAAAAAAAAGATAATGTGACAAAAACTGAAAATTCAGCACTGCCATCTGCCAGCACTGCCAATAAATTATATATATATATATTCCAAATCAAAATATTATTTCATAATATTTCTGTTTGATAAATAATTATAGGAATTATATTAAAGGTTTTTATAATTATTTTTTGTACAATTATTATTAGGGAAATATTAGTGCTGTCAAACGATTAATTGCATCCAAAATAAGTTTTTTGTTTACATAAAATATGTGTACTATATTTAATTATTACGTGTATATATATAAATACAGACATATACAAACTTATTTATAAAATACATATATAAACATATTTTTCCTAAATATATACAGGCATGTGTATGTGTGTTTATATAAACAATAAATTATAAACAGTACATGCTCATATATTATGTAAACAAAAACCCCTATTACCCCTATTTCCCATCATATAATCATCCTCTCTGACACATATAATTATATGGCTCTATTGTATATTCTCTCTTAGCTTGTAAAAAGAAATACAGATGCAAAATAAAAGTTATTATTTCACAAATGTTATTGATCATGTGCATATGCTCAGATCTGAAAGTTTCAGAAAAAAAAATCCAATTATCAATGCATAGTTTTAATAAATGGTTTAATTTCTCTTTAGAAGTTTTGACTCAAAGTCAGTGTTTCTAGAACAAAAATCTGAAATATCAGCTAATGGGTAGACCGTTAATAATAATACCTGGTAGACCGTTAGGGTCCCTCAGCCAGCCCTTAGCCTGACCCATCTTTGACTCGATCAGTGCTAGTGCTCTCCTCATGGCCTCTGTGTCCTTCAGAGAGAAAGAGTGTGTTAATGTCTGTCAAACTGGCCCACAGGGCAGGATGTCATAGCATGGATCTGAGTGGTTACAGCTTTTTGTTGCAGTTGCAGTTTATGTGCTCATATTAAGGAGTAGATGCTGAAGGGAGGGGGCTCTGCAGCTTTTCCCTCTGATTGGCAAGAGGAGCCTCTGCCTCTCTCAATCACACACACAAAGTGTGAGAGCGACCCACATAATCACCACTTCACACTCCATTGCCTCACGCACACATCTTAAGGAGAACCCGTCTGGTTCGGTAACTCAGCCATGCGTATGGCACTCCTCTTTACTGCAGTCTAAAGCAATAGTCATCTGCACAGGCAATGCATTCAATGCACACATTATCAGAAAAACGAGCATATCAAGAGCATAACGCTAAAATACAAATGAAAGGCATGGGTGTGAAAGTAGGTTCAGTACAGGAATCAAGGTCATGCCTTCAATACTGATGCTTTAAAATATTACAGTTTATTGAAATGTGTACTGTGAACTTTTTAAGTGATCGGACTTATAATGTTTGTTTGGTATTTTGCTTCACTTTAACAACTGCAAACATGTTTTTTTTTTTTTAACTGTAAATAACAACTGGAGTGTTGTGCAAAATACTATTTTAGTTTTTCTGAACTTCATTTGAAATTAATTTGATACTTATCATTAACTGAAACTAAAATTAAAACTATAACCATGTCATAAAAAAACTTTATTTCAGCTATTTTAATGTAGTTTAACTTGATGTATAATTAGTTCAAATAAAAATGTATTTAAAAAAAAAATCTATACAGGCATATAAAGTATTAAAAATAACAAAAACGCACAAAAAAGTAACTAAAACTTTAAAATAAAAATTTAAATATAAAATATAACAATTAAAACTGGTTTAAAATATTAATCTCAATGCGACTAATATAATGCCGGTTACCTGCATTTCTTTTAATTGCCTATTGAATGCAAATAAATAATACATTTCTATTTTTTGTTTTCTATTGTTTTTATTTTATTTCAGTGTACTATATATTTGCATCTTTTTATCTTTTGACGTGTTTCAAGGTTTTGAGGCCCCATGTGGGGCCCAATTGACCCCAAAGGGCCCCAGTTTTACTACTAGTGTATCAGAAAGACATTTCAGTGGCAGCACTTAGTTGCCGATCCTAAAATGTACTGATGTAGTATTGCTTTGTTTTCTTTGATTCAGCAAGACAGGACAATAATGGACCTTTAAAAAGACTTAGAATGGAGTTATTTTTGCTTGTGATATATTCAGGAGGAGACACTCTGGCAGCTGAAGCCGCAGTCAGATCCAATCAGGAGAGGGAGATGGGCAGGAAATGAACCCCTCACGCCTGTGCCTGCTGCCTATTACACTCCATCTCACCGCTAAAATACTGTATGTTAACATTTCTCTAAAATATGCAGCTAAATTCATGTCAACCCAAATTCATAAATCCGCATCAAAAAGCTTAAATACAGTTTGCGGTTATCCTGAAGCAAGCGTGAAGGCCAAGTATAATCGATGAGCCTTCTCTCAGCTAAAATGAATTATCTGCCCAATCCATTTCCTCGGCCTGCTATCCAGTAACTGCTGCTTTCCAGCCAACCTTTCAGCATCCAAGAAGACAGATCACATTATTTGTAAGTTGATGAGTCACTTCCTATTCGTGTGCATTAGGGCTGGGTTGCATTTGCAAGCTGGGAAATAATGTTATACGCATTTGTTCAGGTTTTTATTGTTCTGTTTACTTGACATTGATTTTAGAAAACAAATATTCAATGTATTAAATGGTTTACTTTTTTTTTTTTTTTTTTTTACTTACTTTTATTCAGTTTGAACTGATCAGCAGTTTTTCCTTTTTTACTTTCTATTAAAATGAATCCTGAAATATATTTCCCAGTTTCCAAACAACTATTAATCTACTGTTTTCAACATTAAAACTAATCAGAAAATTTTCATAAGCACTAAATCGGAATATTAAAATGATTTCTGAAGGATCATGTGACACTGAGTAACGGCTTCAGGAAAATTCAGCTTTGCCATCACCAGAATATATCAAATGTTAAAAATATAGAAAACTCTTAATGTAAACTGTAATATTAGTAATTTTTCACAGTATTACTGTAACAATATTAACTGTATTTTTTCTAGGGTGTGCATCTAAACTTGATCAATATTTCATGATGGAGTCCGGCAACCAATTTCTGCTTTGAACAAATTATGCCTGATCTCATGACAGATATTACAAGTACTTGCTGTGGAGAATATTAAGGCAGACTGACACCTGACAATGATGAAGTTACTCTGGAAAGCTTTCATTTTATTCAGCTGGCCGACAACATCTGTCTCCCTTTTGCGAACACAGAAAATAATGTAGAGAAAGCAAAATGGACTTTTTGCTCTGTGTATGAAAAAGCTGAAGAGCAATAACTATGTCAATGCATCTTTCATGTTGTCAGTCTTAAGGCACAAGGGAGCACAAAGTGAGAACTGAGTTTCAATTCAGACAAAAGCAAGTGGGACTGAAGCTAAATGTATGCTACATTTAAAAGACTGAAAATGTGCCAGAACTCTTATTGTGCTAGAACAATTACTAAATTATTTAACCAGTTATAAATAACGTAAGATATATGTGTATTTTCTTAAAAGTCTAAGTTTTTGATATGCTCTACTCCTAAAAAACTAGGTTAATTCTTAGTATATGCAAATTATAACATTTAAAAATTCTTGTCAAAGATAATAAACAAAAATATTTATTGTTTATTTTCAGCAGTTGTTTAAGAGGCAAATATAAAAAATCAACTCATTAAAATATATTTTTAGTCCATAATAACGGGCCGTTGTCTAATGAAGAGGCAAATGCCTCAAAACGAACATTTTTGCACAACATAAATATTTTCAATAGTTTTTTCAGCCTTTTCTTCTTTGTTTATTTTGCTTGTTGGTTTTTGTGCAGCGTTTGCATAATTATTGTCACAAACCTGAAAAGAAAGAATTGAAAATCACATTCCTTTAAACTAGCAACAGCCAGTGCCTCATTAATAAATCACCAGCTACTGCTAAACTAAAAGCTGAAATAAAGATTATTGGCTGTTTTAATTAGGGGGAACTTTCCAGTATATCCCACCCCAACGACATATTCCAACAAAAAATATGTATAGAGACAGAGCATAAAATCAAGCTAATCTGGTAAGACAGCATTCAGGTAAAGAAAATGTGTAAACCGGAACCATGGAGACAGACACCGAGCGTAAAAAACGTTGTCACATCCTGAGACAGAAATGAGTGATTAACTGTGAGACGGAGTGTCTAAATGAGGTATGATGTGAGACTGGAGTAAATATGGATGAGGAGGGTGAGAGATGGCACAGTGTCATTCTACAGCACATCCGAAAACAACCTCTCTAATTGAAATTTATAGTTTTGTTTTGGTCTCGGGTTTCTGAAATACAGCAGCCCTTTTATACAGCATAAAAACGGCAAGCCAGGCTAGGAAAAACGTCTTCCTTCAAAACAAGAATGAATATACTAACACACACGTACTGTTAGCAACACAATGATCTGGCATGCAGTTTGTCGCATTACAGAGCGGGAAAGAGGAGAGCTTACCTTCTATAGGAAGGGAAAAAATGGAAGAACACAGAAAAAGAAAGAGAGCAAAAAGAAAGAGGCATGTTTACAGAGTTATATCAGGGCAAACGGAAAAACAGAGGTGACAGCAAAGTAAATGAGAGCTCAAGAAACTAATTTTGAGAGTAGAGTGATTTCTTTTGGAAATATTTAATATGCATGCTAAGCAAGCGAAAGGTGTCATCAGTCAGAGAGAGATCAAATGATTCAGTATGAAATATCGAAAGGCAGATCATTAATCTTTAGGTTAAACACTAACGCCATATTATGTTTTTCCACCTTTCCTGGTTGCTAGGCCTGTGTTTTTGTGTCATATAGTCAGTGAATTCTGAGCCTGACTGTGAACAGTGCTGGAAATGGAACAGATCATTACATTAGCAGGATGGGAGTGTCACATTCATACAACAAAGATACACCAAGGGGTCTCAATCGAGCCCATAGCAGCCATGTGTTATTTCCAATATATTCTTTAAAAAAGATTTTAAACCTTAAACTAAAACAACCTGCTTTGAGACAACATTTCAACGGTTTTGAGCGCAAGGCTGGACTACAGATAATAAATTTGAGATATTTCGGCAAGAACATATTTAATTGATCAAAAGTGAGAGTAAAGACTTTTCATTTGTTAGAATTAACAAATTAAAGAATGTGGTCCTTTTAACTTTCCATTCATCCAGAATAGAGCTCGGAAATAAATGTATTAAGGTTTTAAGTGCCGTTTCTGTTTTCAATATAATAAGAAGAAATGTTTATATTGCAGCAAATGAGCATAATAGTTTTCTGAAGGATCAGAAAATAAATTACAGAAAAAAAGAGAGCATAAGTGACTCCAAAATATTGACAAAAAATCTGATCAAACCCAAACTTTTAAACAGTAGTTTATGTCCAAGTGGACAATCTCCACCATTTATCAATATTTA
>JAUYWG010000047.1:11704630-11716706 GCA_034779775.1 Enteromius afrohamiltoni
ATTGAGGTGTTTTGTTGTTGAATGTATTAATGAACATAGCAGTAGTCATTTACCCCCGACATCTGAGAGACTGAAGAGTTTGGTTCTGAAGGAAATGCACCCTTGATCTATCTAAACTACAGAAGCAGTGAGTATAATGTCTTTTAATGAATCTTTGCAAATAGCTTTTCCTAATAATGTGCTAATTAGCAAGTTTCACTATGAAACTACAGCAAATTTCTCCCAGAGTGCCTCGGAAAAGAGGGGCGGGGTCAGCGGAGCTCATGAAGATTTAAAGGGGAAGTACACAGAACAGAGTGATTTCTAAAGAGCTGTTTTTGACAGGGTAAAATAAGCTTTTTTTTATACTATCTTTGAGAAATTTTAAAACAAACTATATTACAAACGTTCCATTAAGACCCTAAAGAATCATATTAGCTTGTGGAAAATTGGCTTTGTATGAACTAAACAGACAGACAGACTACTTAACAGACATCAGACTTTACAGGTCTTTAAAATCAGGAAGAGGAAAATGTTTAGACAATCCTAATTTATCCTCACTTTAAACTTCTCTTGAAAAGATAAAGGCACATGCTTGTTCATCCTGTGTAATAAGCGTATATGTATTCATGGTGTTCATTAGAACTGGTGTATTTTCAGATGATGGGTGCCTGGAGAGAGACAGGAAGACAGGTCTTACTTAATGAAGGCCGGAGGCATGTCTCTCTTCATAATCTTGTCTTCTGTGGTCTGTACCGTCTCCTTCCCCACCTGACAACATATGTAAAACAAGCTTGTTTACAAGATGCATAATGAGATCATTCAATACATTTCTATTTTTTTGCCACCACCCTCCACTCAAAAAGGTTATACACACTCATAGGCAAAAGCTTCAGTTCTTAGACAGACCAGATTGACACAGCTTGTGAATGGGGTCACTCTGAGTGTCTGGACACAATAAGGGCCTTAGATGAGCCCTAAGGCTGATCTACCACTCGCTGTCTGGGATGCTGCCAATATTTCCAGCTGTCCAATCTGAAACAACAACCCATGCTGCTCATCTTCCATTGCCACACCCAGTTTTTGATTATTCACTAAATGAAAAGGAAGATGCAATCAACACATCTACAATTATGTAAAAAATAAAATGAATCTTTAAAAAAAAAATTTAACTAAAAAACAAAACAAAATGAGAAACAAAAGGAAAACAAAGCTAAACTGAATGAAAAACAAAACAAAAAATTAAAACCTAACAGAAAAAAACTAAACGAGAAACAAAACAAACAATAAAACCAAAAAAAAGACAAAACAGATACATCAATAAAAATAAAACAGAACAAACCAAAATAAAAACAAGAAAACACTAAAGTAAATTAATAAAACAAAAAACTAAACTAAATGAAATTAAATGATTTTTATTTAATGTTAGCAATGTTAGACCATGTTATTACTCTCTTTTCAGATTCAATTATGTTTTTGTTTCATTTCATTTATATCAATTTTCCACAAATCAGTTCAAACAGTCTTATGTTTATACATAAATATATATTAAGGATTTTAACTGTCTATGCAAAAAAGTGCACTAATTATTTCTTACATATCAACAAAACCATTGCTTGATTTTTTAACCCATGAACCAGAGGTGACAAGATATCAGACTACACACACATGCTCTGGTCCACGTGCCCTTTCACTGGACATCAGGAATGACATTACAGTGTCCTTCTTTAGAGTCCACTAATGCAGAGATAGCAGCATAACAGAGAGATGTTTGTTATCTCCATACGGCACATTGCCACATCCCGCCTGCTCTTTTTTCCAATGATGTAATTACACCGAGGCAGTCACATTCACTTTTCTATCCACCATCTCTAAATCATATTTGAAAAAGATTTTTCAGCTTCCATCAAGCTTTTCATGAGTTGACATTTGAAAAAAAATATTTATAGAGAGAAAGCTTTTATTTGATTGGATGGGTGAAAATAGCAGGGAATCACAATGAGAAGAGAAACAGGCGCAAGTAGTAAATAATAGAGTACATTGAATCAATGCCGATGACCTGCTAAGGACCATTGATCGCATTGGAATGTGCAAAGAATCTAGTTGTATATGGGTGGTGCTTTTGTAGTGCAGTGCGCTCTTTTACTAAGTCCTAATTGGGTGAAGGGGACTCATAAATAAGGCTAACTGGGTTAACTGCTGGGCTAAAGTGGGAACAGATATCACATATGCACACACAACAGCCAGTCACAAACATTCGCCCTGTGCACACTGGAATGAATGCAGCACAGCCTGTTAGATAGACGTATTCAACAGAATGAAAAGTCTTTCTGGTTAAACATGGAGTACCCTTTCAAAAAACATGCAACGGTCAAAATGTTATGTGGTCAGTGGGTTGAACACTTGTGCTTATTGTTTTCTCAGTATCTGAGGCTTATTATCCTCTACTGGCACCACATTGAAACGCTCTTTTCAATGGGGCCTCCACCTCACGCTTCTCTTGAGATACTGGACCTGCAACCACATTCCTCACAGTTATTCTTAGCTCAGTGTCCTGGTCTATAAGGCCATTCGAGGGGCAAGAAGTAATGGATAATGGCACAGAGGAGATATACCAAGAACCACTTTCAGATTATATTTTTCTATTTAGTGAATGTTTGAAAAGATCATAGCCAATCAAGATCCTCTATTTACGTTTTTACTCCATAACTCAATAACATCTGTTGATATGGATGCCAATACTGTCACAGGCTGGAAGATAATATAATTATTATTATGGGTTTTGGGGGTTGTTGTGGCCCAATGGATAGGGAGTTAGACTTTGAGTCCCAGGTCTGGCTGGGATTGTAGATGGGGGGAGTGAATATCCTGTTCCTGGGTGCCGCAGCACTGGCTGATCACGTTGTGTGGGTGGTTGTTCACTTCTCACTGCTTTGTGTTAAACGCAGAGCACAAATTCCTTGTATAGTCCTTTCCTTTCGTTCTTGTTGTACAGGCCTTGTGTGGGTGACACTGTACCCAGTCACTGTCTAAAATTTTGCCGCAGCAATCTATTTCACCCCTAGTAATTTTCTTTTACAGTGTAATGGCATGTGACAGCAACAGGGCAGCACAAAATCCACCTGTTAAATAATATGATTGTAACAGGCGATGCCATGTTGAATTATGACACTGAATTATAAAAACTGATCTGACACGAATCTCATTTCTCTGAAGTCCATTGGTGTGTGAGGGTTGTACCTGACACATACACAGTGTGAGAGTGTGACGGCACCTGCAGTAAGATGCCTCTCCCTCAGCCTAAAGCAGAGCGGGTGCGACTGCATTCTCTCTTCATGAAGGCTGTTTATATAACAAGGCTCCTGGTCTTTCACAGCCCTCTGTCATCTGTTGACTGTTTACGCTTGAACTCAGAAGTATCTCTCATTGATTCCCACAACCTCCACAAAGACTCACGACTCCTTTAAAGGGAAACTCTGCACGCACGCCGGGGATCCATAAAAGGTTTGACTTTATAGAATGGGCTTCAAACACGCATTTGGCAATTTTGGTGCTGTCAGACAAAGCATATGGGTAACAGAAAGACAGACTCAAGAGGCATTAGAGCATTGATTGTGTACTTTTGATGCATAATTAATGCAGAGTGCTTATAGCAGTTGTAGCTTCACTAAAAGGCTGTTTGATCTCATTAGGTGCATTAGTGCTGTGATAATGGCTTTTGAGAGAGCAGCCCAGGTCAGCAGCTGCTCTGGCTTCTATCTGTCGGATTTCGTTAAAGACAAATCAGATAATTTCGGCAAACAGGACTGAGAAAGCCGGACTTGAAGGAATTGTGCTTTGCAGACAATTACATAAAGGATAAGCCCCAGTAACACTTTAGTATATGGAACAATTTGTATTATTGACTAGGTGCTTCCCACCAGTTATTAATATATTAGCTGTTAACCATATCTAAATCCTTAATTCTAACTTATACCTAAACTTAATAACTACCTTACAAAATATTAATAAGCAGCAAATTAGGAGAATACTGAGGTACAAGTTGTACATAATGGATTGTTAACAAAAAATGTTACATAAGTTTTCATTGAGTCTGTTTTGAGATTTATAGGTAATGTTTGTCACTTCAGCAAAAGTGATAGACCAATATACAGTTTTTTTTGGTTATTGATCAAATATACTGTTCTGTTCATGTTCATTTGGCTAATTATCTTTATCTTCACCTTGATCCCTCATCCTTAGTTCTTCATCAACAGCTTTGTTAATTATGAGTCAAATATTTGTAGTTATGTTTCATTTATTTTACAGCAAGGATTAATTTAACTGATCAAAAGTGTCAATAGACATTTATAACATCTCAAAAGATTTCTATTTTGAACACGAGAAATGTTTTGAAATTTCAAAATAAAAATTCTAAAAATATGTATTAAAAACTTTTTTTTTTTTTTTTTTTTTTAATATATGCAGCTTTAGTAAGCATAAGGGACTTTTTTTTCAAACACAATTATGCCCTTCTATCTATGAAGCAAAACAAAGTAGCAGAGTTCGGTATTACCAGGCTAATATACCACAGTGGTCGATACTTCCTTTATTTTGTTAGGGGTAGGTTTTGAGAACTGTATAAATAACAGTAATTTCACATTTTAAAAAGAGTATACACAGTTAAAATCATGTCAACCCTCATAAACAAGTCGTGTAGATTCTCATCTATATTGCGATTCACAGAAATCAGCCTGGAGCTTAATAATGCATACATAAAAGCCACTCAAAATATATTCTCTATAGTCAGGGCTAGATTTACTTTGTGAATAAGTCACAATGGAGATTTGCTTTAAAAAGAATATGCCTGTTTAAAGTACTTGAGGGATTATGGGAGCTGAGGGAAGCAAACAAGTTTATGCTTGTGTCATCAGGGTGGTTCTTACTATGACATTGTGATAGATGTGTATGAATGACTGGGATTATCTGCAATTTAACACATTTCAAAGGGCTTCACCTCCTCTCACACAATCATTTTATCACTAAGGGAGTTTTCCATGCAAGTGGCAATTTACTAATGCACTGGAGTTGGGCTTTGGGTTACTAGGTTGTGTCTTTAATCTCTGCATTTTGCTGCTGAATGTACAGTTAAAACAACAGCAGCAGTTTATATATACCATAGCTTTGCACTGCTGCTGACTCCAAAGGGAGTCTAAGAGCTTAGTCGTGGATGACATAAACGGCACACATTTACAAATGCATATGGCACATGGATGGTATGCCAATGGCTCTCTTCCAAAGCACTGTGACAGACTTGGCTGAAAAGAAAGACAGACAGACAGACAGAGATGTAGACTCCCCTCCATGCCAGACCCCTGCTGTCTTCCCCGTCAAGATCCAGAAAAAGAATTCAGAGAGAAGTTGTAGACTAAAACCTAATATGGTTCTGGTTCTATATAACCATAAAGGTATGTAAGTAGAGAGATTCAACATTACAAAAAACAATTACACATTCAATTCCTTATTTGTAACAATTACAAGGTAATTATCTTCCTATTAGTTAACTTATATGTATATAATCTAATCTCTTACCACAATCCCACAGTGGACAAGAGAATGTCGATAATCTAAACATAGCACAGTCTCCAAGATACAGACCAGTTTTTGGAGTGAGAAGAGATATAAAGCCTCTTCCCTCAGCCTTGATTTCGAAGCTTGGCTGATGTGCTGGACACCTCAGCAGTAACAGGTGCTGCATATGAGGGGGATCGGGTGTGTCTCCAGTGAAGTCGCTGATACCTTAGACTTCCTCAAGCCAGCAGGGAGTCACTCTCCCTGTGCATGAAACACCCTTCCAGCCATGCACTCTGAGGCTGTGTTACTTCCCAGGCAAGAAGACCTATTTATTCCCGGCACAAAATGCTCACTCCCTATTTGTGACTTACTCACGTACATTAGGAGGATTCTTTTCACGTTGCTTTACTTAATGACGGCTGGAAATACAGTATCTTGTTACAAACAAACAAGAAGAAATAGCCTAATACTTGACAGCACTTCTGACCTCTCATCACAGGTCCACATATTTGTGAGAACATACTGTATACGACTCACAATAGAATAAAACAGAATAGAATAGAGGTATGCAGTCAGGTTCTTAAAACCAAATACGTTCCTGATGGCTGAAGGCATTAAAACACTTACATTACAGAGATGAGAGCAGAATAGAATAGAATAGAATAGAATAGAATAGAACATAATAGAATAGAACAGAACAGAATAGAACATTTAACAAAGAAGGATGAAGAGCTTTATTATTATAAGAAAGTTATTTGAAACACAAACACACACACACAACTAGAATAGAATAGAACAGAATATATCTACAGGTACATTTATTAAAACAAATATGTTTATGATAAATGATGACATTAAAACACTTTACACATTACAGAACCGAATGGAATAGAACTGAATAAAATAGAATAGAACCAAATAGAATGCCAGCTTGTTCACATCAGAAATGTCAAACTCAAACTCATAAATAATATTCTTGATTATTCATTATTTTCTACACAACTACGTGCAGCGCAGTCAACTAGCAATCAAATTAATTCTTTAAAAATATTTACTGCTTTATTAACAGATTGTTATAATTTTCTTTAAATAGAGACTCACTTATTGAGACCAGAGAGGAAGGAGAACATACCAGCAAGGTTCTGTCCGGTTGCTGTGGGGACACTGGGAAAATAATGGTACCACTCTCTTGGAAGTTTCCGAGATTGATGATTTTGTTTTTGATGTTTCCTGCAACTAACAAAGTTCTTTCTCTAAACAGACTGACTCCTTCTACAGAGAAGAAGAATGTAGTCCACCTAAGACTCTGCTATTCCACAATCACTTCACCTTTATCATGAGGAACATTCCATGCATGAGGCATATGATGAGCATCACAGCTTCCCAACAGTTCACTTGTTCACAATACTGTACTGTACTGTACTCCTACACAGGATAATGCATTTAGGGGATGTCTAATCATGAAAGCATAGGAAGTTTACAGCCTCTCTTTAACAATATCCCTCTGTTATGACTTATCTACTGCACGCTCATTATCATATTTTTTTAGATGTAGGATATTTAGTTTGTGTGTAAACTATGTTTTAGGATAAAAAAATCCAGAAATCCGACACTGCCTAACACTTCCCTGACACATGCTCTGCTTCAGTCCACTGACCCACTGAAGACCATGTGTTTACAGCAACATTATTTCCTTTAAGCAAAAATTAAGAAAGTCAATCAATTATTCATTATTAGATGTGAAAATCAAAATAAAATCAGTAAGATCAGTTTACACTGACTGTTGGTATTTTTTAACTCCTTTTGCAACACATTTACCCGATCAGATCACGACCTTTCAACCTTCCCCAAAAAGCCACGGTTAAAAATAATTTCCTCCTAAATACCAGTGTTATTGCTACTAAAACAATGCAATACATTTTCACAGGAAACTTTGTGTCAACCACTGTCAGGAAAAAGAAACAAAGAGACAGACATGACAAAGTTTCACACTAAGTGAAGAAGACTTCATTTTTATCATGATGTAGCAGCAATAACTGCAGTGCCTATGGTATTTAGGAAGAAAGTGTGGTTACCATGGTAATTTTTTTATAAGGGGAGACGTTTTAACGCAATGAAGTGCGCGTTGCTAAAGATAACAAAACAAAAGACAAACTAAAAGAGCGATAAGATGCTGTATGGATGACAGGACTCTCACCCGCACGAGGTTGCTGACAGCCGCTTGCACTGCCGCCACTGGGCCGGTGAGATCTGGGATCGCTTTCCCATCAACTTCGCCCTCCTCGTGCATGATAACCAAGTGGGATATCTGCTGAGCCACCGGCTCCAAGATACTCTCTATCGTCTTGGTGTGGAAAACTGGCATCCTGAAATCACAATATCCTCAGCACAAGTGAGAAAAAGGCACGAGTTCGCTCTGTCCTGCGCTTTCCCCCGTTATTTCTTCCAAGGGCACCACGATCCAAACGTCTATTCCACTCATGCAGAGAAATCCCTAAACGCCTCCTCAACGACCGACGCCTTCTTGTGGATAACCAAAGCACGGCGCCGGTGAGCGCGAGGGAACGCACGACTTAAAAGAGCCAGCACTCGTCAACCAATCAGCGCCAAGGTTTCACGTCAAGCGGCGCATCTGATTGGCGCACGCTGACGCTGTCTCCACTCTCCTCCGCCCCTCCCTACCTGTGCTGAGAGCTTCCCTGACTACGTCATCCAGGCAGCGGCCAAAAAGGGAATGCGTCCATGGAATGACAAAGTGAGGATTCCGTGGATCACATTTGGCTTAATGATAGGTAATGGTGTTAGTGAAACGGCAACAAGTAAATGATACTCAATGACAGACCATGCAAGCATGTCTATACTTAGGCTGCAGCGTTTATCTGCTGAGCTGATGTCTCCTTCACGTGATAATTTCTGCGTGATGGAATGAAATGAGTAGGTGGACAACTAATAAATCTTTGTATTAGAGGATAATGCTGATAAATAGCACACAAGATTCAGAGGTGCACATCTGATGAACGTCTTTCTGATATAGTCTGAAACATAGGCTACGTTCAAGGTTTAAATAAAGGATACACACACGTAGCCCGTCTGTATGAACGCAAAAGTTTTTTATGCATTAATTTGATCCAAACCAGGCTAATGTTGAAAATGGCAGTACAATTTTTCAGGTGTTCTTTGATTAATGAAAATTCAAAAGAACAGCTCTTGTTTTAAAAGAAATCTTTTGTTACATTATAAATGTCTTTATCATCACTTTTGATGAATTGAAAGCATCCTTGCTTAATAAAAGTAATAATTTCTATAATTTCTTTTAAAAATTTCAATAATGTTACAAAAGCTTTTTATATCAGATAAATGATCTTTGGATCTTGCTATCCATCAAATAATCCTAAAAAAAGTATAGGATTATTTGATGGTTAGCAAGATCTGAAATATTACAATTTAAATATATGCGTTCTATTGTAATTTATCTTAAATGTAATTTATTCCTGTGATGGCAAAGCTGAATTTTCAACAGTCACTACTCAGCATCACATGATCTTTCTAACTTTCTAATACTGATCTGCCACTCATGAAACATTTTGTGTTATTATCAGTGTGGAAAAAAGTGCTTAATATTGTGTGGAACCTTTTCTAACATTATGATTGTATTTAATGTCACTTTTCATAAACTGAATGTGTCCATGCTGAAGGAAAGGTATAATTTATCCCAAAAGGAAAATTTGACGTGCTCTGGCACATAGCTACACTCAAAAAAATGATTCCCCAGCACTGTTCAGTTGATTAAAAAAAAAACCATTTAACACAATTATGTTTGGTTCCCTATTTAAACAACTGCATTGTGTTAAACTGACTTGAAACTGACTTGAGTTTTGTTTTGTTTCAACTCAATATTTTCATTTTGAAAGAACACAGATGATTTTAATTATGTAACTAGGAAGGATTTCCCCTTCCCATCATGCATTGCACAGGGCAGAATAAGTAAATCTTGAAATAAATGTTATTTATCATAAATACTGTTTAGTTTCTTACACAAACCGATTGTTTTGTGTCTCAGGACATCGATGTATTGTCACAAGCCGCATGGTTTAATTTGGATTTGTCTGTGCATGTTTTTTCTCTTTCAAAGATTGTGTGCTCATTGACTTGCATTATATGACTGACAGACTGCAACCGTTTAAGTTAAAAACTTTTTGGAGTTCTACTGAAGAAACAAAGTCACCTACATCTTTAATGGCCTGGGAGTAAGCAGATAAACATCAAATCTTTGGGTGAACTATCCGTTTAGTTCTTAAAAAAAAAAAAGCTTACTTTCACTAGAATGAAATGTATAAATTAATGTATAAATGAAGTGCAATTAATATATAATAAACTGAAGTGCATTTATGTGTGTGTGTGTGTGTGTGTGTGTAATTATTTATTTATACATTTTTTTGTGATTTGAGGCTATGCACTGAATGCTTAATATATTTACCTTGTTTGGTTTAACTTAATAGACAATGTGTTTAGAGTCAGGAATAAACATTTGGTTAAAAGAAGCCTGACTCCCCAGAATGACATGCTCAGCTTGCTGGCAAAGGGACAGGACGTCATTTAGACATCTGATGATGTGTTTAAGATCTCCAGGAAAATAGTTTCAGCATCACAATTATACATAATTCACTGGTTAGGTCTTTAGACAAGTAAGACTCCCCCTGTGACTTTGTTTCAGGCACCATTCAGTGCTCAGGAAACACAAGGCAGCTGTAAGGCTACCAAATAAGGTGGCATTTGAGATGGAGGAGCACAGAGAAGTGCCTTGCAACACTAATAAGGTAAACTGTTTATTATATAACTAGCAGCTGCCACTGAAACTTGTAAGTGCAGAGTCGCTTAGGGATGCTGCTTGCGTATCTAGGACGTTGTCTGCAGTCTCTCAATGTTGCCAAACTTGACAAGAGAACTCCTGCTTTGGCTGTGCATCTAAACTCTTTTAGACAACAAAGGCTGTCAAGGCATGAATATGTCCTTAATTAGCACTAATAAATGGCTAATATTCTAGCAATATGCATGCTAATAAGCAACTGATAGGTGTAACCGTGAAAAAATAAAAAGTGTTACAACTGTTTGTATTGAAATGGAACGGTGAAGAATTGGACCCATTATAGCCAAGGTGAGTAATGCTGTGCTAAGCAATTTCATGTGATCCAGCCCTGCTGCTGACTAGTCCATATTTGCTGCATTTGGCCCATTGGCTGTGATCACATTGTTTTCTCTAGCACACAAACACACTTGCTTACTTGTGCACTTTTAATCATGCAAATAAACAAAACCTATATATCCATCTGCAGTTAGTTCTTCTTAGTTAAATTAAAAAAGACAAAATCCAGGACAGAAGACAGAGCCATTGAAGCAGTACACAGAGTGACACAGACAACAATACAGCAACTTAATACTAAACTAAACTAAACAGAGTATATATAGAGTAATGCTTAATGGATTATGACAAGCAAGTGGAAGTTCAAACAGCTAAAAACAATGCCAATTAGGGGTGGGAAACCAAGTTCAGAAACACACACAGAAAACTACAAAAAGGAACCCTCTGGTGGCTGCTTAAGACATGACAGCCACTGACTGTGACGGGCAATAATTGAATGTATTTTACGAACAAAATTAATCTAATAATAATAATAGGTCTAAAAATAGAAGAATGTAACAGGTCTACATTAATTGGAAATGCTAAATCCCCTTAATATTATATATTTGTAAGAAAAAATGTAGTTTTCATTGAATTGAAAAAACAACTTTCTCTCTTTTCTATATTCGTTCATAAATTACATTACATTAAAATTGTCATATTTGGCAGTTGGCATTAGTTTATTGATAATGACAGGTATATGAAAAGTTTAATACCACAGAAAAAAAATAATGCTTTTTTCGAAGCTGTTTGATTGATTGCTTGAAAAATTGATAGCTAAAATTTAGGCGTTTAAAATGTATTACTTTCTCTTAATATAATTTTTTTTTTAGCACCCCCTCTGAACTATTAGCACTATAACTATAGCACCTCCAACAAAACAATCCTGGAGCCTCCACTGAACAGTGCCCTCCAACGTGCGATGAGAGTCATTACAGAACTCATCTAGCATACAGCATATTCTGCTGTATATAAACACCTGTTCGCGTGAAACCAGGACTTTTTTATATTTTTTTAATGGTATATCAACATATTTTTAGCCAACTGACTAACAAAAAAAAAACAGAAAAACTAAACACAAATGTATTAGACAGTATAACATACTAAGGACAGCGTTAAAATACTAATTTGATTTGATACATAGTATGGGTAGTTGATGTTTAAATATAGCTAACCTTAAATGGTCTGCTATAGCGAAGGATGTAGACAAGGTGTTATTTTTGTTATATGTTATGGAAACAGTGAGTTTGCTGTGTTATATATATATATTACAGTAAACCACACTAGCTCCTTTTTAGGTCAAGAATTTTACTTTAATAATCATATTGTATTCTTGGTAAGAGGAAGGATATTATGTTTCAGTCT
>JAUYWG010000047.1:11721136-11752462 GCA_034779775.1 Enteromius afrohamiltoni
GGGTGGAGACGTGATGGCTGAATAAACAAATGTAAGACATATTAGTCAAACTGCTATCAATATTTTCCATGATTTATGATCAAAAGAGATGGACTTCTACTTACTTGGTTTTAATTTCCTGTTGGAAATGTCACAGTATTCCCAAGTATAACGGTTTCTTTTCTTCACAAAGCACCATGGCTGAATCTTGTTATTTGGATTTCTAAAATGGCAAAATCCACAATATAGTGTTAAAATAATCTTAGTTTTCACTCTGCATAAATGGGCAACAGAAAATATTAAGAGAAATATAGAATACCTGCAGTAGTTGTGATTGCAGTCACTTAAGGAGGCGTTTTTTCTTGAAAATTTATTCCATGGTACACATATGCGTCCACTGACTGTCACTGACACTTCGTTCTCTCTTTTCTCGCTTCCATCAAGTATGCACTTACCTGAGAAGAGAATAATCATGATTAAACTTGTACTGTACATTCACATGCATCAAATTGCATGAAAAACGTAAATAATGTGATAAAAAAAAAACTAAAGATATTTACCCTTTCCTTGGGCAAGGCTTCTCAAAGGGCTTTTAGTCTAAAACCAGAAATATTAATATTAGCTGTATGGGTAAAAAGGTTCATTCTATTTAAAGAGCTTTTGTAGGAAGTAAGACTTCTTACTTATTTTTTTTTATTTTTCCACTTACTGTTTCAGTAAAGTACAAGGCACATGTCAACAGCAGTATAAGTATACACTTCATCTTGACCGCAAACCAGTGTTTTCCTTTTTTGGAGATCCTAAAAACATTTTGAAGAAGTGAGCTTTATATTCACAAGGCACATGCTCTGTCACCCACCCACAGGGGGTTAACAGGAACATTTTTAAAGTTGACAAAAAAATTAACAAGCACTGCTAAGAATATCATATGAATTTGCAAGCACATGAATACAAGCAAACATGCTTATAATGGTACTGTAAACCCACTGCCCACAAATAATGTTACCTATCAGATGGAGGTACAAACTGTGTATTTTTAATACTGTAAGGATAGGTATAGGTTCGGGGTAGGTGCACGCGTTATTAAAGCCTCGCACCGCATTAATATCATGCTGGAAGCAATTGAATTGAATAATTTAATTATTATGCTACCAACAGTTTTAATGGGAGGTAGCCAAATCTGACAATGTAGCACAAATCATCACCATTAGTCAGTTTTATATACAATTGCTCACTCATGAAACTTCTACTACATTGGTGCATTTCAATCATGATACAATATTAATATGTACAGCAGCCAAATTGATATTATATTTGCACCTTTACGTTTATTTGCATCTTTTTGGTTTAAAAATGTCCACTTACAGTAGTAAAAATAAAAGTTACATTAAAAAAACTTAAACATTCTTTTTCTAACGGCAAAAAGCTAAAGGTCATTTGCAATGGAAAAATGGTCTTTGATTTATTAATTTTTTTCCTCACACTAAAGCTTAAATGCTTTTCATTGAGAAGTTCTTTGTGAAACCCAAAACCGGCATTGTTTTGTGTGCAAGAGGGGAGGATAAACATATTTAAATGTAATTCTAATTCATTCATATTTCCACATGCAATATGTATAAATCAAGACGTTGAAAAATAGCTATAAAGGCACAGTATGCAAATGTAAAAGAATGAAAGCAAAGCATATCCTGAAATAGTCTATTTGCTGCTTACCTTGCTGATAGTATAGTTGATTTGCTTATTTGCGTGCAGTGTAGAGCTGCACTGGGCTTCCTGAGCACTTCCTGTGATGTGCCTGTTAGTGTTCCTCGCTTTATAGTGACAAGGCTATGATTGGCTGAGAGGGGCATGGCCTCAGGCAAACTGGCACATGCGCTGTGCACTAAGCTATGAGATAGTCGAGGAACCTCATACTATGACTCATGCTAAATTACTCAAGATTTCTTCCCTTTTTTAACACATAAAGCACTGTGAATAGGAACTATTCCTTATAGGGACTTTGCCCCTGAAGCAATGACAATCACAGTGGTTTTTATATTGCAGTGGCCGTTTCACAACATGCTTTCAGAATTAAAAATATAAAAATGATCACATATGTGAAGTTCTCTTTTTCTGTGACTAGTAAAAATGATTAACTTTTACTAGTTAATATGTTGTTGAGGTACAGTTACTATTTAAAAAAAAAACAGATCTTCAGATTAATTTGATTCAAAACAGATGTGTGTTGTTGTTGTCACATACAGCTAGGTGATTCATTCCCATCAGTCGATTTTAAACCATGCAATCTATTTTTAAAATTACAGAGTACTGCAATATGATGAATTTACATTTCTTCATTGTTTTCTAACATCTGGAAGCATTCACATATGTTTTAACTTTCTGCCCCCTTGCGTGTCACAGCTTGCATGCCTGATTTATTACAAAGTTGAAATCCTGGGCTTTTATGTGATATTTTATTTTTTTCTAATTTCTTAATTCTTTTTTTTTATCACTCAAAAATGTTTTTCTCAATCTCAGACGCTTAATCATATTTTACTTCTTTGGTTAAGATGGATTTTATTCTGTAAGGTCTGTACATGATAAATGAGGGGGTTTCATGAATGAGAGAGACAGAGGAGATGATGTCACCCCTCTTTCACCTTAAGACATCTGCAGACATTTAAGAAATGTACAGACACACATTTCCTGTTCAGCACACTACCGAACTTCCAGTGTTGCTGATGTTTGGCTTCTGTAATGATAAGATATGATGCATCAGCTTAGTGTTTGCATCACCTTTATGATGTTGTCCATCAAGCAACTTATTTTGTAGAAAGCATGAAGTTGCTTTTTAGGAAAGTTTAATCATACATTTCTTAAGATGAATAAAGTGTAAATGGACTAATATGTTAAGCGGTTTGGGCTGAACTAATTACAGAACTATACAATTGTTTTGCAAACACTGTAACTAAATTCATATGCATTAATACCTCATGACTAGATGTTTTTCTTTTTTATTCCTGTAAAGATGACATTCACTAAGAAAATCTGCAGATGCAGCATATGTGACATTATGAAATCACTTAAGTAGAAAAGATTATCACTACTTGACCAGCTGATGCAGCATTTATTGCTAAACTTCCCTTGAAAGACATGTTACATTAGAAGATTTCATTTATATATATTTGATGAGATGGATTTGTAAAAGTCTTGAGCACCATCTCCTGGACATTTGTATTAATGTTTACTCATTCTTGGCCTCATCACATCCCAGTGGGTCAAGTAAACCACAAGTTGACTTTACAGATTAGTTTTTAGATCTGTTTCATGTCTATCTGCTATAAATACAAAATAACACCCGAATAGAGGCTTTTAATACATATACACTTTTTTTCAATTTTCAACACAGCATTTCTAATCATAATTCTTTATTTGCAAAGCTTCGAGTGTTTGTATTACAAATAGAAACAAAATTATGAACAAGAAAAGTGTACAGGTCAACATTTTTAGCCCTCTCATGTTAATAGTTTTGTTGGTTAATAGATTTGTTGGTCTCCTGGTATGGACTTTGGTCTTTAGTGAGCTCTTCACAGTTTTTTTTAAAATTGGATTCAAGTCTGGGCTTTGTGCAGGCCAGTCAAGGATGTTCACTTTGCCCATTTGGAGGTAGTTCTTCACCAGAAGTGAGGTTTGAGTCACTATCATGCTGGAAGACAAACAAATAACCAGTGCTCTCTCTCACCTCAAACTCCATCACCCTGAACATAGGAGCCCCACAGGGCTGTGTCCTGAGTCCCTTGCTACGTATGACTGCGTATCCTCTCACTGCTTCACATCTATCATCAAATTCGCTGGTGATACTGTGGTTCTGGGCCGCATCTCCAACAACAATGAGACTACGTACCTGGATGAGGTAGAGAGACTTACATCTTGCTGTCTCTCTCTTGACTTCAGGAAGAGACAGCTGCGGCCCTACACTCCTCTTATGATCAGTGAGACCCCTGTGGAGAGGGTGGTAAATATCTCTGATAACCTGTCTTGGACTACACACATCCAAACACAGGTTAGGAAAGCCAGGCAAAGACTATACCATCTGCGACAGCTGAGGAAAGTCAAGGTCTCACCAGCAATCCTAAAAACTTTCCACACAGGGACCATATAAAGTGTTCTGACTCAGTGCTTCTTGGTGTGGTACAGAAACAGCTCCATTTAGGACTGCAAGGCACTTCAGAGAGTTGTGCGCTTAGCTGAGCGCATCTCAGGGTCTGCTCTCCCCTCTCTGCAAGACATTTATGCTGCAAAAACAGAGTTATCAAAATCTCCAATGACTCCAATCACCCTGGTAACTGCCTATTCACTCTGCTTCCATCTGGCAAGCGCTTCCGTAGCCTGATGGCAAAAATTGAGAGACTTAGGAGGAGCTTCTTCCCGCGAGGCCGTCAGGCTCCTAAACTCTAACCCTGTGTCTTAACTCCCAAGATACATTTATTATAGATACATTTTTATTTCTTTTTTATATTTTTATTGCTTATTTTATTATATAATCGCACTGTCCTTGGAGCGAACCTGACCTACATTTCACTGCTGGTTACACTATGTATAATTGTGTATGTGACAAATAAAACTCTTGAATATTGCCTTGAACATTAAATATTGCCTTGAATATTGAATACCACGACTGAGGTGAAACCCTTGAGCAAGGCACTGTTCCCCCAACTGCTCCCTGGGCGCCGCAGCAATGGCTGCTCACTGCTCCGGGTGTGTGTGTGTGGTTGATCACTTCTCACTGCTGTGTGTGTGCACTTGGATGGGTTAAATGCAGAGCCCAAATTCCTAGTATGGGAAATCTAGCCATGTCACATCCTTTCCTTTCCTTCCTTTCCTTATTCTGGCCTATTGGGAATGGATAAACACAAGTAAAAGACTGTAATGCTAGCTGGGCCTATATGGAAAGAGTAGCGGAGCATAGCTTTAGTGTAAAGACACACATGGTTTCCTAAGAAAGCTTTGTCAGTGTGACCCTTCTGTGAGTACTTCTCTTTTCAGAGAAATTAAAAAAAAAGAAATTTGTAAAACATTTGCAAAATTTTGTTTCAGGAATTTCTTTTTTATATTTCTTTTTATTGTGAAGTGAGAAGTGAAATGTGTTTTAAATGTATAGGGTCCCACTGACAAAACTTTCTTAGGAAACCATGTACACTAAAGCTATAGTGAAAATGTAAAACAAGCTTTTTTTTGAGTTTTCTTTTCTTTAAGTGGAAGCATATATCTATAGCTGCAGTTCTGAGAATCTATCTGTTTCATTAACATTTACATTTTAGTCATTTAGCAGACACTTTTTTCCAAAGCGAATTACAAATGAAGACAATAGAAGCAATCAAAACCAAACTAAAGAGCAATAACAAGCACTATAACAAGTCTCAGTTATCAACGCAATACACATAGAATTTAAGAGTTTCTTAAAAAGTAGATGGAATAGAAAAAATAAATCTAGTATCAGTTTTTGAAGAAAAACTAGCAGTTAGAAAATAAATATTCAATTGATACAGTCATGGGTGTGACAGATACATAAAATAGAATTAGAATAGATATTACTACTTTCAGTCTTGTGTGCCCTTGCCCCACGTGTATGCCCATATTTGGTTGTTCCTGTCCCCAATTAGTTCATTGTGTTAATTTGTTTCCAGCTGTGTTCCCCAGGTGTTTTCAGTTCAGTTCCCATGATTTCCGTGTGTATATTTACCCTGTGTTCCCAAAGGTCCCTTGTATGTTTAAATGTCTTCATGTCAGTGTTGTTTCCTGAGTTGATAGTTAAAAGACTCTCTGTGACTCCTGCATTTTCCTTATGGCATGAGCATGCTTTTCAACCCAATAAAGATTAATATTGAAGCAGCATTTTGGACTGATTGTAGATGTTTAATGGAATTGTCTGGAAGACATGCCAAGATAGCACTGCAAAAGTCAAGTCTGGACAAATAAAGAGCTTGAACAAGCTCAAGTGTAGCATGTTTCAAAAGAAAGTGCCTGATTTTCCTATATTGTATAAAGCAAATATTCAGGACCAGGCAGTTTTAACAATGTGGTCTGGGAAATTCAGCTTATCATCAGTCACAACTCTGCTGCTTTATATATCTTTTATCCTATTTTATTTTTTATGAATCGTTGTTCCATAGATTTATATAGAACACGTACAGAGAGCTTGAAGATGTGAACAAATTTGCGTCAATGAGTTACTTTTACAACAACCAGTTACCGTTTTCTGAAGGTTCTCGCCGTCCACGCTGACTTGAGATCAGCTCCGCAAAATTTGTTTTGACTTTCTTTATATGACATCGGCCATGACCAACTGACGCTAGATCAGAGCTGGCGAAACTCAGGCGGCTCCTGACGCAGCGCGCATGCGCGGACATCGTTTCGCTTTTGACTGGAGTAGCAGCTGACTGGCGTGGCCGCCGTCAACAACAGTTATCACAACAGTGCGCCAGCCAGCGCTAACGTTACTGTCTCCAATCATCGATTTCGGCCAGCAGGTTTTAGTTGTTTTGATAATCAGGTGCTCTCTGGTCCTCGTCTTACCGTGCCCGGTGTTATGAAAAGCTGACATTTGGAGGCTTGTAAGAGACTGCAGGCTAACAGTTCGCATCGAGTTGTTTACGTGTAGCTAGTTAGCCATTTAGCAAATCTGATATCCGATGCTCGTTTTAGGATGAAATGGATAGCTTTGTTGTTTCTCATGGATTAATACGCTCGTTTAACAGGTCTCACAATTTTCCACATCAGATGTGGTCGGTTCAAGCAAGTTAGAAACGCAAACTGACGCAAGGTAAGTCATCACCGGTTGACACTTTGAATTAGCTCGCCTGCTAGCTGTGTTACCATATCTAAGTAAATACTAATCCACCGATAAAAAGATCTCGCTTATTAATCATAATCTACGGTATTTACAGGAAAAAAAGGCCACTTTATAGGCCTACATCATGATAAAACCCGAGTAGCTATCATAGTATTGAAAGCAGCCATTATAAACGTGTGCTGAGGTGTATTACTGATGTGTACAGATGGAGAAACCACCTTTCAGACAGAATCAGGTCTGTGGGTCGTGGCTTATGAAGGAGAGGCTGGGTACAGGAGGATTTGGACATGTCTACCTGTATCATAATCAGGTAACACTCTTTATTTGATTTGATCTTAGTACAGTTGATACGGGATGTATATGTGTTTTCTTTGCTTAGTTTTCTTACCAATTTTATTAATTTTTATTCTTAATATTAATATTTCATGCAGGAAACCTCAGAAAAGATTGCGGTGAAGCTCTGTCGCCTTGAACTTAATACAAAAAACAAAGACAGATGGAGTCGAGAGATCCAGATTATGAAAAAGTGTGTAAATCTATAGCAATCAATTGACGTTTTATTCAAATGTTGTTCACATAGGTCATGTATGTATACGCATGCATATACATCATTAACAATATTGTGTGAGGCATTTATCCTTTTCCCACTTTTTAGGCTGAAGCACCTTAATGTTGTGACAGCAAAGGATGTGCCCGAGGAGATGATGCACATTGCCTTGAATGATTTACCACTTTTAGCCATGGAATACTGTTCCAAGGGAGACCTTCGAAAGGTGCCTTTTCTTTGCATCATGTCTCATGTGCCCTCTGTTGACACTTTTACATACTCATTTATGTTCTTTGTATCCTTGTATTGCACCTTGTAGTTACTCAGCAAACCAGAAAATTGTTGTGGGTTAAAAGAGAGTGAGGTGTTGGCGCTTCTCAATGACGTTGGTAATGTGTCACTTCCAAACTGTTAGCAGGATTTTTATTATCGCACAGTAAGGCTGGTAGGTAAAACAGCTTGTTTTATTTTCTACAGGTTCTGGAATCCAGTACCTTCATGAGAATAAGATCATTCACAGAGATCTCAAACCAGAGAATATTGTGCTACAAGAAATCACTGGAAAGGTATTTTCGATACGGTAGTTTGATTTTTGTAATAGTGACATACTTTTTACAGTCAAACTTGTTTTGATGTCTCTGCAGCTTGTCCACAAGATAATTGACCTTGGCTATGCCAAAGACCTAGACCAGGGGAGCCTATGTACTTCATTTGTGGGGACTTTACAATATTTGGTATGTTTTTGCATTCATCAGTGATGAGAAAAAACAGAACTGTTGTTCAAAAATTTGGGTACGGTACATTTGTTTTGTTAAAATGAATGCTTTTCTTTAGTAATGAGGTGTTAAAGGGATTCTGCCATCATTTACTGACCCTTTACTTGTTTTAAACCTGTATGAGTTTCAACATAAAAGAAGATATTTTGATAATTGTTGGTAACTTTAGTTGATGTTAGCCATTGACTTTCATAGTATTTTTGGAAGTTAGTGGATAACATCAACTTGGAGGCGAGTAAATGATGACAACATTTTTTGCTGATCTATCCCTTAATGTTTTTTAAGCACCCTAACAGTATATTAGAATGATTTCTGAAGGGTCATGTGACATTTTGAATGTTTCAGGCTCCAGAGCTGTTTGAAGGCAAGTCATACACAGTCACTGTAGACTATTGGAGCTTTGGCACCATGATCTTTGAGTGCTGCTGTGGATTTCGACCATTTCTTCATAATCTTCAGCCTGTGCAGTGGTATATGTCCTGATATTCTACAAATGAATTATGCCACAATGCTTGTAATTTTACCTTCATATGGAATGCAACATATATTTTCTTTTACTAGGACAAGCAAAGTGCGAAACAAAGGTCCTAAGGACATAATGGCTGTAGAAGACATGAATGGCGAAGTCCGCTTTTCCACCCACCTTCCGTACCCCAACAATCTAAGCAGGTGGCCTTTATACAAACCAAAAAAATGTTTGATTTCTTGCACCGTCACTTTTGTTCATATTTTTTTGGGGGGGGGGTCTCTGAGTTGACTAGTTGTTTTTGGTACTGTAGGACACTACTGGAGCCCTTGGAGGGGCTGCTTCAGCTGATGCTAAAGTGGGACCCAGTACAAAGGGGAGGAGGATCGAGTACAGAAACAAAACAGCCCCAATGCTTTACTCTTCTAGATCAAATACTGAACATGAAGGTTTTACGTTGGCATCATTTCATAATTTAATTAATTAGTTTTTTAGGCAATAAGTGGAGGCTTTCTTCTATGATAATGCAAATCAGGCAAAGAAAAAAAGATGAAATCTGTTTTTTTTTGTAGGTTGTGCACATCTTAAACATGACAACGACCCAGGTTCACTCATTTCTGCTTGGCCCAGATGAAGGGCTTCATTCTCTGCAACAGAAGATTGAGTCCGAGACCAACATTGAACTTTTAAATCAAGAACTTCTGCAGGAAACAGGAGTCATGTTAGATCCCAGGAAACCCGCTGCACAGTGTGTGTTAGATGGAGTAGTAAGTATTTTTTGGCCTCTTGAATGCGTTTTTAATTTTCAAAGACCATTTTAGAAAATCACCAGCAATCTACTATTCCTTTTTTATCATCAGAGAGGATGGGACAGCTACATTGTATATCTGTTTGACAAGAGTTTGACCAAGTACTCAGGACCTCTAACAGCTAGAACACTTCCTGAGAGTGTGAACTTTATCGGTAAGTATTAATTGATCTGTGAGAAAATTCTATGTATAGTTTGTTCATTTGAAAATGCTTGGGGGGTGTATTTTGTAAATGTAACATTTATTGAGTCTATTTCATTTCTCTGTTTCAGTGCGGGAAACCAAAACTCAGCTTCCTTTGAGTGCCCTTAAAAAGGTTTGGGGTGAGGCAGTAAGCTACATTTGTGGCCTCAGAGATGACTACAGCCGCCTGTTCCAGGGCCAACGTGCAGCCATGTATGTGCAGTATATTACCATGCTCATTAATGTGTCTGTCTTGCATTTTGGAACTTTTTCACTCACAAGTCAATGTTTTTTTTGGTTTTTGTGTTTGTAGGCTGAGCCTTCTTCGCTACAACACCAACCTTACGAGATATAAGAACATGATGTTCTCCTTTTCGCAGCAGCTCAAAGCAAAGCTTGACTTTTTTAAGAGCAGCATACAGTACGACTTGGAGAAGTACAGTGATCAGATGCAGTACGGCATATGTACGTTTGAATGTGCTTGATTTTCTTGTATATACAGAAAGGTTCTATTGCATTAATGATGATTATCTAAAATTACTTTTTTCTTTCTGAAGCCTCTGAAAAGATGCTGAAGGCTTGGCAGGAAAATGAAGATAAGGCTGCTGCGTTTGTACAGGTTCATTTTTGTTTTTAATCTAACTGCTTATGTAAGTATTTTTCATATCACATTAAAATGTGGCAATAGTACTCAAAATTAGATTCTACTAATAAATTTATTTGAAATAGAATTCTTTTGTAACATCATAAAGTCACTTTTCGTCAGTGTAGTGCATTATTTCTAAAAAGTATTCATTACTGACCCTCAACTTTTGAACAGTAATGTATATGCACTTTAAAATGTGGGATGAAACTGTTTTAGCAACAACTTAGAGGCTTTGTTTGCTTTTGCAGGTGGCAGAGATCGGCCACCTAGATGAGGAAATAATGTCTTTGCACTCAGAAATTGTTGAGCTTCAGAGAAGTCCTTATGCTCGTCGACAAGGAGATGTCATGGAGCAACTGTAAGTTCATCCCTTCAGCGATACTGTGTGAACTTTCTCAGCAGAGATGCCCCTTAAACCTTTTGTATTAAAATCATATTTCATCACAGGCAAGACAGAGCAATTGAACTCTACAGGCAATTGAAGGCAAAATGCAAAAGTAAGTGCAGTCTCATTTTGTGCGCTCATTCGCCTCACGTCTCATTTCATGTACATTGATTATTTATCTATGTAGGCAAGTTTTTCATACATATTCTTACTGTTATAATATAAGTTCTTAGGGTCAGAATATAGTGGTCTTTTTTCCCATAGTGCCAGACCCTCAGCATGGCTACAGTGACAGCTCTGAGATGGTGAAAGTCATTGTACAGACTGTCCAGAATCAGGACCGGGTGCTGAGGGATCTATATGCACATCTCAGGTAAAAAGCTTTTCAGTTCACAATAAAAGAGGATAGTTATGTTTCATGTTTGACTGTTCAAACTGTGACTTGTTAATAAATGCTGCTGTTGCGTTTTATGGATAAAATCCAACATTGCTGTTGTCTTATTTGCAGTAAAATCCTTCTTAGTAAGCAGAAGATCATCGACCTCTTCCCTAAAATTGAGAGGACTCTGGAGGGCATTAAGGAGGCTGATAGCACTGTCATGCAGATGCAGGTCAAGAGACAGAGAGAGTTCTGGCACTTACTGAAGATTGCCTGTGTGAGTCACATGCTTCTAATGTTTCAGGGCCAGATATGCTTATAATATACACATTATCATGGACTTTCCATCATAATGGTTTACTGTGTATTAGGAGTGGGCATGATGAAACTTGATAGACATGAACCAAAAGGCAATTTTTAAAGAAATTCATACTTTTATTTGATCAGTAGTTACAAAAGATTCCTTATTCAAAATAAATGCTGTTCTATTTAGTGACAAATCCAGAATAGTTGTAAAAAAAAATATAAAAAGCACAGCTGTTTCAACATTTATAATAATAAAAATGAAGTGTTTATTGAGCACCAAATCAGCATATTAGATTATGTGACACTAAAGACTGGATTAATGGCTGCCATGAGTGCCATATCCATTTCAAATTTAAACAGAAAAGTAAAAAAAAATGTTTTTTAAGATTTTAAGTCGATCAGTCTATTGCACTGCTCAGGTGTTATGAGAGCCCAGGTTGCTCTGAGAGTGGCCTTCAGCCCTCAATGGATCGGACAAAAAAATGTAAAAAATAATCTATGCATTAAGAATATGACTCGCAATAAAGTTTTTTAATCTCGTGTCCACTGTCAGTTGGCGCTCGTGCACAATGCGCGTCTTCACAGAGGATTGAACGCTTCGTTCTGGTAAAAGCACAAAAAAAAACATTCACAAGAGTGTGCCCCTGCTCTTGATATACAATCACTTAAATGAACACTGCTTTGCTTTAATTTGAGAAAAAGACCTTTACGAGGGTGTATTAGAACCCGCATCCTTAAAACACTAATTAGTTATTCTCCCGCTAGACCACCGCTTTACATTCCCTAATAATGTGTTAGTGCGATACTTTGAAGTGTCAAAAGATTTTTTCTTTGCCAAGATTTCTAAAAATCCTTTCTTTGTATTGGTCTTAAGTAATATTCTATTTTTCTGAGATACTGAATTTGGGGTTTTCATTAGTTGTCAGTTCTAATCATCAAAATTGAAAAGAAATCATTATAAATAATTGTATAATTTATTATTTTAAACAAATAAATGATATACAGTAATGGCAGTTTTGTTTACCCTGTGATTTGAATATGTTTGTTTAGGCTCAAAACACCACACGAAGCTCTGTGAGTCAGAGTGGAGAGATGCCCTCCTCGCTGTCAACATGGAACCAGACTCAAGCCCAGTGCTCCTCTCGCCTGCCCATGTCCCTCCAAGTGCCACACGAGGGGTACGTTTCTCTTCCAAACCTTAGTGAGCGACCTAGTAGCAGTGATACTAACACTGCCTGATAGGTTTCAAACCCCTGTAGCTGAGTTGATCAGCGTATGTGATCACAAGTGTTTGTTTCCAGAGATTCGGTCAATCATTTACTTGAGGAGAACCAGCGCTATTTGAGTCAGCTTACCAGTTTACTGCAAGAAACCACTGAGGAGAAATCGGAGAGCATCATGGTAAGTGCTTTTTGTAGATTTATTATGAGATTGTGTATATGATCAGGGCTTGAATTGGGCATAGTAAGAAATTAAGAAATTCCCGCACAAATGTATTTGCTTCATCTCAGAACTAATTAGGAAATCCATCCACAGAAGCAAAGTATGAAATCACCAGATCAAACAGTCTGTCTTTATTAGCCACTGCGTTCGACTATGAAAAAATATTTAGGAGCACCTGTGCGACCCGAACATATTTGTGTTTGCGCTGAGGTGAGCTTCAAATGTTTCTACACGTTTTTCCAGACATGAGTAATGTATCTCATAAACAAAGTACACACAATGTAAAGGAGATTCATTGTTCGGTGTAGAGAGCTTCGTTGATTATAATGGGACTTTTTAGACTGTGATGAATTAAGGAGAGTAGGAGATTTAATTATTAAGGGGGATTGACGTATATTGTCTGACTTTTGCTCCATTTTGTCAAGGAAAATAAAAAAGTAACAGCTGAGCGCCGCACATCTCCATTTCAACACATTCCTCAATAAATCAGCCGTTTAAATGGAACAATTCAATGAGTGTTTTAGGGATAAAATCACTGACTTGTTGACCTGCTGACATTTTTTTGTGTAATTTCTAATGAATCTTTTCAGTTACCTAAATCGTTTTAACATTTCTATATTACAAATGTAAAATTTAAAACATTAATCTCAACATGAATTATAAATTTAATTGCATACATGCCACCTTTTGACACTCAATTTAAACATCCTGCATGTGTCCTACATACTACTTTTGTGTTCTTCTGTTCTACTTCTGTACAATTGTTTATTTATTTATTTAAACATTAGAAAAAGTATTAAGGCTATATCTTAGAAAGCTGAGACATTCTTTAATTCAGAAGGCATGACAATAAGTAATAACTCAAAATAATGAAACAATAAATTACACATACTAGTTGACTTCTTAATGTCAGTTTGAAGGGGAACATGTTGTAGAAAACCCCCTAAAAACGTTTTGTTTGGTTCTGTTTTGTTGTTTGATAAATTCTATTGAAACCGGACAATATATAAAATACACAGATTTTGATTTATAGCAAAATAGTTTTGATACAGTTCCTAATGTCAGTTTAGAGGAGAGCATGACACATTCTGATAATGTTTTAAAATGAACCATACATTAAAATGTGTAGACATAAATAAATGAAGAGGATTAATTTAGCACCCAAATGTTTTAAAATTTGTTCTCCCCCCCCCCAATAAAAAATGATCCATACATGTCTGCTGCAGTACCACTCACAGCTTTTTTCTTTCACGTAGGCTCAAGACTGGAGCTGGACTAAGTACGAATCCCTGGTTGCTAAATCACAACGTTTGTAGAGTCATGGGGAACTCTGTGACAGGAAGTAACAAGTCATTCTTTTAAATGCATTTATTCATCTTCACTGTATCGGGGTTGTGTTGACTTGTATGATATGTTAATCATAAAGTAACTACTTTGTCAGTATCTGAATTCATTTAATATCACATTTTGCAGTCTTGTAGCGACTCTATATATTTTGAGGATGCATTTTTAATTGATACAGAACCAAGAACATGCAAACAAAATTCAGGCAATGTAACCATGTATCTCCAGAAATGTATTTATTTACGTACTTCATAGTTCTCTGTATGGGCTGATTGTACTTTTATGTGGTTGAGGTATTTTTTTTTTCTTGTTTTTTTTTTATTTTTATTGAATGTGGTAGTTCAGCATCTGCACTTTAAAGGCTCACTGTGAATGTTTGGAAAGGTGTGAGATCCGGCAGCAAAATTGGTCATGATCAAATAATGCAGCTTCACTTTTTCAAATCTTAAGAATTCTGTGAGGCCCCAGGTAAAGGTTTACAACAGGCAGATTGAAGGTAGAACAATGTTGAGGATGATATATATCTTTAGTCACAGGTCCCATGAATATGTGTTTGGTCAGACATATACCAGCACAATCCTTTTTTTTTTTTTTTTTTGGATTTGGCAGTGATGGCAACAGAAATCTTCATATCAGGTATTAGCGGCTAAGAATGAATGTCATCATTCGTCAGTGTGCAAATTATAATCAATCATTTTTATCAAAACAGTGATGTTATTCCCTTTTTTACGTCACATTTAAACCATGTTTTTGTCCAAAGATGATCAGCATCACACAAGAGAGTTTGTCACAAACTGTTGTAACATTTTACATATTATTATTATTATTATATTTTGTTTTTGTTTAATTATTATCTGAGGATATTTCTGACATGGGTTAAAATAATCTTATGAAAGAACACTTAGGTTTTAACGTGTTTACTGTATACATGACAAATAAAGTAATTAAAGTCATATCCATTATGCTACCTATGTGGTGTGGAAAGACTTTCTTCTAAGTGCTAAATGCAAATACAGGGGGAAAACTATTCATCATGCAAACGGGTGTTGAGAATGCCAAGTCCACTGGAGGGAAGTGCTACATATTTCAATATTACATTTTAAATTACAACTAAAAGTACTTAAATGAAGTTTAGATTTAGAAATAAAGTGTAAAATGAAGTGTAGGCGCTTTCATTAAATTGAAATGAATTAAATTTTGAATTAAGTTTATTTATGTTTATTTGGGACTTTTATTTTGAAAACTAGTGCTTGTTGTTTAATCGTTGAAAACTAGGCATATCGCCTTCCAATAAATAGACTTCCTATTTACGCAATTGTATGGGAAACCATACAATTAGACAGGCAAGTATCATATTTAGTGCACATATCGGGTATTATATATTTTCTGTATTCTTAGGTATTTTATTATGCGGTGCAATATTAAACAATCGAATTAATGAAAATAGCTGTTGCGTAATGTATCACAGAATTAATTATTAAAATTGAAGCTGATTTATAATTTAAATGCAACCTTTCCAGGTCTGTTCTTACACCACCGCCGCTGACCCACTGCTTATTACAATAATGGCAGCATCTCAGAAATGTCTTGGAAAAGGTAAGAAATGATTATGAGACGCCAGAAAGTTAGAGAAGCATGTTTTTTTCATAAGCATTATTTTCTTATATTCCATGATTAAGCAGGACTGTGTTATGCTCACAGTCTATATAACATAGGCTACTCCTTCGTCTTAAATGACAGCTTGAAACATGTTCAGATCTGTCTTTTGTTATGTTAGGAAACGGGCAGTTTCATTGTATACATTGTACAAGACTTTGTAAACTGTGCAAAACAGTTATGGCCCCGGGTGTGTAGTGCTGAAGGCAGTCTGACAATGCACTTTTATGAAAACACTACTGCGTACTAATGATATTTATGAGTGTGCGGGTCTCATATAAGTGCTGCGTCATGCGCTCGCGGAATCATTCCGGTTGTGATTAAGATTTTAAACAAATGTCATTTTTTAAAACATGCTGTCTTGTGATTCAGGAAGTGTTTAGCAGTCAAGCTAGAAAGTTAGCTTACAAGAGACTGCTAACTTTAAGTTGACCTATATACATTGCAGAAATGGGCTGATCAGGTCTAACATGGTTTTGTTTGAATTGTGCCACAGGAAGTTCTGCTCCTGGTCCTGTGCCAAAGGACTATATACGGCTCTACAGCATGAGATTCTGCCCTTTTGCCCAAAGGACAAGATTGGTGCTCATTGCCAAGGGAATTAAGTGAGTACAAACATTATTGGGCATCAGTGAGTTATTCAGTTAGTGTGAGGCTTTTTGTTGTTGTGCAGAGGGTGTTGTCTTTGGGGGAAAATAGTTTTGTGAAAAGAAAAGCATGAGTAATTGTATTTTGTCCCAGACATGACATTGTCAACATCAATTTAAAGAACAAGCCTGAATGGTTTCTGGAGAAGAATCCTCTTGGTTTAGTACCAACGCTGGAGACCCCGAGTGGTCAGGTGATCTATGAGTCGCCAATCACCTGCGATTACCTGGATGAGGTTTATCCTGAGAAGAAACTGCTCCCATCCAATCCATTTGAGAAGGCCCAACAAAAAATGCTGCTGGAGCATTTCTCAAAAGTATTTCCCAACTCATTCCACAGTGTATATATATATATATATATATATATATAAAATATAGTCTTCCTAGACTGAATGAAATGAATGTTTTCATCAATATGAATGGATGCTCGTTTTAGACGATTCCCTACTTCTATAAGATCGCGCTTGGCAGGACAAAGGGAGAAGATGTGTCTGCACCTGAAGCAGAACTTAAAGAGAAGCTTGTGCAATTTAATGAGGTTGGTTGAAATGCTGAGAATATTATAAATGAGTGGAATAAACATCCAATATTGGATACTTTTCAGTTGAGTTTAGATCTGTTTCACTTCCTGTATAAACTCTGCACTCTCTGTGTGGTTAACGGCTTTTGTCAGACCCTTGCCAAAAAGAAGACCAGGTTTTTTGGAGGAGATTCAATAACAATGATTGACTACATGATGTGGCCGTGGTTTGAGAGAATGGAGATGATGGAGCTGAAGCAGTATGTTTTTATCTTCACATTTCATCCCATTTATTAAGTGCACAAGCATTAAAGAGAGATTATGACAGAAGTAAAGAAATGCAGACATTTTACTTCATAATAAAATGTTAATTTCATTTAAAGATTTTTTTTCAATGTTTTACACAAAAAAAAGTGTTAAATTTGAATTCAGTTAAGACTTGTGTGAGTCATTTCTTTGAATATTAATTCTCTCCCTTTATAATTTCCAGCTGTTTGGACGACACTCCTTGCCTGAAGAAGTGGACTGAAGACATGTTCGAGGATCCCTCTGTAAAAGCCACAATGTTCAGCACCGACTTCTACAAGGTGTTCTATAAGTCCTACATTGAAGGAAATCCTGATTATGATTATGGTTTATAGAATTGTTCTCTGAAAAAACATACCTGTCTATTTTAACAGATTTTGTTTCAGAAGGTACTTTAATATCTGTCAATCCTTTATACTGTGATCATGATTAATGGTAAAAGATCATTTCAAGGTCTAAAAATCTTATATAACTGTTAAGGTTATCGTTTGTTTTGTTGTTGTTGTTTTAATCAGAATTAATTATATGCAGCAGCAGCAGCAATAAAACAATTGTCAATTAAATAAAATAAATAATAATGAAACAAAAACCTTCTGGAGTTCATTCAATGAGTGAAATATTCTCTGCACTGTGAACATTATTATTTTGACTAATCTAATTTCAGACCAGTTTCATTCTCTGATAGACTGTAAGGAGATTTTCCAGTATAAATGCTGTTGCTACTATACTGGAATATAAGTATTGTATGGCAACTGCAGCTACTGTCCCCCAGCTCAAGGTTTAAGAAGGTTATTATGATCTTAGTTCATGGGTCACACCTCTTTGGAGTTTAACCTGCAGTGTTTGCATAAATGGCCCTAATAACATTAATCATTAGATGTCCACTATTTCCCTAGTGAGTCACCATCATACAGCAAGTCCTCAGGATTATACGTGATTCAGAAACTTAACAGAAGCAGGTGCCACTGAGGCTTTACAGACTTGCAGGAAAGATAACCACCTAAATCTGTCATCTTCATCAGACCATACTAGATTACAAGCAAATAGCATAACTCCATAGAATTCACATTCGCATTTTTCTACATCTATGGGAGTGCCCCCCCTTCATCCAAACAGCTGACAGTATCGTTGCCTTCCAAATTGTGAGAAAAAAACCCCACTCTGGCTACCGTCAATTATTTGGTTACTAACTTTCTTCAAAATATCACCTTCTGTGTGAAGAAGAAGAAAAAAACGAATAATTTGAGATGTTTTTGAGGGTTTTATGCAGTAGTCAAAGTTCATTATAAAATGCAGTAAAGGGGTTGGGTGCTTGTTTGCTCAAGTGCTCCACCCCATCCAGAACAGAAAAGCTTAAAACTAACAATGGACATCTGCCAATTGTCCATTGCAGGCAATATTTATTGCATTGCTTATTGCATTGCTAAGCGTGACTTTGCACAACAGAAGCTTTCTGTATCATAACCTATGCTCAAGGGTTAAACTGACAAAAACATTTTTTTTTTTTTTCCTCCAGAAAGATCTATAATGACAAATTCAGTCTGACTCATTATGCATCTGTAGAACTGCAAAAGAAACCTTTGCATGACTTGCAAGACGCCCATACTAACATAAACATAAACTGTGAGCATTATGTGGAAACATAGATCACCTTATTGTCTTTTTATTTAAAAAGATGTTGTACTTGACTTGTGGTACAGATAAGGAGAAAACCCGTCATTAAACAATCAGTTCTCATCCCGTCATGCAATATGAAAAAGGGAGCTTTAATACTGTGAATATAGTCATGTCTGTTGTTGTTAGTCAAGGATTAATTAAATGGCTAATCAAATGAAAGTGAAATTGGGACATTTACTTGTTCAGTGGCCTATACTGAAACATCTTTAAATGAAAAAGGTCAGAAAAAATCTCCATATACTATGGAATTAGTATAATTATAATAAAATAATAATCTATTTAATATTTTCAATCCACAAACAGTAACAACTTTAATTCACATTTCATATGTTATGTTTTTGGTTCTTTTTGCTTTATCCTTCCGCTAGAAGATCAAATCATGGCAGAAAAGTTGTAAGATACGGGGAATGTTTTACTGTTTTGCTCTGGAAGTTGACTGTACAGGAAAGACATAGACATAGCATAATTAGAGAAGTGTACAGTAAATAAGCACATCCTGAGATAATGACAGACTTATAAGCAGTTTATCGTTTATAGTCGTTGTAAAAAAAAAAACTCTTTAAACGATTAAAAGTAGGCTACATTTAAGAATCTTTTACTGAATTGGTTTGGTCGAAGAGCTTTATTTTGAAAGTAACGTGGGTGTAACATAGTCAACATAGCCTAAAGAGGAGGAGTCACCCACTCTCCCATAAAAACATAACTTTCTAGCCAGCGTTCACTCCATTCAGGTCGGGCGGTTCAACAGGTAAGCAAACGTTGAACGAATTTTTGTTTACTTTTAGTAAAACATAACGTCAAGCATCGAAAGTATTTTCCTTTCTTTCTTCCTTCCGTTATGCGACTCTCACAGTTTTTGACTGTTATGCATAAAATGTGTTTCTGTTTGCAGGTTCACTCCACGATTGTTTCATTTCCCTCTTCAAAAAACAACAATTCTTCTTCAAGTGAACACTGATAATGGCTCCATCTCCAAAATGCCAAGGAAAAGGTATGAGAAAGCATGAAAATTTGACTCGCTCGCAATTAATTGTTTGATCTATATAATGTTTAAACGGAAAAGCATTCCTAATAACATCCAAATATGAATTCACGTTTGCCTGCATGCATGTTCAGCTAGTTTCAGTATCCACAAGAGTTTCATTACCGACCCAGTTGAAGAAAACTCTTACAGATGTTATCATGAAGTTGCGTAATCATTGGAGGAAAAAAAAAAAAAAAGATATATATAGTTTCTGTAAGAGATTATAAGATTGTAGTTCTTAAACTGTTAAAAGTTGCATATGAAAATTCAGCAGGGAAATAACGTTTTTCATATGCATGTAAATATTTACATTATTGTACCCCATGTGTTTCATAAAAGCAAATCCTGCTCCCGGACCAGTCCCTGATGGTTTTATTCGCCTCTACAGCATGAGATTCTGTCCATTCGCTCAGAGAGCAAGACTGGTGCTTACTGCCAAGGGAGTTAAGTGAGTACAAATGTTGACCTGCTGTGCGGTATTCGGTTAGACGAGGGTTGAGGTGTGCCTAATAGTACATGTGATGTTCGCTTTCTTAAAGATCTATCCACTAACTAGTAGGCTTATTGATTTTATATTCCTTTTACATAGACATGAAATTATCAACATCAATTTGAAGGATAAGCCTGATTGGTTTCTGGAAAAGAATCCTTCAGGGACAGTGCCTGTATTGGAAACCTCAAGTGGTCGGGTGATCTACGAGTCACCAATCACCTGCGAGTACCTGGATGAGGCCTACCCTGAGAAGAAGCTTCTCCCATCTGACCCGTTCGAGAGGGCCCAACAAAGAATGCTGCTGGATCATTATTCAAAGGTAGGCAGTTCATCATTTTTAAACACGTATTTTACATATCCTCACTGTTTTATGACTGAAGTGAATTTATGCATACATATTTGGAAATTCATTTTCATTTCAGGTGATTCCATACTTCTATAAGATCTCTATGGGAAAGAAAAGAGGAGAGGATGTCTCAACAGCTGAAGTTGAATTTACTGAAAAAGTCACCCAACTAAATGAGGTGGGTTGATATTCTTACTCTTTCTGAAGGTATACCATAAAATGTATTAACTTCTTGCTTGTTAATACCTTGTTTTAGTATCTGGTGAAAAAGAAGACCAAATATTTTGGGGGCGATTCAGTTACAATGATTGACTACTTGATCTGGCCATGGTTCGAGAGGGCAGAGATGATGGGAGTAAATCAGTAAGTTTTTTTATTTTATTTTATTAGATACATGTATATAGATGCATATTACACATGTGCAATATATAATGAATGTCTGATAAAAAGGCACATATTTCACCTGCCAGCAAGAGGAATAGTGTGCTGAGTCATTGGGGTTCAGTTAAACAGATAAGAAAACGGTGATGAATGACTGAGATTAGTAAAGGTAGGGCTGTGGTTCCAGCTGAATTGAAAAGTACTATGGTTCAGTGAACTTTATGCACACAAGTACATGTCTTCACTTGTGAATGCAACCAACCTTTTTGATGTATGTTTTTTGTGTGTCTCTCTATTTGTGTTTCAGTTGTCTGGCCAGCACTCCTGAGTTAAGGAAGTGGATTGAATGCATGTTCCAGGAACCAGTGGTCAAAGCCACCATGTTCAGCACAGAGGATCACAAAGTCTTCTTCAACACCTACATGGATGGAAAGCCTAATTATGACCATGGTTTATAGAGTAAATCACGAAATATTCATATGTATGGATTTTTTTTTTTATTTTTATCACAACTTTTTTTTTAGTCTAAGTGTTTTTGTACCGAATTTATAGGCACTTTTGCTTTTAAGCCTCTAGATATTAGACTACATGTAAAACTGGCTACAATGGTTATATTACCATGTCTGTCATTCATGCATGTATATAAATAAACCAAACATGCAAAATGCTTGTGTTTATTTTCTTTAAGGTTATGGTTATGATTTCCAGGTAAATTGTGAACAGATAACACATAAATGTGTACCTTGAATGCTGTGTAACTTGCTTTGGATAAAAAAAAAAAAAAATTGCCAAACGCATACATGTACATATGAATCTCTCTCTAAATAACCAGTTTCCTCTTTGGTTACAAGTAAAATGTTACTGAGCAATAAGCTGCATGTCACAACACTGCTTCCTGGGAGGGGAAACTGCATACTTCTTAAATGTTTGTTTAATGCAAAAAAAAAGAGATAAAGACTACAAAGAGTAAAACCAGTGCATTGTACACAATGTATAAAAAATACTTTTCTTCTGCTCAGGCCTGTATGCCACTGGGCACCATTTCAGTTCTGATTGCTTCTTATACTTTGTTTAGATATCAGATATAATTTGCTCATGTATAACTCTTGGTTCAAAGATCCTGAATCAGCTGCCAGAATGATGATGAATAGAAAGTGGGTGTTTCTTCAACCATGTGCACATTAAAGCCCTGTGGACTTTAGGAAAATAAACTTTATTATTTTTTTACAATCCTTTTCTTTTATAGCAGAAACATAATTTCAGTCACATCTTAAATTATGTATTGTGTTTGGTAACATTCTGTGGTGAAAATTACATTTTAAACTTTTTTCCAGAAAAACTTTGTCCTGCGATAAGGACAATTTCACAGCAAGCATTTAAGATACATACTTGTTTTCACTTTTTGCATAGTTAAACATTACAGCTTGAAATGATGCATGATAAAAAAAATACCTGTTATTAGATGATATTTACATTAATACTCTTCAGACATTATTCTTATTTCAACTCCAGCATGCTCTTAACTGAAACTGTCCTCTTGTTAGAAACAAAATAAAAACAATGCAATTATTATTATTATTATTAGGACAAAGTATGATTATTGATGTGAAAATTACACCAAAAAGGAAAAGTTGTAAAGTATATATATATATATATATATATATATACCCTTTTTTATTTATTAAATTAATTCACTCTTTGTTATGTTAATTAAAAAATATATAGATTATATTTTTATGATATATTTTATATTTTATAAAGACTCAGTATGGGACAAGAGTAAAACAAAAAAAGATATGTATAAATGGCATTTGAAAAGTAATACACATATTTAAAAGACTGCTTTAACATGACCTACATGTAACAAAAATGAAAAAGTTGAAATTTGGCCCCTTGGGACAAAAAAAATGCCCATAGTTAAAGAAACACCCAAATATTATCACAGCATCAGAAACAGTCAGTGCTTAACATGTTGTTTACATTTCAGATGCATAACGTCATCATGTAATTAGGCTGTAAAAATCCCCTGCACTCAAAGCCAGAGCAGTGAGTAAGTCTATGTCTGATCTGGTGAGCTAAACTCATGTCTCACGTAACCATTAGAAAACTGTGGGGTATATTCCTGAACAAGCACAGAGGTATTTTTGACCATCTCCTGAAAATGCTCCTCCATTTTGGCATATACGTGCCTCTTCAATACAAGAGGTCTAAACAGGTTTATCGGTTCTGCGGTACGGATTATTTTGGGAACCAGAATTTCCATTGGGATGCGAGGGTTCCCAACAACAGCATGATATAGTCTCTTTTCCTCCAGGCTTTGCTGCAAGAAGCTGAGGAGATCTCGTAATCTGTGATCGAGATTCTCTGGCTTCCACATCGCAGGACGTTTACTCAACAGCAGATGCAAAAGCGCTGTCTTCATATGGTAATTAGAAAGGGCGCTTCTCCCAGTCAAAGCCGTCTGCTTTTTGTGCAAAAAACAAACTATCTGAAGACAGTGAACATGACACGAATTTGTAGGAAGTTGTTTTGCTAGATGTTTAAGCAGGTACTTTTCATAAACAGTTAGTGAGAGCTCCCAGTGAATGTCTGAGGAGTTACTAGTATCAGATGGGAAGTGAGGGATGAGGTAAGCATCCGTATCCCCAAACTGAAAGGCTGGGGTAATATTAAGAAAGACAGCCTTTCCAGACCTAAATCTGATTTTCAGAGCTCCAGGGAAGTCCAGGTGCCGAAATGCCAGCTCAAAATCGTACTTATGAGAGATCTGTCCCCATGCTTTGCTCACCGAGATCTGAAACCATCTCATGATCTGATTTTTCGACAAATACGAGGTGTTCTTCCCACAGAGGAGCTCCACCAGTGTGTGCTCCTCAAGCTTTTCACTCTCATTTCTGTTATGAAGCAGACACAGCATATCATCACCAAGGTTGGCTGAGCCACAAAGACAATCTTTGTCACCTGGTTTGATTAGTTTAATCCTTCCACATCCTTGCAAGTCCAATGGAATTTCAGTGGAGGGGTCGCACCATAGCTGAAACTGGAAGCTGAATGGCCGTGGAGGAGTAAAAGGCACAATGAGGTCACATGTAGGAGGTTTAGACACCCTCCAGGACTCAAACATGCTGCCTATGCCAACAGATTCCTCGATTTCCAGGTGAGAATCTTGATCGCAAACACTTCTCAAAGCTTCGAGCAGGTCATCCGCAAAGCCCTCGATAAACTCTCGCACTCTCCTGCTCTCGTGGATGAAAGGATGGAAGCGGGTCTTGCAGAAGTTACTTAGGACACATTTTTCTAGGGCTACAGTTTTAGCACTGAGATAATCGACACTGGAATCTCCATCTTCATCTTCCGTGGAGTCTGGCATTTCAGTATGGATCATATCCTGCCTGCATACTTCAATTGTGAAGAAGATGACTAGGCAGAGAGTGCTCCAAAAGTACCAGCTGTAACTGTCCTGATCATCAATCTGAGCTGTTTCTGTTTGTGAGATCTCCTGTTCCAGGCGCTTCAGTTCGACTTCCAGCTTCTCCTGGTGCTCCTTCATCCGGGTCAGGAGCTCGTCATCTTGCTCAGGGATGGTGGTGTTCTCATTAGGGAAGAGCAGCGGGTGGTTGAGGATAGCGGCTACTACCACCATGCAAACCCGTGCAAAAGCACCTTGCATCCTGCACTGCGCGTCTAGGAAAACACACATTTCTTGATTAATGATAGTTTTGGAAATGCAATCTTCTAATTTTTGCGGAAACATGTCATTCTTCAGAGTGGTTATTTCTGAACTGTAATACAAAGGACTTTCCTCCACTGGGGAAGGAAGTCAGATAACCTTTTTTAAATGTCATAAATTAAACCAGCAACATAACTGCATCCAGATAAATGTATCCACTGAAAACAAGAACTACAAAAAAAAACAATGATATCGGGGAAATAAGTCTGTTATGCTGAGGTTTGGGTAAAAAAAAAAGAGTGGTACCATCTCTTTTTAATTTAGTATTTTGCCTTAATTGGAATTATGGAAGGAATCTCACATACACTGAGGAGGACGTTATGTAAGTTTATTTATAGTATGGCACTTGATTCTTGGAATGAGGCAGATAAAATTCCTTATTTATTCAAGCTACAAGCTACTGGCACATTCCATGCATACGGTAAACTTTGGTGTCCTGTGACAAAAAATAAATTTGAAATGCCATTTATTCTCTTCAAACAACATCAATGTTTAAGCTTCATTTGCATATTTTATTTAGTAAATTAAACCACATAAACCACACTTAAAAGAAATGTATTAAATGGCTACAATTTTTCTTCGATCTCAACAAGTTAACCACCTCCTTTTCCAGCTGAAAAGATGTGTTTCACTACTTATTTTAGGCCCTATTTTTATTTGTTTACATATAACTAATTAAAGTTTATGTGGAATTGCATCATCCCAATTTGAACAGCAACAAAATAGCAACAACAAAAATCTTTCAAATAGAGTGCATAACTAAAGGTAGTAGACTATAATAATGGTTGAGCTCCATTAAAGACGATAATTGGGAAATTTGTGTGGCGCGCGCTGCAAAGATTCCCACACCACACAACAAGGGCGGAGCATAGACAACAACAATTTACTTATTAAACAGAGAAATCTAAGAACAGTTATACACTATTACAAAGGGCATATTTGTTAACGCGTGACTGAGTCAGTGGGAAGTTTATCAGCAGCAGAGCGCGTGAAACGTGCAGTGTAGAGGGCGGTGACGCAATGAACTGACGACTTAAAGGCAGAGCATCAGACAACTTCTCTTTTTAATCGACAAGTATTTTTAACGACGCCTTCGAATGTGTTTTTATCTTTTTTTTTCTTACATTTTAAACACAGCTGTTGCGTTGTCTTGAATAATCTAGGAAACAACAGATGGCCACTACTCGCGCGAATCTTTGTTTTATTTTGTTCATACCAAGAACAGAATAGTAACTTACACTGTAATCCAACAGTTAAAGTCCAGCGTTGTTCATTGTTTCAGAACGATACTGAACCGACACAAGAGAAAACGCTGCAGTACCGTTACTCTGTTTCCTCATCTGCTCTCACATCCAGGAAGTGACCGATGGGGCCGCTTTCGCTCTTCTATAAAAAGCACGTGGGTCAGCCTCGCTCTTGAGTCAACATCATATGTCACACGCACACGCACTCCTTGGGTGATGGAAACATTAACTAACCCCAATTTTTGAGGTGAAAGGTACTTTCACAGTGAATATCATGTGCCTATCGTTTTAACTGTGGATGTAGGATGCACGCAATTACAAAAATAAATGAATTAAAACCATGTTATATAAGTAATATCAGCAAAGGGAGGTATTCAAATTTTCGACAAGTCATTTACGTTTTCCCCCTTTCCTTTTCCTTTCATTTCGGCTCTTTTTTAAGAATGTGCAGCTGCTCAGTGAGACAGATTATTATACCCACGCGAGGTCGCCACCTCACCAAAGTTCAGTAGCTTATTACGCACACAATACACCTATAATAATACTTAACATAACATAATACATAACCCCCAAAGCAACCACCCGTTTATTGGATCAATTGAAACGTATTTTAACGTTATTAACGTTATATAGCCTGTTCTCTAGGGTCACGGGAGAAACGCTTTGAGGAAACAAAATAAATATATAAAATGTTTTACACCATCCGACTACTCAAATGGGAAGAAAGCAAACTCGTTTTAACTAGTCTTGCGCACATTTGGGTGTGGCCAAAAGAAGCAGTGCGCGTGCCCTACAGGTGAACCCATCACACTTCAGCACGCAGAGCTCGAGAGATGCCTTACAATCTGTGAAACATTCGTTTACACGTGAACCATACATTTTTTGTACATTAAATGAGCCATTTCTCAAGTGTTTTTTTATTCTCGTTCGTCTTTTTGGCAGACTCGAGCAGAGCAGATTTGAACAGCGTATTTGGCGGTCAAACTTCAGATAAGTAGCCTCTTATCTGCTGCTTTTTGTAGCGATAACCTAAACTAGTTAATGGATCGTTTAAAGTTGGTTCTGCAATATTTCCAGTCAAATTCTGAGTCCATCTCCAATGGTATCTGTATAATATTGTCACTGATAAGCGTCAAGTTGTATACAAGTTTTGATTTCAACTGTCCCTGTTTACCGCAATACAATAAGATGTATGCGCTAGGGGTCATGTTCGTTCCTCCAGTTATATTGTTCCTTTTGGGAGTGTTAGTTAATCGTCATACTGGGGTGCTGATGGAGGAGTGGGTTAGACCCCTGGGCAAGAGGGCAAAAAACCCAGCAGTGGTAAAGTAAGTTTAAAGCTAAATAATATACATTAATCTACTATTTTTTTTATTATTAATAGGCCTATACTGGATATACTGAATGCACTTTATAATATGTACATGTACTTGCCTAAGATAGTACTGGTAATAATGTAACTAGATGGAGAAGGGTTAGGTTTAGGGGTAGGATCAGGGTTAGTACAGTTGTTACCTAGTTATTGTAATTACATTAATAAGCACATATGTACATATACATATATGAACAGAACCATAAAATAGTGCTACCAAAATACTAATATTATCCTCCTTCCAGATTTTTGCTGTCATCAATGTTGCAACGGTCCCTTCTTGCCCCCATGGTCTGGATTCTGATGACACTCTTGGATGGAAAATGTTTCATCTGCGCATTTAGTATGAATGTAGACCCTAAATATTTTACAGGAATACCTAACAGCACTGGCCTGGAATTGATCAAGATAATGGCTAAGGTCCCTTGCAAAGAGGACGTCATCTTCAAAAGCAGCAGTTTTCGAAAAGCTGTCTCACGCTATGTGCGTTGTTACTCTCAGGTGAATAGGTTTTCACACATTTTTGTTGCATTTTTTCAATGCTTACATTGTCTTTAAACAATGAACCATGGTGTCAATGTCATTTTTGACATTAAAGCTGCTAAGTAAGATTAAGTTGTACAAAGTTGACTGGACCAGACCTTTAGCAAATCTGTAGGTGGTTAAAATCCTTTCATGCTTTGCATAACCATATGATTCATCTATTCTTCTTGTACAATTTATCTTCTTTTCAAAGGCAATAGGCTGGTCAATCCTCCTCTTTTTCATTTTTTTGGGGGCTGTGGGTCGTGTCCTAAAGCCTTGCTTCAATCACGCCACTTTTCTGCAGACACGGTACTGGAGCAATTACCTGGACATTGAGCAGAAGCTCTTTGATGAGACATGTGTCCTTCATGCCAGAGATTTTGCCAGAAAATGTGTGGTGCAGTTCTTTGAAAGTATGCGACAGGACGTGACTGTGAGAATGCCCCTCTCAAGTGCATTCAGACCCAGCACAATCCGTAATGAATATGAAGAGGAAGAAGAGGAGCGTCTGCATGGTATAACCAGGCATGATCAGGTGGATCACTTGCTGCAAACCTGGTACGAGTGCAAACCAGAGCTGGACGTGACCAGGATGGCCTACAAGTCCAAAGTGTGTATCACTTGGGAAGATATCAATGGAAAGGCATTGTTCTCTGAAGTGTAAAATGTATCTCTTAAATCAGAATTATTGTCAATAAGTGACAAGTTCATGAATTATTAATAAAGATGTTGAAAAATGTTGACCCTAGAAATGTAATAATTTGAGGACTTTGACTAATTAATGTTAATTCAGAATCAACCGCTTGGTGGATTGGATATATAATAATTATGTATAATTTCTTCATCAATGTTGGAATGGGATTCTGTTGCAATGATGCCTGAATGGAGAACCCAAACATTTTTGAATTGTAATGTTACTAATAGATTATTGTGAGTTCAGAAAGCCTTGTTTTAGCCTTCCCCAAGTGCTTGGATGCTGGTGCATTTGAATATGCTGGGATTTAGTTTGTGTAATTTTTGCATGTCTCATTCCGCACACATTACACAACAACCTCATGGATAAGCTTGGATGCAAATTACTATAGAACCCTGGCAACACCTGAAAAAATATGTTGTATATGTATTTGTATGTGTATGTCGGTATATATTCTGTATGCTTATGTATTAATACTACAGATGATTAAAAATAAGCTTAACAGATCACTGCATTCTGTGTTGTTTTGAAATCTACCTTTGCCTTTAATACAAATTTTAAGTAAGATATTTGGGATGAAGTTATGTAATTATTATGCTTGACAGTAAACAGTTTAAGCATTTGACAATGCAAGGACAAAAATCACACCCAACTATTTAGATGTGTTAGAGCCTCTAAAGGAGGGGCCTGTCACTCATGTGCATCCATGCATTAATGCGACCTGGTGAACCTTTGTTCACTTTGGGCTCAGCTCTGCTCCTGCAACTCTCTTTTCTTTCAGACAGAACAGGGTAAGTCTTGGATTGTTATAATAAGATTTGGCATTTATTATTGCTCAGCACTACTAATCTGATCTACTATTTTGCTCTAAGAGGTGAACTGACTTTAAAAAAATGGATAAGTTTCGAATTATGGTCCAGTTTTTGCAAGCCAACCAAGAGTCGTTCATGAATGGCATCTGCGGGATCATGGCTCTGGCAAGTGCCCAGATGTATTCCTCTTTTGAGTTCACCTGTCCTTGTCTTCCAGACTACAATTATGCGTATGGAATCGGTATTCTAATTGTTCCGCCAATATGGTTCTTTTTACTTGGATATGTACTTAACAACAACATATCAGTGTTAACTGAGGAATGGAAGAGACCAGTTGGAAAACGCAGTAAGGATCCAGCGGTTTTGCGCTACATGTTCAGCTCCATGACGCAGCGCGCTCTCATCGCTCCGGCTGTATGGGTAGCTGTGACATTAATGGATGGCAAGAGCTTTTTGTGTGCTTTCAGCGCCACGACGGATTTATCCGAGTTCCTCAACGAGAGCTATCAAAGCATATCCCAAAAGGAGCTTCTGAAATTACAAGCAAGGATTCCATGCAAAGACGTATTTGATGCGCATGAGATTATTTCCAGAGAAGCGGCCACTAGGTATATTCGCTGTTTGTCACAGGTAATGACTTTATCTCACAACTTGAAAGGGTTTCTAAATTATCGTTACAACTATTATTAAAAGATGGGTAACGCAATATTGTCATTTTTTAAGATTTGGCAAGCATAATTTTGAGGCTGTAATAGTATGTACCTAGGTTGTTATTAATGTGAAGATGGTTTTGTTTATTTGTTTGTTTTATTTTAATCAACTAACAGCCATCATAAATTGCTTACGACATTAAATATTCACGCACGCCTTCTTCAACGCGTTAGAGTTGAAAATGAAAACGTCATTAGGATTAATTATGAACACAGGTAAACTATAGGCCTATAGATCAGGGAATTGAAAAGTAGCCTATATGCTTATTATTACACAAATTCTGTAGGCCTGGTGGGTGTGCGGCACCAGTCTTGAAAAGTTAAGATCGCCCCCAGGTGACTGGCTGCAGGTTAGGTCAAAATCCCCAACCCCTCTATTGTTATCTAATGGGACGCGAGACAAACTAAATAATTTATATAACACTTCAAAAAATAATTTTCAAAGGTAATTTTTGTCATTTTAAGTTGTTCTTATCATGCTGATGTATGTTTGAATGTTCGTTTTTCTAAAGTTGGATTTAAACTAGTTTTTACAGTTTTAAGTTAAATTTACAGTTAAATACTGTAAATTCAGTAACTCCGGCCCACCGGAGGCAGAGTCAGCAGCCCGCCAGCGTTTTGCTCATTGTTATTCCAGCTTACCACCAGCAGCAGGCGCCATTTTTCCGACAGCGGCCCACTGATGAGCCGCTGGTTTATAATTACTGTTTGCTGGCGGTCCACGGTCGGTCCGTGGTTCATAATCAGCTCAATAATGCTAACCAGCATATCATTACACACAATCTTGAATCCAAAACATTGTACAATTGCAATTGAAAATACATTTTTAATGAACAGATTAAACATGCATTTACAGTATTTTATTTGATATAGTATATATAGTATTTTAGCTTATTTTAAGTAAATTTTATGCCTGATACGTGTTGAAATAATCTTTAGGTGCTGATCATGACGCTGATGCTGCAGGTTGATGAATTCATATCTGCATGAAGGGCAATGCTGTGAACAAGTCTGCGTCAATCCTTTATAACAAAAACATAAGAATTGTATGATTAATATATGTATATATATATATATTGTATGATTAATATATA